>JAVRXN010000010.1:115907393-116254893 GCA_033556935.1 Timema podura | reverse complement strand
TCTTGTGAACACAAATAAGGAGCTACTTGAATAAAGATGTGGCAGCTCCGGTCTAGAAAACTAAGATTAATGGTCGGAGGGTTTGTTGTGCTGACCACATGACACCCTCTATTCACAAATGCTGGCACTATATTGCCAACATGCGGCGGCTGGTTGGTCGATGTAGCTCACTTGCGGGCTGATGCCATGGAGTTTTTCCCCTTTTTATCATTATGATACCAACAGTCAATAGGGAGCTGTGACAGGCCAGGCCTGAGAAGAGTAACAAGTTCTCCCTATTTTTATTACACATCACTCACAGTGATTAAGATATATTGGTTGAAACCAATCATAGTTCCTTTGATTGCTAAAACCTCCCATGGTGTATTGTATTTAATTTTAAGTGTAAAAATTATAAATGCCTGGTTATATATAATGTATCATAATACACCACATCTCAACATCAATCTAGTCATTGTGTTCCTGTTGTTGAAGTTAGGTTATTTGCTTTGTATCCTGAAATGTTTGTTACTTTTAAACATTTTATCTCTTAAGTCTATGCCTGATGCACATGAACATAGTATGAAGTAATATCATTTGAACTTTGTAAAAAGTAAAGATCAACTGTATACATATCTTGGCTTGAGCTTAAATGGGAAGGACTCTCGGGTGTGGGTTTCAAAAGGTTTATTCTCAAACTAGTCATATGCAAACTAAAGACAAGGGTGTATTCTACATAGTTAGGTCAAAGAGGAGGGGAGAACTAGGATTGTAAAGGATTGGGGTTGGCATCTGTTAATGTTTTCAATTATTCATCACTAGCTAGATCCAACTAATCAAGCACCACATAAAATTTCACTTTTGATATTATATTAAATATTCACTTTGGTCAATTCATTCCAAATGTTTTTGTGCATGTGTTATGTAATATGTGCTTAAATCCATTCTTGCCACTGTTAATATGTATATTCTCATCACTTACGTTTCTCACCCCCACCCCTAGTAGCTACAGCCCTGATACTACCATTGGCAAAACACTTTTTTTTTTACAATTATTGCTAAGCACAAATTAAGGGCATATGTTTTCTTTCGACCATCTTACAGTTACCTAGCTACAAAAACTGCATTTGTAATTTCTCAAACATTTTCGTGAGTCGGCCTAGAAATCTTCTAAATTTATACACACTCACCAACATTTGTGTGCTTAGATTAAAAAACTAGATTTAACCAAGCTTTCATTCACTGTATCATCAGATGCCACCAACAGTGGGTTGAGAAGGTGGGGTTTTTCAAGTTATTATCCATACGGGTCTTTGTTTTACTATAGAATTGGCATCGAACTAAGCTTTTCCCCTACATTAATCATTTGGCATGTTATTGAAGTCATATTGATGCACCTGGGACACATATATGCAATTTTGGGTTCAGTGAAATGTTTTTAAAGATTCCAAACATCTTCTTTTATCTGTTAAATGGTTAAGTAAGTCTGGAAAGAGCATGAGTTTATACTTTTGCATAATTGAATGATTTATTAACAACAAAAATTAGCTATAATTTTTTTGACAAATTTGAAATGAATCCAAACTAATTTTTTTCTATATTGTACTCGCCTTCATTTTTTACCGAGTTTAGTTTTAACTGATTTTTTCTAAAAAAACAACAAAACTTGAACATCCTCTTATTGGTCACAAGATTATTCCCTTATAATCACAGTAAAGTGCCTTAAAAACAGTTCCTGAATGTCTCTGACACTGCAGGACCATCAATCAAGTAACATCCTTTTATCATAGCTGTTCATAAAGAACAACTTAGTATTTCTCAAGGATTACCAACACCGGAAAAAAAACCTCTTTTCCAGCATCACAAGAAAATGTTGACTAAGTAAAAATGAAGAGCTTTATTTTATGAAATGGAAACTAGTAAATTTAAAGAGATTGAGATCCCTAGATCCTGAAAAGGCTTAAGACACATGTTTTAGCCAAGTCAGTCACACCCAGTAATTCACATAAAGACTCATGTTGATAGTTTATCTGTCAATGAACAAGAAGAAAATGCACCATGTGGTTTTTTTTAAACTTTGTTTTCTTGACATAAAGTCAAGAACAAAAGAAGACTGGATTCATTGTCAAAGCTGCAAATGTTGGTTTTATGAAGTATGTGTCGGAGCCTTCAGTAAACATTTTTTTTTTTCAAGTGTGGAAAAATACATTTATAAACATTTGGTTTTCATTTAATAATATACACATTTTTGATGAAAATATGTAAAAATATTTATTTTTATTTTAAAATATCAAAATAAATACTTAATTCTGAAACAAATAACGTCATATTTTGTACTAAAATGCTATTTACACTTTAAAATATATTTTGTTATTATCTAGTAGATTTCTTACAACCAAAATATTACTAAATATAGTTCAGAAGATATGATTCAAAATATTAATAAATGTTACAAAATTTTACAACCATATTGGAGGTAAAAACTGAAATTATAGTCGAAATGGCCCATCTAGTCTTCCCCATTGAAATGATATGGTAGTTCTTCCAGACACTAGCAAGAAATGCTTGATACACATCAAGTGTCTACTAGCTTCTCATATAATTATCAAAAACCAAATTCTTGCAATTATTTTGCTGAATATATACATTTCCAAAATTATAAAACTTTGTGAAGCTGCAAAATTAGATTATGATCATTTCTTGTGTCTAGTATAATGGCCTTCTCAACACATCAATGGCTGAAGATGACTGAATCACAGTAAGCAAACAAGAACAGTGCTGAATAGAATAGAAAATAAACTATATTTTTAAAATGTACTACACCAGTGTTTTGCAAAATTTTTATGTTAGAGGTACACATAACATGCCTACATTTTTTACAGCACATTGTTTTGTTTTGGATACACATTTGCTGCAAGGAAAATGGATAATGCACCCAGTCCAATGGTTGTATGGTAAATCATAGTTAAGAAAGTATAAACTAAGTTTTTCCTGAAGTAACTGCAAATGTTCCGGGATTAAAGGTTAAAGCTCTTTTTTCTGTGCCTCTTTCTTTAACATTGGAAACATTTAGTTCAAACCATTAGTAATTTGGATACACCATAATTCTAATTTCAGGTGAAAGCCTTAAATTTTGTTAGATGTATTAAAATATTAGTAAGAACAAGTAAGTAAAAAATGAGGACGTCACACAGCTGCAGCTCGGACCAGTTTCATTCGTGTTCTTATTGAATAGTTATGTGTGGCACTTTGGGCTGTGGCCGGACGACACACCAAATTCATTGCAATGACACACTGTTTATAGAACACTGAACTAGACTGTTTAACTTTCATCGATGGGCACAAAAGCTAAGGTGTAAGTGTCTACAATTCTGTTTTGCCGATAATGGGGAGGTTGGAGTAAGAATCCAGCCAGGTCATGGTGGCAAAACACACAGAAAAACTGGAAAAGTCAGGGAATTTTTTTGTTAGAAAATTTAATCAAAAATATGTATTTAAATAATCTGATTTTTACACAACTAGTTATGCACCTAATAATTTAAATAAAAATGAGAGCTTTGGTTTTCTTGGTGGAATCAAAATTGCATTGTCTAGATATGTTGTTCTAACCTGAGATGATTATACAGTGTTTGTTTTACAACACATTTGCACAGGGACAATAATAATACCTATTACATAAAACATTAAATACTTAATAAAGAATTTATAATAATGTTGAGGTTTAGCAGCCATTGGACTGTTTAAAAAAAAATATGTGATCTATGTAATCAACATAAAAATTGCCATTCACCCAGTAAAACTGTAAAAAGGTTAAGTGGGGAATTTTTTAAAATGTCTAGAAAACCTGATAAAGTTGGGCAATTTTATAATAAAAGTTTTGTTGCCACTATGCAGGTGTATTTATTTTTCTGAAATGGTTTTCCACCTTTTCCATTCAAATGAGGGTAAATTTACTTTAAATTATGCCTTACACACCCCCATTCCATTTTTGTAAATATGATAGCCCAAACCGGTAGTAATACGCATTGCATGTAAAAATAAAAACATTTTACAAAAACATAAAATATGCTTTCTCTTTTTAATTGATATATATTAAACTTGAGACCACTGTTTCTTTAAAAATAATTAACTACAAATAACTATGTTTATAATAGTCATCAGATTAGACATTTATTGCATTACATAAGAAAAATACAAAAGGGTTCATAGTTCACACTAATCAACTATTGTTTTTTCACTGATTAAAATCCATTTGTTTTATTTTAATCCCATTTTCTCATTATATCATACATCACTTGATATTTAAAATAATCCATGCTGGCTTTAGTTTAATCCTCTAATTTACAATGGGCCAATCTCTACTGGTCATAATATACAACAAAGTTCCTGGCTGTTATAGACAAATCATTATGGAAGATGATTTAATTTTTTTAATGCCAGAAGTGTATTTTTCACAACACTTTACTGAATGTGTATATAATCTTAAAAGGGATTTGTGAGACTCCAACATTTCTTGAGCTTGCAATAAAAATATGTAAATCAACAAACTAATCCAAAATAAATGTGAATCTTAGAATTGTACTGCTGTTAAAACATAGAAATAATCTATTAGAAAAAACTGCTTTGGTGGCCACATGGTATAAGGTGTCACTCTCTTGTTAGACTAGACTGCCGATGACAGGGAGATTGGCGTTCAAATCCCGGTCAGGTGCACTGAGAGGTGTTTTTCCAAAAAGGTTTTTATGTTCTCCATGTAAATGCAGTACACTTTCTCTGAATTCACCCTTCTTCATCCCTAACTCATTAGCGTAGTTAATACATATACATATAACCTGAACAGGTAGTATAGTGCTAAAAAAATATATACTTTTTTGATATTAAAACTTTTGGAAAGGCTTTTTTTTTTTTAAAAAAAGTTTAGTAATTTTCAACTAAATCAAAAGATTTAAGGTGCACACACACAACAGATTAGAGTTTGTTTCTTATTTTGGAATAGAAATAAGTAGGTATTAAAATGTTTAAATAAATAATTTTATGATATTGGTTTTGGGCCTTGTCTTGATTATTATTGTGTTTATAATCATCTAAAGCAAAAAATTTGCTTCTCATCAGGGATGTAGTGGTGCGGAAATGCCCTTTCGGCACTGCTTTTCATGAACAAATATTAAAAATATATAAATTTTTTTAATAAAGTTACTATGCAATTCTAAGTTAACTAATTGATTTTATATCAATATTATGTTAAAACCTTTTTTTCATACTATGAATCAATAAATTCTTTGAAATTTACTGTGTTCTATGCGATTTTTTGGAATCTTAGGGAAGTGCACTAAGTAAGTTTCTGCATTAGTAACCATTAAAAAATGCTCCATATATCTTCTAGAGGTATTTATGTTTGTGTGTGCCCCCCAGACCCTCCTTCAACTTTGGGGTGGCTTCGGCCTTGCGTTCCGGCACTGATAAATTTATGACTACACTACTGCTTCTCACTTATCTTTAACAAGACTTTTTAGGAAACTACATTAACCTGGATTTTTTTTAAGCTAATATTTTACTATAAAATAGTCTTGTATATCAAAGTGAATGATAAATGCCAACATATTTTGTTTATTTTTCCTCTAATTTAAAGGCAGTGATGTTCAAAATCAATGGTATTGTTTTAGAAATGGTGGAAGCCATGAAAAGAGTGGCTTCTTTGGATATGGATTTGACTGTGGAGGAACGCAATCTCTTATCAGTGGCTTATAAGAACGTGATCGGAGCACGTCGTGCAAGCTGGAGGATCATAAGTTCTATAGAGCAAAAAGAAGAAAATAAAGGAGCAGAAATGAAATTAATAATGATCCGGGCCTATCGTTCTAAAGTAAGCATATTTATAAAAAAATTAAATTTATGCACATTAAAACCTCTGATAACCAAAATATAGGGCTGAACCCATTTCAGATAGGTAAATTTTCAGATATGAAATTAATACCCCTCTGAAGAGTTAAAAGGTAAAAAAATTATAAAACAAATAACATATATAGTAAAATAAAAGTATGTTTTGTATATGTTTGTACATGTTTGTACATATAATATTTAATTAAAGGGTTATTCAATATAAGATTTGTTAAATACACCACATAACTAAATTTATAATTTCTTCTGAAAAAAGTCTGAAATTTTCTTTAAACTCTTATTTAAGATTACTAAATCTTAACAAATAAAGGCTTTACCAACATAAAACCTTTATTTTGTCAGTTCAACTAGTGAAAAAATACATTAAAAAAATGCAGTTAGCAGTTTCGGATATGCCGTCTTGGTTTAGAATATTAGAGGTCGGAATATGGGAGGCTTTACTGTAATTGATATATAACTTGTTAAAACAATATTTTCAAACTAACAAGGCCAATTTGTTGATTTTTTTTCTACAAGCAATTAGAGATACCTAAAATGTTTGAAACTTTTATATATGTTTTGTTTGAAACAAAATTCAAATAAATAATAAATATTAACTATTCTGTTTTTCATATCATTAACAAATCATTGGTGGAATGACTATTTCATAATTTGGGTCAAACTAATTTCCTTGTGTGATAGCTTTAATAACAAAGGGGCTACTGATCAAGAAAACTGGAAATTATGTTTGAATTTTGAACCCCAGAAAAAAAAAAAAGTAAAATCACTTGAATTATTTGCTCTGTTGAGACTTTATCAATTGTCCTATTCATAGATAAAGGTATCCCTCTATGAATGTATAGTCAATCCAAACAAATGTTCCTAAATTATATTTTGTATGAAAAAAAAAAAAGCTCCATCTTATATTCCTTGAACTAACTTGACTGCCAACATGTCTTGTGTAAGGGGAAAAAGGGTGACTGGAGAACATCTTGGTTGCGGTAGTATTATTAGGAAGTATTTGTGTTGACATCGCAAAGTTCAAAACAATGATGTGAAAACAAAAAATTTATTTTAAATATATTATTATATTAATTATTTTTATTATTAAATATATAATAGTTCACTACGTCAATTGCACATGCATCAGATGTGACTAGTTCACCACTTGTGACTGCACATATCACAAGTGGTTTAATGGTTTTCTATCCTAGGATGAAACAAAAATGGATAGGAATGTAGGGGGATGTAATCCACATTCTGCTCCCTATATTTTTTCTACACCAGAGGTTTTTTTCTATAAATGCTCTATATTGTACATACAAGCTCTTACCAGCAACTTAAAGATGTGCCTGCCACTTTTTATTTTGATTTTAATGTTAGACTTATATTCATATGCTGTGGGAAAGTTACCGAGTGTGATTTATGAAAAAAATTTATAGTTCTAGAACAAAATATGTTGTAAAACTAAATTTCAAGGATGGTTGAGGTTTATATTGAATTAAATTGCTACTTTTCTAAAATAAATGGGGCAGTCCACCACACAGAATTTCTCTCTTTTATCTCAAAATAAAAATATTTACTAAAATAACTATTAAGGATTGGGAAACAAAATAATATACATTGTTGCGGAAACACTCCACCAAAGAGCATAAATAAATTAAACAACTCCCTTATAGAAACATTGGGAAAGAGTAACATCTCTGTCCAACAAAGAGCTTAATTCAATATTTCAAAATGCTTTATAAAAATTTATTTTTGCTTATAACTCAAAACTATTGGTTTTAAAAAAGTATTCCAAATTAATTTATTTTTATTTCTTATAGTAATAGAATTTTACCATGATAAGCTATTTTGTATCTCAAATAGTTGCGGGGATATGATGAAAATGGGACATTTTTCCTTCTCTAAAGCACCCTTAAATTCATTTTCATGGGAAAATAAGGGTTGCCATTTTGTTTGTAATGTTTAACAGTACCTAGATACAGCGGTTATTAAAATTGTTAAAGCGGATTTGGAGAAAATCGATTTTAGATCTTTTTGCCATTCACTCAACTACCCTTAATTTAGGGTTAGATATCTAACCAAAACTCTTGGGAAACCCTGTGAAAGTTAGCCTGATGAAAATGATTCCTAGACCGAACACAACCACCCACACACACACACACACACACACAACACACACACACAACACACACACACCCCACCAACCACACACCACCACACCAACACACACAGAAACAGGGAAGAGAGAAGAGGAGACGAGAAGAACAGAGAGAAGAGAACGGACAGGGAGGAGAGGAGAGAGACGAAGACGACAGACAGAGAGAAGAGAGACGACGACGACAAAGACAGACGACAGACAGACACGACAGACAGAGACAGACAGAAAAACAGACAAACACAATGAGGAGATACAGACCAACACAGAGACCCAAACCAGACAGACAGACACAGAACAGACAGACACACACACAGACACCGACACACCACACAGACAACAACACACGAGACAGACAACACAGAGACAGACAACACAACGACAACAGACACAGAGACACACAGACAGCACACACGACAGACACAGACAGACAACAACACAGACACAGACAACACAGACAACAACACAACAGACAGACAACCCAAGAGACTGCATCGGGAAAACTACTTTTTTGGTTTAAGGGGGTCATGAAATGTCAACATTTATCAAAATTATAAATAAAGTTCATGTTTTTTTGATGATCACAATACTTCTCTCTCTGAGGGATAGGGAGATAGTAAAATTAGAGCACCTATAATGGGTTTACAAATCTAAGATTTGAGGTTGATTGTGTTATGATCCCAATAGGTTCTATATTATTTTATATGTAGTAGTATTTTGATGTAAGTTTGTAAATATATTTTCTCAAGAGCCAGAATTGTATCCTGTATGTTGTATTGAATTCTTTTTTTTTAATTGGGTGAAGCAAGAACTGCATGACATCTGTTCTGATATTTTTTCTTTTCTTAGGTGGAGCAAGAACTGCGTGACATCTGTTCTGATATACTTTCAGTATTGGACACCCATTTGATCCCTTGTGCTTTAACAGGCGAATCAAAAGTATTTTATTACAAAATGTAGGTACTATTTATTATTAGTTACAATATAACAAACCTTTTCTTACAGTATAGTTGAAATACTTTCTTTTTCTTTTTATAGGTGCAGGGTGTAGTGATTAAAAAAGTCATTGTACCAGATATAATGGAAAAAAATAGGTTTTTGATTATTTTAGTTTTTGAATTCAAATTTTGTTCTTACATAGCCATATGCCAATTTAATCAAATGTTAAGTTTGTTTCTTATTTAGCTTTGTGTGTGTGTGTATATCATATATAAATAAACACAACTATTAATAACAACTCTTAAACATTCTTTAAAATAAACTTTTTTTTATAGCTCTGACCCCCAAATTTGTAAATTTTTAAATTTTCTTAATACAGTGAACCTATTTTGATATAGGTACGCATTTTGGCCTTTGAACACATATTTTTTTAGTTTTAAATTGAAAGTTGCAGTCTCCATAAGTCACTGTGTTATTGCAAATGCCATGAGTAGACATGCTTACTTAATCCACACACTAACTTAAATATTGAGTTTAATAGTACTGTGTATGAGAATATTCTGAAATATCTTGTGATAATAGTGCTAGCCTGCCCAATGTCCATATTTATTTGAAAGTATGTTTACACACACTCATTCTAAAATGAAGAGAAATCAATGTTAATTACTATACCCTCTGTTTACCCTGCATGGTAAAATTTTTGATATCAAAATTATATGAAACTTAAGACACACTTAATACCTAAAGAAAATGTTAAAGATATTTGAATTATTGCACTTATAGGAAGGGTGACTATCACCGCTATCTTGCAGAGTTTGCTACTGGCAATGACAAGAAAGAGGCTGCCGAAAATTCCCTGGTTGCTTACAAGGCAGCAAGTGATGTTGCCATGACAGATCTCCCACCCACACATCCTATCAGGTTTGTCATTGTTTTGAATTATACTATTGCTACTTAGTATGTTTATTATAGATTAGTAAAATACCTGTCTCAGGTTTGACCAGGCTTTCTAGTTCAAGTTGTCATTCACTTGATTTATCTATATTTTTTGCAAAACACACTATGAGTTTTTTTTTTGTGTGTATAAAAGTGAAATAGAATACTTATTTGTAAATAGATAGGTATATTATTATTTCTACTGATCCCGTTGAAGTAATTGATTCCATAATATGGAACAAGATAGAATATTTCCAAACTATTAGTTCAATAATCTTAAGTAAGCTCGGTTGAAAAATTAATACAAGTATTTTAAAATGTAAAATGATTTTATAGTTTGGTTTAGTCAGTCCCGCACTAGACTAGACTGCAGATGACAAAGAAATCAAGGTTTGAATCCCGGTTGGATTTACTGAGGCTGGCTTTTAAGTGGTTTTCCTCTCTCCCTCCATGCAAAGGGGGTACAGTTCCTCTAAATTCAACCTTCCTCATTGCTAACTCATTAGCATAATTAGTACATATATGTAACTGGAACAGTTAGACATGCTATTAAAAAAACTTTGTTTAGTTCTTTGGAATGCAAATTATATAATTTATATTCGTCATATATTTTATTTTGAACCAATTCGGATTTGCTATAGCTCTTTGTAAAAATAAAAAATAAAAACTTGTTCAACTTGAAGACGATAGTTAAGCGATTTGAAATTCATTCCATTCTACTAAAATTTTCTGTATATTCTTGTTACACCCCCCCACATCCCCTCTTGTTTGGTTGAATGTATATTTATTTTATTGTTGCTATGGGCCCAGGTAGTGTGATTCTTTTTAATTTTTGTAATTTCTGTGTCTTTTTGCCATTTTAGTTTGCTCTAACTTTTTATTGAGAATTCTATTGGTTCTTTATGCACTTTGTCACTGAGAAAATTGTCTTTTCCCCTCCATAAAAATCACTTAAATCACCTTTTTCTAAAATGTTTCACAAAATGATAGAAAAAAGTAATATTTTCACTTTGAACAAAATTTTAAAAACACCACATTGGTGGGCCCCCTGACCATACATAAATCTAATCCAGTATGGTTTCCCAGGGACAGGCAGTTCAGGGTTTAAATCCTGGAAAGATGTACTGAGGGTGGGTTTTACAAAATGGTTTCCACTTTCTCTGTCCAAAAATGCAGGTACATTTGGTTTATTCTGAGAGAGGGCAGTCTTACCTTGAAAAAAACTACACTATGGCATAGCTTATAAAAGAAAGCCATACTGCAATAGGGCAAGATTTAGTGCTTTCTTTCAGCTTAAACAAAGTGTATGTTTTCATTTATACTTTCCTCATCCCTATATCATTAATGTGATAATATGCGCATAGCACCGGCCTTCTAATAAACAATGGATGCATTATGATGCGACACTTATCTTAGTTATCTACCTGAAATCCTCATACTTTCTGAAACTTGTTCAATGTCCTCAACTGTAGAAAGACTTGCAGGCTAAACCTTCATGGCATTAAGGCCATAATTTTTTAACAATAATGAAAATAACTACTTGAACTATTTTAATTTGTTTGTGTGCATATATTGAAGGGCCTAATAAATACTCATTAAAATGAGATATAACTGTGATTATTCAACCTTAATTCAAAGACAAATCTAGCTTATTCACTCTTCTCTAATTATTGTCAAGACTGCATATTAGTCAGTGGCTATCATGCTACGTATTAATTAGTTCATGATCTCCCCTAGAAAACAGTTGTCAACTTTCATCATCTGGGGAAGTTACTTTTCTTTTTTGGACATTTGGAACAATATATTTATACATCCATTAGAGAGAAAATAGTTGGTCTGCCTAATAATTCTACTGGCTCATCATGCTTTTGATTACTATTAATGTGTAAAACTATGGATGGGTATTCTACAACCAAATTAACCAAAACTTTTGTTGGACAGAATAATGATTGAAAGACATAATATGTATCAATTATTCTTGACACGATTTATTGTGTGACCGGTACAGCATTCGGCTGAAACTTGACTAACTGTTCATTAGTTGAAAAGGTTTTTAAGACCAAGGTCAGGTGACATCTGTCTGTGCTATAGGAAACTACAAATGTAAACAAACATTTTGGCTGTAATAATTGGAACTCCAACAACTTTTATTGTAGTATTTTAAAGTTCTCCACAGAATCTGGTCCCAAAAAAATATTACAACATAAAAACTTTTGCCAAGCAAAAATGAGTGTTGCTGTGACATTAATCAAAGTGCTTTTAAATAAAGCTTCAGTCACAACTCACTTTAACCGATAAAACATGGAAGACCAACAAATCAACAGCATAAAGAATTTCTTGCTTTCAAGCCATGATTTATAGTAAAAAGTGCATGACAAGTAAGCAATGGTGTCAACACACATTCTTCAGGTACTTCAACAATTGAAACATATTTTCAAGTTATCTATGGGCTTTTTAGATTCTCGTCACTAAGCCCAATGCCTGGAAATACTAGAGGGACAGACTAAACATACCGTTGCAAATCTCATAGACCAGTATATATACCGCTTTGAGTGTAGTGCCTGTGTGTGTATGCGTGTGTGTGTGTGTATATAATATATTTATATTAGAGTTGGGTTGAATCCACCATTTTACAAATCTAAATCTCCAATTTGTCTTTGAATCTCGATTCTTGAATCCAAATTCTATTTCTTGGAATAATTATTAACATAAGAGGAAATATAAATATAATAGAATAAATAAATAGAGAGAAAGAGAAAGGAAAAAAAAGAGTGACTATTATTTGTTCTGTTTTAAGACAGGTCCATTCCCTTTGTCAGTGAACTTAGACCGCCAATGCGCCCTGTCCTCTGCCACCTCCTTGAGCTCCGAGAATTTTCTTCTTTCCTTCAAGTGATTGTCATGGCGATCCTTGACCTAATTTCCTTGCTGCAGTAGGTCTCCTTTGATCCTTTGTCAAGACTTCCAGGTACTTGACGTGCTCTGTTTTCGAACTCCTGGTTTCCTATTTTGATTTTCAGCGGCTCTTCAATTTTTGAAATCACCATCACTTTTGACTTCTCATTGTTTATCTGCATGTCATATCTTCTTCCTATCTCCACCAGCCGGTCCATTATTTCCTGCAACTCTTCTTTATTTTTGGCCATCAATGCTTGATCATCTGTGTATTTTACTCGTTTTATGACACGTCCTATCTTTAAATTGCCACCTCTTTCCAAGGCTTCCCTGACCAGCCACTCAATTTGAATAGATTGGGTGGCAAACAGTGTAGCATTGTATAATAAATTATAATTTAAAATATTTTCCTTGCCATATCATTATGCTGGTCATGGCTAGCCAGTACAATGATTACTTTAAATTGAAATAGAAATTTCCCTCCAAATGTTTTAAGGTTAAGATTTTCTTATTAATAACAGAGCTAATTTTAGTACAAGAAACTAAAAAAAATGTTTTATCTTTTTTCTTCTATAGGGACCAGGATAGTAACAGTTTAAAACAGTAGCTTCTCAAAATTTACATACGAAATGGTTGGTCTGAATACAATAGTGCACTCATATATTAGTATCAAAAACACATGACTTCAACAGCTGATACATATGCTGCCATCTCATATTGCACCAGCAAATGGAACTCAAGAGGCCAGGACAATTATTATTGTCTTGGAGACAGCTGTTTAAGATAAATTTATTCATGTTATTCAATACAAAAAACATAACTAAGAATTTTGCTTATCATAAAGTGTAATGAGGTGGACTAGCTCAAGATAGGGATAGGTGGCAAACTTTTGTAAGTGTGACATTGAACTTTCGAGTTCCTAATACCATCGGGTAAGTAAGTAAAGTAAAAATAAAGGTATGCCACTTAGCTATTTTTTAAATTCTCATTATTTCTTAGGTAATGAAAAAAATGTTTGAGGAGACCGGCCAGGAAAATAATTTTGGTCACATTTTAGATTAAAATGTTGAAAAAAATTATATATGTATTATTTGTTATATCAACAAAATAGGCTTTGTTTTGTATGTATACATTTTTTCTTTATCTGACCAAAGTCAAATTAATAACCAGTGGTTATTTGCCTCTTTCGTGAGAATGACCCTTACCATTAATTTGTTCATAAAAAGTATTGAATATAAAACAGGATGGGAGAAAAGCATGTGTCTTTTCTCTAGAGCTTCACACTTGTATGCCAATCTTCTTGCACTTAATTATAAACTTAGTTGATTAAGTAATGAGGTACTTCATAATTGTATATTTATCAATGTTTTAATAATTGTTTTGTGTTGTGTCCATACAGGTTGGGTCTTGCACTGAACTTCTCTGTTTTTTACTATGAGATACTAAATTCGCCAGACCGAGCGTGCAGGCTTGCAAAGGCAGCATTTGATGATGCCATAGCAGAACTAGATACATTAAGTGAAGAGAGCTACAAAGATTCAACTCTCATTATGCAACTATTGAGAGACAACCTCACTCTTTGGACATCAGACATGCAAGGAGAAAGTATGTAAATCTAAAATTATTTTCAACACATACTTAATAGATCTTGAATTTATAACATGTTTAATTTTTTCCATACCAGTTTGGTAATTTTAAAAGAAGGTAAATGTTTAAAAATCACTTAAAATTCATAACTTTTTAATAGCACGAATATATCATAAGTATTTGGAAGAAGGTACAGGAAAGGTAGACAGAAACATATACACATTTTGGCTTTTACAATGAAAGAACAACCCAATTCATACTTTACTTTGCTGCCACTGAACAAAGAAGTAATGGCTACATCTTGAAGAAAATTGTTCGTTAGCGCCTGAATTCTCTGGCCTAGTTTTAATTTTATTGGAACTCATCATGAGGGAGTTTGAAACACGCAACTTTACTTTCTAAAAGAGAAAACAAAAAAACACAAAAGGGATATTGTATGTGAATCTATAATATATCTCGTTAGGGTAATTCTCTTTTCACTCAAAAAGCTAAGTGGTTTTTCTTGGAGACATAAACGTTAAAGATATATTATTATTCAAAAATCATTAAAAATACTCTTTAGGTTTTAACATTAAATCAGGTAATATACAACTGTCCTTTTTGATATAGTATCAATACTAAAAATATAACAAATAGTATAGTAAAATAACTTAAATACTTGCTACAAAATATATTTTGTCATTTTCAAAATGACCCTTTTAACCATTTTATTAATTTACACTGTTCCAATATATATATTCACTCATATGTTAATTTCTTTGTTTTTGTTTAAGGTGAAGTTGAGTTAAGAGCAGAGAACCTAGATGTAGAGGACCAAGATGTTTCGTAATTGTGCTGATCATTGAAATATTCCATAACTTCAAAGTCGACATTGTTCATGACCAGCTGAAGAAAGTTGAGTGAAATGAACACACTGCTGAAAATGATGCACATAGTGTTGTGGCTCTACAATACTGGGGAAAGAGGGCCTGAGGGGTAATAATAGATTTCTAAAAGACGCTGCTATTATATCACCATTTTCATGACTTTTTAAATAAACTGTAATTCCTCTTCAAATTGACATTAAGGTTACCATACAATCAGACTCGTCATTTATAATTTGTATGCAAGTTGAATGAAAGTTAATTATTGGCATTGATTAAAATATTTGTCAAAGTGTGTTTGTGTATGTGAAAATAATAATATATGCCAAATTAAATTTGCATGACATTTGATTGTTTAACCACATTTTTTAATCAGTTTATAAACATATTCACTCAAATAACATCCTTAGTGCACCTGTTGTCTTTCAAGCTCACAACATGTGTATTTAGTGTGAAATAGATTAAAATTACAATTGTGTTTTAGAAGCACTTTGTATATGTTCACATGTATGTGTGTGATTGTTTATGTAAAGCATGAGAGTAATTATTCCATTGTGCATAGTATGTAGTCAACTATCACAGCCATTTCCTGGTGTGCTGAGGTAATATTCCTTTTTATCATTCCAACAAATTTTTTTTCAGGCCTGTTTTGGATGATATTAATGTGATATAGTTGTGGAATCCATTTCCCCATGTGTTAGCTAGTTTGGATTAGCATAATATTTTATATGTACTTAAATTAAGGAACGTTTTGGCATGGCCAGGTTTGTGGACACTTGTTATTTTGCAGAGTTTAGAGATTTGTTTGATTTCTCTATCACACCTAAATGAACTCGAGCAATTTTTCATCAATAATTTTTTGAAAAAATCCCCTGTGTTCTTTAGTTATTTAGATTGTTAAACAGGGATACATACTTGTTTATTATAGATGTAAAAAAATAGATATCTACTGATCCTATAAGCTAGGGAATAACAGAGCATGTTCTTTAGACTGAGGTGTATGTGGCACCAAATATGAGTTTGACATTCCAATTTTAGTAATATTTTAAAATAATTTCATCATCAGTGTGAAATTATATTTCTTTGTCATTCATCTCTCATACCACACAGTGGATGATTTTAATATTTCTCAAGGCCACACAATATATCATTTGCAGTCATAATTTCTACTCAATTTATGGTAGTTTTTTCAGAATATATATTTTCCAAGGAAATGTTAAACTCCTTTTTACTCAAGAGCCAAATTTATTATATATCACTAATTACTGATTTGCTGGCTAAATTTTTAGTAAAGAAAAAGTATGTAAAGGATTTTGATGATAGTGCCATAAGTTGTTAAGCTGTGTATTCTTTAATTCCTTTTTCTTTAAGTTTTGATCTTATTGATAAGTTCATTAGCAGTCATGAAAATTGTTGATTTACATTTTTAGTTACCGCATGTTAGATTGTCTTATTTTCAACTAATGGAAATGTGAAACAAATTGTTTCACTTTTAAATTATAACAAATTGTATGTTGCTTCTTGGAAGGAAAGAACATGTTCAATAAATATGGGCCTGCCAAACGTAGAATGTGTTGTGCTAGTAAACTAAGATGTAAATCTTGGGTTACACAACAGAGGAGCAATAGTGTGCAATGGTTATGTAGTGATGCTCCAAATTGAAACTCTAGCATGAGACTGCTTAAGTTTTATCCACTGATGTGGAGCCTCCGCAAGTGAGGATTTATTTTTAAGTATCTCATTTTACTTTAAATTGCTGATTTGTTTTGTCTGTAATATTGCTAGATCAAAACCATTTGAATAGTTATTTACTTATTATTTTAAAGTGAACTTTTTGTATTGTAATATATCTAGAATGAATATGAAAAATAGTTCATATTTCTATCTTGATATAAAAAGTTTCATTAACATGTGAAGATTTCTTCTCTAAAAGATTAAAAGCCTTTGGTTAAATGTGTGAAGATAAATTTTGTAGAAATGTCACCTATGAGTTTCTATAAATTTACATACTAGAAAAAATGTAACCAAATACAAGTGTTTTCGCTTCTTGCAAAGTAGCATACATAAGAAAATATGTATCCTAATAAACTCAATAAATTTTATTTTATTGTTAAAAACCTGATAATTGTTTGTGTAAAGAAATTATTTCTTAACTATCAAGTAAATAAAACACACAAGCTTAAATTTTGTCTATAATTAAACTTTTATTACAACTAGTTGAAAAATCACACCTTGAAAACCTAAAATTAAGCCCTCAATATCCTTAGTTACAACATTCATGTTTTTCCTGTGCTAAGGTTCATTCCTGTCCTAATAAATTAGGTACAAATATTGAAAGTGTAAAGATGTTAACTAACTTAGTGCTTTCAAAGTACTGGTATGGCAAGGTTTTAGTTTGCCATTTTGTTATCAGTTGTGATCTTATAGGGTTCAGAATGATACTTTAAAATTTAATTCTGTTACAGATAAAGAATGTTTGTAAATATTAACTCAAAGCTATCAATTAAAAAAAATCATTTACAGTTGTTTCTTTAACTTAAAAGTAAGTTTCTTATACACTTTATTTAAGAAAATTTACTTATTTTACATTCAAATATCAACCTTATAAAAACCTTATGCACTATTTACAACAACCACTTATTAAAAGCAGTTAAAATGGATAAAGAATTAAATAAAACTGTTCACCTGCTAGTGCTAACCTTTAAGCATGCGTTGCTATTCATTTAACATAAGCGTTCCTTAAAAAAAATACATTAATAAATATACATATATACACAATCAATTTATACCAGTTATTGGACATTTTATTTAAATCTCTGCTATTCAATATTTCACAAATACTTATATTTAGTGGCTTGGTCGTGACATAGTGCCCATTCTTACTTTCTCACAAAGAGAAAGTATATTAATCGTAAAAATTCACGAGCTCAAGATAAAGAAATCTTGTGTTTTATGCTTCCTTGAAATAAAAAGGGGCTTTTACAATTTTGTCTGGTTGTACCTCTGGCAACAATTGATGAATCTCATTCAAACTTAATATTTAAATATATGGTCACTTCTAGGAGAAATAGATTTTTATTCTAGCTCTAAAATTAAGATTGGATTACTGATGAATTTATTTTGAAAATAGCTATAAAGATTTTGTTCAAAATGTATTTATAAAGTGTTTAACATGATAAATAATATTGTTTGATTGTTTTTGGAGATACATCTATTTGAGGATAGTTTACTGTGAACCGATGTTTGCAAATTTTGTTCCAAACTAGTCTATGAAAAAGTATGTAAGATTGTGTTAAACTGTTTTTAAAACATTCTACTATGAGAAAGAGTTGAAGAGTGACCTGTACCTTTGGAACCAAACATGCTTTTAACATTTGGCATTAATGCTGCAACATTGATTATTAGAAGGGTAGTGACTGTTCTGTTATTAGTAAACGAGGGAATGTTTTTTACGGAGTTGAAATACAAGGCCATACATAATCCCTATGCAGGACATAGCTACTTCATGTGCTAGTTTTCTTTTAAAAGGGTATATTTATGTTCTTGAATTTGATTTTTCAAACATTAAATGTAAATGGCATTGGTTTTTACTTGCTAATACACATTTGTGTATGCTATATGTAAATACATATTTTTAGAACTGTAGGTACTTGTATAAATGAAAAAAAATAAAAATAGAATATAGATGTAAATATATAAAAAGTAATACAATTCTGTTGAATAAACTTTGGTTCTAATATTTTACTCTCCTAGAAACTCCCAAATTTAAAGCTTTTGTTGGTAATTTGACTATCAAAACACAATTATAGGTACCAAAAGTACTAAGCCGTCACTCTCATGTTAAATTAGACTGCCGATAACAGCAAGATCAGCATTCGAATCCCAGTCGAGTGTACTGAGGGTGGTTTTTCCAAAATAGTTTTCCACACTCCCTCTATGCAAATGCGGGTGTACTTCCTCTAAATAACACTTTCCTCATCTCAAGCTCTCCAACATAATTAGTACATATGCATATAGCCTGAACCTGCACTGCTAAAAAAAAGTAACTCGCGACACACAACATTCTATGTAGCTTTAAAAAATGCAAAAAGCTGAGATTTTTACCTGAAACAATGAAAATTCCTTAACACATTGTTTTCCACTGAGTGAGATATAACTTATCTGAGATTTCATAGAAATATATCAGCGATCATAAACTGTGACATTCACATGTAATGTCTTGTACATTAATGGTATTTATTTGTAATATACAATTTGTGCCGTTATATATTTGATAAACCATTTTCATTTTAAAGTGAGATTCCTGTGTATGACCCTAAAACATATATGTAAAATTTAATACACAAATCAAATAAGTAGCCTTTGAGGAATTCAAAGAGCAGTCCACTCCGAGAAGAATTATCAATAAAATATTTGAAAACGAAAGTTAGCGAATATATGTTAATATTGAAAGCATTCATCTTAAATATAAGAAAATTAAATTATGAAGCCATATTAACTTTGTGTTGTCATCTAGTAATTTTTATGGAAAAAAAATTACATTTCTATATTGTGATGTAAAAGCCTAAGAATTTAATTGTATACATTAAGGTGAAACTACAAGAATTTTTGAAAGAATGGTTCTGGCTTTACCACCGGCTTCTCTTCACAGGAAGTTATTCCAAATCTTTGAATGAAGGCCAAGCCTCACTGCTCACATTAGCTAAGATGAGATCAGTGTAGTATGAAGTTCTGGCAAGATGTGTTTTAAAGGCTACCACCAGAAAGTATATTTACCCAATTTTTTAAATTTATGTATAAACATCTCATCTGAAGGTAAAAGTTGTAATTTATGTCTTGGATGTTCTGTGCTACCAGTTGAAACAAAGCATTCCCCAAAAATGCTATTCGCTAACTTTGCCGGTAATAATTTGATCTGATACATAAAAGCTCTAAAGATGGATCCTTATTCTAACATCTTACATGGGTGCAAGTTCGTTAGAGCCATTCCCAAGTTGTTTCCACCAATGACTTCTGGGGAAAGGCGAAATAAATATAATCTTGTTGTTTCCACATCAAGTTTAAAAAATAATTCCATCTAGGAATTTTTTTGTACGAGTATTGTAAACTTAAGAGTAATTCCTTATTTCTGTTTGAAAAGTAAACTTGATATATCTTTTAAGGAAAAGTGAGACAATAGATCTCGAAGACCACCAGACTGGAAGTAAAATCAGGCCCTACTAGACTGTTTCATGAATCATCTTTTTGGTGCGTTAAAAATATTTAAGCTTAAAAATAGGAAACTCTTCATTAAACAAACCATTTTTACTGTCCTTATTTATGTTTTATGAATGATAATTTTGCAGTTAAATCTGCCGCACCATGATGAAAATAAAAAATAAATTCCTTTTTTTAGCCTACAACCATAGTATATTTCTAAATTAACTTAATACCTTTTGCTTTGCCACTATTTCTTCTATATTATTGTCATATGGGCACATTTGTGTCCATTATTGGCTATAATTGGTGACTGGAGTATTTTTACTATGTTTATTAAGTATTATTAAGGTTTTTTTTTAAAACCTTTTGATGTCATCTAGTCGAAGAATAGTTTACTGGCGAGGTATCAACCATTGAGGTGTTTTTTTTGCCCCACCTTTGACTTTACTCTTCAGGCTCTGGCAACTAGGTTGAGGGTGAATTTGAAATGGTCTCATATTAATAGCATAGTTACATTTTGTGTGTGTTAAGTGATCATTCCATAGTACTAATGAACTATGATCTTTTAATAATTCATTGACATTCCTTCAAACACTAATCAGTATCGAAATAGTTGAATGCAAGAACACAGGAATATGGTTTCTGCTTAGGTGGGTATTACAAACTTCATTTGGTTTTAAAATTATGAATTTAAAGACTTGTGAGAAATTTTACTCAGCAAGTTTGACCACAATAAATTGTATTGGTTTTTGTCCCTGTCTTCACTTCAGGTAGTTTATTGTAAGAATAATTTAGTTAAAACAAGTCATGAAATATAATTTCCAAGGAGATAAATTTTAAGTCCGAATCCAATACCAAAATAATTATTCTAACTTGTTTAGTCTTTGAACTTCTAATGCGAGTTTCTTAAATGGTTGAGTCACTGAAACTAGCCGTTTTCACTTCAATACGTCATTTTTACATATATTTTTGGAAACTGTCCATTCATGTCATGTGCAAATAATTAGTAATTAGTAATAAGATGTTGTATATGTGTGACCTGATACATTTATGGAAAACATTATAATTTGTGTTTAGTGCAGCTTAATCTTTACTGTAAAATAATAATGGCACTTTTTACACATGTTAAATTAACACATATGTCAACAAGTTAATTCCATGTTAAAAAGTAGCATATCAAGTAAAAAACAATCATTGTTTGGAACCCAACCAAATATTTTAATAATTCATCCTCTACCTAGGCTTTGAATGATAAAAACATTCTAACATTGTTTGCATTCTCTAAATTGTGCACACCATTTAATTACTTTAATGTCTTATCGTGATTTAAAAAATAAAATATTTGCACCCTTGTTAGATTTTAACTACTCTTTTGTTATGGGATCAAACAATTCCTCTCCATCAAAATAAGCTTACCTTAATTAACTGATAGATAAAAAAATAGTTATTCTGTAGGATTTATTATTATGAAATAAATTCTATTGATGGTAAGACAAGATAATATTAGACCAATCCTATTTGTAAATTTGAATATCGCTAAACACACAAAAAGAAAGTCAGTGTAGCGAGTACAGATATAATAAACAAATCACATTTCCAAACACTTGACAGTACTAATAGATTTATAATTTTCACTAAGCCAACATTAACTAATGTTTAGTTAAGTGTTAATAGCATACACAGGTTTTAAATGTTTTGGTGACATGGTTGTTTGGAGGTATGTTTTAATCTGCATAACATTGAAAATTATATTTTATTTGCAAATATAGTTGGGTCCAATAATAATCTGAGGAGACTACTTAACTCAAGAAATAGTTTCTTCATTTCAGGGTACATTTCTTTGAAATTATTTATTTACAAATACTCCAACAGTGTCTGGAGTTTTAATTGACTTTTGAATAGATAAAATCCTTCTCTTATAAGCTTCGCCTCATCAAATCAAAATTTAGATATAGTTTTATGATGTGTTCATCCAATGATGCTGGAGCTATAAGCAATTTTTTTTACAACAATATATTAAATCCAGGCTGTATTTTTATTCTTTTTAATTGATAATGTTGTGTAAACACTCAAAACTTTTTTTTTATAATATGCTTTAGGTGAAACAAAGATGTAACTAGGACTTTGGTTCTGTTCTAACCTTTTTGGAGTGTTTCACTTTCATAATCATAAACTGTTTTCAGCCTGTGGTCAGGTTTGTTTAATAAAATGCCTCCATATCCCTCTGTCCTTCCACCATTCTGCCTCCTGCACTCTCTCTTCCTCTCACTGGCACATTTGCTTCTATATGTTCCTCCCAGCTTTTCCTCGCAGTCCCTTCCCTACTTACTTCATATCCATTAATCTTCTTGGAATCCTCTCCCCCTCCATCCTAATTATGTGTCCATACCATCTCATCGTATTCCAACTCCAGACCTTACATCTTCATTCCTTATCCTATCTCTTATGGTGGTTTTTCACTTTCTTGGTTCATAATGTTGGTTCCAAAAGATCTATTATTTCAATTTTTTTCCATCCTTGTCCCAAGTACTATCAAATGCATTAGCTGATCGTTGGCTTTTTACACATTGTAGTATCACATTCACAGATTTTTTTGCAACAACTTTGGTCCAAGTTATTCTTTGTAGAATATTATTGAGATTCTCAGTCAGTGAAAACACCATTTGACTTTGATTTGATAAAAAAATTTCACTTATGATTTTTTTTAAGTCCGCTTGCCTTAGAGCTAGCTAGAATCATTACTCTCACAAGCCAAAGTGGCTTGAAAATCTAGCATAGCTAGGTACAGGTTTATAACATCTGATAATGCTTATACAGTCCAACGAGATGGACACAATGGGCTTGGTCCAGCACTAGTCAAACTGGGCAAATACTACATATCACTTTGAAGAATTTTAAACAAACATTCCTATATCATTACTAACTGCAAACAATCCTGAATTAAAGGAATGATTTGTATGAGCCTTGTAATGCTAAATTAAGCGCATGAGCTACACAATGTATGAAATTCTAATGGCTATATTCTTGCTTTCACTCTTAATTTTTGCACCAGCTATGTTTGAACCGTTTGGTTATGTGGTTACCTCAAGTTTGTTAGTAGGCTCATTTTTAGAACCATAGTGATGTTGGGATCTGGAAGGAAAAAGACACATTCCTACATAGTAAGAAGTTGATTCAATTCCATTTGAATTTAAAGTTAAAAAATATGACATTTGATCAAACTGTCACTAAACCCCATGAATTGGATTAGATCCATTATCTTGAAAAAATTACTGTTTAATCGATGTCAAGTATAATCTTTTTAAATTTTCTTTGTATATACATACCCTAACAGGTTTTTACATTCTAACCTTCCAACTCCCAAATAAATGTGTATTAAATTTTGCCTTATATTTGTTGGGTGGAAACTGAAATATTTCTATTGTAAATTATTACTTTACGATTTCACTTTGATCATCATTAATAATATATTTGCCATCTATAAACTATAGCTTTTCTTTTACTATGTGATGCACTTATTTTATCTCTTGAGAATTGTTTGAAGATGATAGCTGCCATTCAAATAGGTATATTTTTAATAAAGTGTTTAAAATATTGCAAGACTCATGTTTTTCTCACAGATTTTTCTTTCAAGTGCATCATTATTTAGGTTTTATCAATATTAATAAGATTCAAAAATACTATCAAAATAAATCTTCTGCAGACATCTATTGAGAGAACTGGCTAAGGAATTTTCCTGACTTGTGAGTTAAGCCATCCAGCTAAGATTTCATGCAGTGCCACCATACTTCATGTCATGTAACTGGTAGTCCTAACTTTGTTAAAATCATATATTGACAAAGATCTATATTTCCCCTAGCTGTGTAGCAATCTGACTACAGTGAAAAAAATTCAATAAGAGAATGGTGAAGGAGGAAATTAGTGCATCAAACTGTAGCTTTGGTTGAATTAAGAGGATACTGATAGATTTCGAGAGGATATGGTTTTGTGACTCATGAACAGCATTAGTCTATTCTGGTTTAGATCGTTATAGAGCTAGAAATCTGCTTGTAAACTCTAAAGCACACTAGACAAAAAGGGTTGTCAAGATCATGGTAAAAAAAAACTTTCAAGTTAAGTTTTAGCAAATATATTTTTAATGTTCAGAGTGTATTGATAGATTTGTAATTTACAAATTATATTTAATTTGAGGCACTATCTGAACCGACTGATATCAGCACAATACTTATATTAAGAGGAAACATAAATTTTACTAATAAAACACTTTTCGGCTATGCCGAGAGTCAAACCTGCTAAGGTGTCAAACTTTAATGAATTAGTACTAGAAATACATGGTTATGCTCTCTTACTACCTATCTTGGCTATCTGCATATTTAAAATAATGTGGTATGAATGAGAAAGGTAAAATTTGGGATTTGCTCACATTTTCTTGGAGGGGAGTGGTAAAACAGAAAAGAAAAACCTCAGTACAATCATGTGGGATTCGAACCCCAACCTTGTCACTGGTAATCTATTCTATTGAGTGTGTGATACAGGTAAAGTAAGATGATACACAACAGTATCCAGTTAGGTCATGGATGTCACTTTTATACAAGTTACACTGTCTATTTCCAATTAATCATTTGGAGGACGATTAGGAAATTTGTTTTTTTTTACTTCACTGGGGTTAACTCGAATTAATTAACTATAAAATATTACTCTAATGTAGTATTTAATATATAATTGCAACTTTTCCAGAAACTCTGCACATCAACATAGGTTCACTTTTGGTTATATTGAGATTGGTGTATTTAATTACACGGGTTGATTTCTATTCTTGATCATGTTAAGACAGTTTTAAACTGCTGGAGGAATGTAGACACTGTTTACAGGCAACATCAAAGTATGATCAAACTAGGTAAGTCCTTTACTTAATGAGATAAGGAGTGTATACTGTAGGTTGAAAGATTAAGAATATGTTAACGTTTACCTTAATGTGCAACTCACCACCTGATTGGCTTATGCTTGGCAATAAATTAGAATTGCTTCTCATTATAATAGTCTATTTTTTTATGTGTGTATTATCAAATTGTCAAGAAATTAAGTTAGGTCAACTTTTTACATTCTTAAAAGAAAGACGTTTCCTTACTGTCACTTATGTATAAGAAAGAGAGAAATTAAAATTACTCGTAAACTCAACAAACAATTTAAAAGTTGTGGTAATTATTTTAACTTATACATAAATTGAGTCAGGAGTACCACTAGATATATTTTAGTTGAAGTTTAAACCTTTTCTCTTGAAAATGACAACTGGACACAAAAATCAGATCAAATACTTTGGCTTAGTACGCCAATGCTCTATGACCTATCCAGACATCACATAGTTTTATGAGGTAGTTTGTGATTAACTTTTGAGACATTTAGATTAGGTTTGAAAACTCCTTTTATATATTCTAGGGCATCCAACTGAACTCATCTGTATTTCAAAGTTCGATGGCTACAGCCATTTTAGCAGGATATTAACAAGAGAAGCTATTATACTTTATAAACTTTCTAGATGATAAAAATATAACTTTATATGTTGGTGCTGAACATTTCTATTTGTTTGCCCTGTATTGCCCAAAGTATGAAGAAACAAAACTTAATTCAAGTTATTTTTCATACTCTGCCTGTCCTGTCAGGCTATACACATATTTTAGAGGAAATGACACCATATTTGAATGAAGAATAAGTGGGAAACTGTTAAAAAAAATCCTCAGAACATTGGGTCAGGATTCAAACCCTCAGCCCCCATTAACTGAGAAGTTAATTAAAGTCTTAAGTATAAAAAACTTGATAATATAGTTTTTAAGTCTGATAACAATCAACTATTTTAATTTTCAAAAATAAGTCAAGAATAATCTCAAGAGAATACAAAGTCAAATGGGTTGTTTCGTAAACATAAGGACGAGACAATTTTTCCATCAAACTATAAACAATAAAAATTACACTTTTTTTTTTTAAAATTTCATATAACTCAAAATGTACAGTTTAACTAATTCATTAATATTTATTTTAGACACACTCTTCAGATTTATATTGTTTAATAATAATGAATAATTGTGCTCTTGTAGAGTTTGCTTTATACAATCTTTTCTAGTGCTAAGTATTTATTTTACTCCAATCATATTTATTTATTAATTATATTTAGTAATACCATTAATACATACTATTTGTGAAAAGTATGTTGTGTTTAAATTTAATATGTATGTGATCTTTATTTTCTATGGTTCTTTTAAAATGTAGCTACAAACCATATTTGCTCTATTAATAAATGAAAAGGAATAAGAGAAAAAGGCATTTTTTTAACAGACGGACGAAAACCATTCACACTTTGTGAGGCATGCCATTAGACAAATAAAAAATTGATTCCTTTTAATCCTTTACCCTATGGTTATTCTAACAAAATTATTGAGGGGATTGGTAACATGCAACAAAACTTTCTCAAGAGGAAACAAAAAAACTATAACAGGAAAAGAAGGTAAATTGTTAAGGATGAACAAAGATTAACCGATAAAAAAAATCACATGAAACAGCTTTACATAGTTTTATTAAATTGGATTTGTTCTAGAACGTGATAGTAATCATTTAATTCAGGTTAAACCTGAATTTTGGACAAACGGGAGAGAGACCCGATGTAAATCTTCATTATATAATTTAATTTATTTTGACTTGATAATGTTAAATGAAATAATGGGTAAACTATCATCTAATTTATTTAATATTTATGTGAAAAAGTGTAGTTCAAAATATAATATTCAGGTGAGCTCTCATCTATAAAATTGATAGTTGACAGTGGTTCTAAGTAAGATCTGGTATTTATTCTTTAATTCAAGGATTTTCAAATATCCATTAGGTTAAGTTTTCTGACCAATTTTGAGGGTATCTGAAAATTTTGGGTTTGATCTAATGTTTCTTAAATCAGATAAATTATATTTTTCAACAAAACCTTATTTTATTGATAAATTTCAGTTTATAAAAAAATAGTAAAATTGTTATGTCTATTTGAAAAAAATACAAGTTACACACATTAATTTTATAAAATACATACAAGAAATGAAAAGTTATTGCAGATAGAAAAAATTGCACCCACAAGCTTGATTTTTTGTTAAACAACAGAGATAAAAAAAGTTTATAAAATGAGAAATACTAGATAAGAAACAAATTTAGATAAAGGTAAATACATTTTTTAAAAAGGGTGAGGATTTAATTTTTAAAGAGATCCTTCAGTTTAATGTGGCAAGCCAAAATGTGGTGACATTCCCTGAAGCTGCTTCCAGATTGTACTGAAGTCACCATTCCCTAGTATTTTTAAGAGTTTTTTTTCTGGAAAACTATTTAAGAATTTATTTGGCAGATAAAAGCTTATATGTAATTTTTTTAATCTTACGGATACAAGATTTGATAAAATTTGAAAATTAGTTTAGATGATTTTTCAAACAATAAGAATGGAAATGAATGACAGCAATACCTATTTACCCTTACATTATCATTAATTTAAGAAAAACTGACCCATTTGAAATAATTGTTTTATATAAAAAAAACCTGAATGTCAACATAAAAAGTTTTATAGAAGACAAAGAAAAGTAATGTACTTTTAATAAAACATAATTACATTTTTAAAGTATGCCCTAAATAAAAATTGATATTTTATATTAGTATCGTGGTGGATGAATGAATGAATGATAGATATATACATGTAGCCTAATTGAACATACATTATATTATTCAATTTGCATTCACACATTCATACTTTTTTCTAATATTATCCATATTGATTTTTTTATCACAAGTTTAGCCCCTAAAACATTAATTCATAGTTGGCATATAAATGTAATAAAGCAATAGTAATTCAAAACAAAGGGTTATATATTTATTTAGATAAATAAATGAATCTATTCAGTTAGAAAATACAGACAGAAAATAATTCTCATAAATGTACATTTTGTGTGTGTGTTGATCAAATTTTAAAAATATGTTGTTTGATGCCCACAAGTTTATATAAAACATCATAATTTAAAGACCTTATAGCACTGGGAAAAGTTACATAGAAAAATGTTAAAACTAAATCTATTAACAGAAACTGGCTTCTCATGAGTCTTCTTTAAAAAAAATTTAATAGTGGAAAAATACAAAAATATTTTTAAAAAGTAATGCTTTAATATAGTGGCTATTTCTTTTTTATTTTATTTTAAGACCAGGTTAATTTCCAAAGCTAGTGCAAAAGAAGATACAATTTTAATTATGATTTTTGTTGACACTATGTTAAGATTATAAGAATAATGAGCCCAAGTGGAAATTTAATTTTTTTTAGTATGGAATATTTATTAAACTAGTTTCTTGATAAAAATGTTCATTAAAAATCCTCAAAAGAAAATAAAAGTTGAAATTTTAAATTGTAATTTTAAAAAAACAAAATAATTTTTAGTTGGAAAAAAAATTGATAGTCTTTCACAGCCTATTAAACTCAAGTTAATAAATTAATATACAGAAATAATTAATTAAAATATATAATTAAATGTATATTTTTATTTTTCAAAAGTTTGGAGCAAATATATTATGTTTGATTATTTTATGTGCAAATTTTTTTATCCCTTTTTTCTATTAAAAGAGAATTTAAGGTTTAAATAGAAAGAGTGGAGTAAAATGATGTTTCTAACAACACAGTACTATAATATAATCATATATAATAATGAATGGGCTCTATATAAAAATAATGAATATTGTTTTATAAATTATGATGTAAATAAAGGTAGTTATTTTGTTGGTGAACGACACATCGAAAAACAATATTTGCATTTTAGTAACTAAATAATAAACAAACAAAAAACAATAATATGATTCACAAAAGCAGAATAAACTGACAACTTTTTTAAAAATCGTAATTAAGTGAATAGATATTTTAATTAGAAAGAGTTAACACCACAGGAAGCCCATTTTAACTGTTTGGGGGAAAAAAATGCTTATTTTCACACCGAATACTTATTTTAGGTCGTAAATGAGTAACTAATGTAAAAGTGGCACTAACATTTTCACATAATACATTAAATGTAAATTATTATAACCAATATATGTACCAATAAATGTAAGCATTTTTAATATAAATACCAGATACTAAGATTTATTTTAAATTAAATTTGAATAAATCTTTTTTTTTAAATGGAGATATTAACTTAATATACGTGCAACTTAACCTAAATATCAAAAACCAACATTAATTTACCTATTTTAATAAAGAAAACCAAATAGGTAAAACCAGTTCTTATGTTACACTTATTGTAAGAAAATTGTAGGGATTGAATTTTAGAAATCACAAAGATGTAATGTTTTGATTACCATTATTATCTTTTGTATGCTTTCTGACATCAACCTTTCTAGGGTTCTTAATTGGGTATGAATATTGGTCTTCGGCTTAATAGTAGGCACAATGAGTATTAGGGGATAGTATGTACATGTTTATTAGATAAATAATTTTTAGGCAAGGCTGGCCTGTGGTGTTCTATCTTAAAAGTAAATCATATGGATTAAGATAAGTAATGGAATCCCAATAAAATCCACTTAATAATTTGAGGAACTAAACATCCTGATTTATTTGATGAAAAGATGTTAATTTTTTTATAATAAATGTGAATCATGCTGCTAAAACAAGAAAAATCAGTTATACAAAAATAATAAAAAGGTATATAAACAAGAACAATGAAATATTTTGTCGCTTTTTATTTTTATGTATCCTGTTCTTAACCAATAAAATTCAACCTTACAGGTTTCTAATTGGAGATCTGCAATAGAGTGTACTTTCAATATATTAATGTTTGTGGTCTTTAGACTTGAGAGAAACCCCATGCATATCTCACTCGACATTCATGTGGTTTTTGCCAAAATTATTAATTCTAAAAAAAAATCAAATATACACCTAGGGTAAACAGCTGGAGATGAGCCAACTGCATATCTCTTATTAATTATCTTTATAAAGTATTATTGACAATGATTAAATTTATAAAACCAGTATCTTGGTAACTGGGTTAAATTAGGAAAACCAAAATTTGTGTAGTATATTTAATACTATCTTATATTCAAATGTGTAGTGTTTGATTAAACACAAATTTAAAATGTTTTTTAGAACCACAAAAAAGGTCAAGCTATATAAAAAAAAAAGTAAGGACTTGTGGCTTAGCCAAGTGTAAGAAGCTACAACTAAACATCAATGATAATTGCCTAATAGAGTTAAATGTAGTTAAGAGTGAAAAAATAATTATTATTACTATGTACATATGTTTTGTTTGATTCTCAAAACATACATCTACTTAAAAAATAAAATTGTGAAGAAAAATTCTCTCCCACGATGATAATAATAAAGTAGTTAATGAAGTATAGTAGCGACTATATATTGTATAACATTATTTAAGAAGATAAAACAATTAAACCAAAGTAAAAAAAATAGAAAAATAGTAATACAAATAGTTATGTGAGTCTTACAACAAAAAGGACATTTACAATAAATACACTAAAGACTCTTCCTGACTTTCTCTCGCTTTCTGTTCCCTCAACATATATGTATGTATAAACATACACATGCATTAATTGAGAGAAATATAGTTAAACATATATATATATATATATATATTATATATATATATATATATATATATATATATATACAAACATACAAATCAATAGAGGGATACAGTCTTTTACAAACAAACACAACACACACTCACTGAATGAGTAAAAAAACTTGACATTTTTATTTTCTTCCACAAATTAAAAGAGTCTATGCAAAACAGAATTATTTTCATTTGGATAAAAACGCTTATAGTTAAGTGACTCCCGTAACTTTGAGATTTCACTTTTATTTTGCAGGACTTAGTAAAGAAAAGCTAAGTTTTCCTCCCCAATATAAAACCAAATATGGTACAAATAGTGGCCTTTATTGTTTTATCATGGTAGAGTATAAGCATTTGATTTTGATTCCTAAGTTTGTTACTAACACCTTGTATTCTCCTCTTAATTTTTTTTACATTAAAAATTTCACCATGAAATTAATCAATTATTTTTCTAAAACTCTATTTTATTAATAAAAATATATTTTTATTTTGTAAAAAAACATAACAAAATTTGTAAATATGAGTTAAATTGTACCATCAATTTACAGTATTTTTATTAAATTACTCATTGACATGATCGGCCACACTCCCCCTAGCTCTATAAGGTGTATTCATTGGCATAATCTTCCTCACTCCCCACCAAGATGTCAAGATGTGTACATTGATACACTTGATCTCAAGGTTACTTCCATCAAAGCTACTGTAGCTTTATGAACTCATAATATGTTGGTTCATTTTAGAATTTTAATAATTCATAAATAAATAAAACTGAGTGGCGCAGCCGAGGTTTGAGATTCGACCACTAGTAGGCGTGTCGAATGCTATTGCATTTGAGAAGACCGAGAGAGGACTGGAAAGTTCAACTTGCTACGAGAAACCGAGTAGTCCAGAACACCATGGACTAACTGATCAGGATATAAGAATAAAACTGTGACTAACTATTGTGTATACAAATTCTTTCAACTTATAGACTGGTTTAAATTTTATAGCAGAAATAAAAATGAATAGTTTTTAATATGCCACCTGGCTTTATATATACAATACACATACATACACACACAATTATAAAATCACAACAGGTTTTGTTTAGAAAATTAATAGACCGATTAAATATTAGAATCCTATTCTCTTATGAAGAGAAATGTTTAAATTTATCAATGGATTATTTCGATGAGATTTAAATGTCTATATGGGGATAGAAATTTTTGAGAAAATAATTAACATTATTTTGACATCAAATATGGATGAAAAATGAAATTATCAAGAAAAAGTTTAAATGTTCTAAACAAGGAACTAAACAAATAAGACTATATGAATTAGTTTAAGAACTTTAGTTGTCAAACATAATGTTTTAAATATGTTTATTTTTTTGTGATACATGTATTTGAGGATGTTAAAGGCTTTCAAAAACTTTAGCTACCTGTAATGTAAAAAGGGAACAGAACTTTTCCATATGACTGGACCATAGTAGGATGGTAATAATACTCAAGTTGTCTACATAATGTTCCCCAATTTAACGATGCAAACATATCTTTCTACCAAAAAATAAATATATATTTAATAACAATTTTGCATGAAAACAAAATACAATGGTATACATAATAGCATACACACAAGTTACAAGTTGGCATTCCATCAGACTATATTGTAGTTATATCGAATGATTTAGAGTGAACATAAAAACATAACAATGACAATCATGTTTACATTCTGCTGTTAAACAAAACTTTTGTTAGCCAGCATTGAGTATATGTTGACAAAATATTAACTAATTAATATTGAAATTTACAAATGAGACTTAATTTTGTATGTAGTAAATAAGAATACTAACTTTTTAAATATAAATCACTAGTATATCATTATAAAATGTTTACTTTAGGAGATGTAGTACATTTTTGTTAAGTTTACTACACATAATGGAAGTATTATAAATCAAACAGGTTTTATCACTTATGAAAAATTAATATAGAAAATCGAAATTTCTTAACACATTTTATGAACAAAATATGCACAGACATTTTAAAATCTGTATGCAATTTTTTTTTTCTGTATACTTAACAATGTCTTAAATATGGATGTAAATAAGCTGCTCTTTCTTTTCTCTTCATTTTCAATATTCATATCCTAAATACGACTAGTAGGCCTATTCTTTAAACATTAGTTTTTTTTTTTTACTTTTCAGAAAGGTGATGTTGAACGAGATAAAATATTTCCCTAGGCGCACCCAATGAAAGTAATATAAGATGTAATACCAGGTTTTAAAAAAACTATTTATAAAGTACATAACATTATATATACATTTAAAAGAGAATGGAAAATTATATGAAATATAGTTAAATCTTTATAATTTTTTTACAAACATTAGTTGCTCAGAAAGCAAGAGATTTGTTCAACTATTAAAAAAACTTAAAAATACTAGGAAAAATAAATAAATAAATTTATGATCACTTTATTTATGTCAAAATCATTTTTAGTGTTCTTTAAGTGACTGAAATTAATGGTCTCTAGTGGAGATTCGTCTATAAATTATAAACAGTTAAAAAATAATTTTTTTTCTTGAATATTTATTTTTAAAAATCTTTATCGTAAAGAAAAAGAATGAACCAAAAACTAAAGCTATTAGTGATTTTATGCAAAACCCGAAAATAATTATACAACTAGATAGAGCCTTGAACAATTTTGTTTTAAAATGAACCACGAGAGAAATATGCCCAAGAGTTCAATTCAATTATGAACAGCATTGAATACAAACTAGTTCTAATTAGAATGTCAACGAGTTTTCAAAAAGTGATAAGGACTAATTAGACATAATTATTTCAAACCATAATTACATCAAGTGTTTGATTAAATTGGAATATAATAAACAAAAGAGTGAAGTTTTATACAAAATGCATTTTTAAATGGTCAAAAAGCAGCGTGGAAAAATATCAAATACATACCTATATTTTCAATGCCAACACAAATGGTTTCAGCTTTGGTTGAAATACATTTTAGATTTATTTCAAAAAAATAAATATAGAGAAAAAAAAGTGATAGAATAAGTATATTTTTTGGAAAGCCAGCAATTTTTGCTTCCTAAGATATGCAAACCAGAACAATACCAATACACCTGAGATTGTATCTATCACTGAAAGAAAACGTAAAACAAAATATTACAGTATTACTTCAAATATTGCTTAGAAATACTTATCCAAACCCAATCTCCAAACCACATTCTTTGGATTGGTCGAATATAATAAGGCAAGCCAGATAAGTAAGCTATTTGCCATGATAAATCCTCAAAAATAAAATAAAATAAAAACTAGAAAAATGATCTTAACTCTATGTTAATGTATTACAATGGAGAGTCAATCGGATCCATCCTTGAAAATTGACAACACATGTCAATTAAAACATGTAGAGCACTTCACCTCTTCATGGATTAATATGGATAATTCCTCATTATTTGTGTCCAGTATCCCAAGGAAAATTTAGGAACAGAGCATTTCCATATAAAAGAGGATTTTTGGAAACTCGTGCATTCCTGAAATCTGGAGACTAGATTCAGTAAGGTATTACTTAAAATAGTCATAAATCAATGTAATATCACCAATTGACCAAATTCATACTGTCTATTTAATTTAAAAAAAATACTGACGAGATTCATGTCAAACCTCCAAATGTTTCGATGGAGGATGAACAATGAATGGTTCACTCCACATTCGTCTCAAGTCACCCTGAAATTATAAACAAAAAATTGATATTAAAACCCTTATTATACTCTTATTGAAACTGAACCACAAAACCCTTGAGTATTAACAAAATATAAAAATAGATTTTTTTACTTCAAAACCTAGAAACGCAGCAAAATTGGTGTAGATACAAATAAAAAGGTGGCTTAAGGAGAAACACCAAAAGTACTAATGAAATAAGTGAAACAAATAAACATGGGGTGAAAAAATAAACTAAATAAGGATAAAGCATAAAATAAAAAAAAGTATATCATTCTCAAATTTTATAAAAGAATTAACTAAACTAACTAAAATTTGAGCAGATTTAAACATTTGTCAAGGCTAAACAGAGTTAAAGATTTATGTGAAATATTAATAGCTCACCAGATAAGAATTGTAATAAGATGTGGTTAAACGGTATATCAGAATAAAATAGACAAGAGCCAATATAAATTATATTAAAGTCATGTTTTGTTACTAAATTAATTTAACTTGTTTTGCAGGTTTTAAACTTGGATATAAAATAGGTATTGGAACTTTGAATATAACTTATGTGTTTGGGCATGAAGTGTTACTGGTTTTTCAGGCTCGTGGTTGGTTTAAAAAAAGTGACAGCTCATTTATTATCTGAGTGTTCCTTTGAAGAAGACAATGTATTCAGCAACGCAGTAGTTGCATGGTAACTGGTATATAAGATTTTGTGTGGAGCCACCATATTGGTCTTTCTTTGGGTATTTCCTTTGTGAGTTTTCTGTTGAATGAGGTGTAAGGTTTTTATTTGCAGGTACTGCATTTCAGTTTGTTGCATGGGTAGGAACTTTTGGCCTCATGTTTTATCTTGTTTGTGACTGGGTCAGGCAATTTAGGGTGAACTGAGATTAGGGGGTATATTTGAATGTGATTCTTGGGACACTGCTGAGAAGATTTTGTGTGAGAGGTGATGAGGTTAGGATAGTGTAACCTGTTAGGATGAATATGAGTTTGTCTAGTCTTCATAATATTTGGTGGTGAGCAAAAAGTCATTGGAAGGCTGTTTCTTGATAGACTCTTGATTGGATATGGCTTAGTTTATGTGAATGTTGACTATGTGTTTAGGGTATACTCGGGCTGTGAAAGCCTTGAAGAGTTATTGACAGCTTGTTAAGTTCTTCTTACTCGGAACATACACATTTGGCTCTGGTAGCTGAATTAAAGAGTCGAGTGTTTTACAAGAAGAGGATGGTTACTTTGAAAATAGCTGTACTATTATTGATGGTTCGTTGGTTTCTTTGGTGTGGAATGTGGTGTTTATGTTTCCCTCAAGGAGGTTCAGTTCCAGATCCAAGAATATAGCATGGTGTTGTGAAATGTTACAGGTGAATGTGAGGGTGCTATTTAGGGTTATCTAACCTGTTCAGGAACTGTAATAAAATAGATTCAGAATCTGTCCAAATAAGGAAGATGTCACAAATAATCTCATCCATCAGAGCAGTTTCAAGGGTTCGGAATGCAAAAACTTGGTCTCTAGTTTTCCCATGAAGGGGTTAGCACATAGGAAGGGGCCATACATATACCCATTTGCCGTACCTCGGAATTGAAGGTAATGTCTGTCCAGGAAGCATAAATTATTCCTTTTAAGTATGAGGTGAGTAGATTCCAATAGAAAGGCGATGGATGGCTTACAAGTTGGGTGGTCAATTGTCCAGAAAATATTCCATAGCAGAAAATCTTACTGGGTTAAGCAGTTGGGTAAATTTTTAAAAATCAAGAGATAGGGAACAACAGAATCCAAGTAAACATAGCCAACCTCTAGCCATGCTGCCATAATCCAGTCTGTGTGTTTTACTCGTCCGTGCTGAAGAAGTGGACTGATATATATAGAATATTTCATGATTTTTTTTAAAATTGTGAACTTTGAGGCTACAAGATGTATTACTAAGCTAGAGTTGCTAGTATTATTTTTATATAAGTTGAAATAAGAGATTATAGTATGAATATTGGTGTTATCCTAGATTCTAACCTTCAACGCCCAACCTATATAACAAATGTAATATTATTTGTATTCACATGGGATATTATAAATTTTCCTTCGAGATATTTTGGTATTAACTTTGAAAAGATGAATATTTCTAAGGGTCAGTATGGAAACAAAAGCTGTGCATATATTGTACTTTGAATGTATTTTTTTTATTTCTTCACTACATACAGTGAAACCTGCCTTAAACGGAATCGCAAGGGTCCAAAATATTTTTTCCGCTAAAGCCAGGTTTCCGTTTAATGAAGGTGTACTATAAAAGTTAACAGGGACATGCACGTAGTTGGGATAAAAATCATAAAATAAAATACCGTACTCATTTATACACAGTACTCATTATTCACACTATAAATTAATATATGGAAATATTATACTGAAGAGAAAAACATTACTCACTTTGTCTTTATTTTTTCCAGTAGTCAAGCAGGGTTTTCTGCACACAGTTTATTCTCTTGGCTGTCTGACTTTCCACAAACACTTTAGCCTGAGAAATCACACTAAGCATATCAGAATCATTCCGTTGTAGGGCAAATTGTTGCAGTTCCTTTAAACATTTGACAGCATCTTGATAATTCTTCACGCTACACTTCTCTTCTTCGGAAACAATTTAACCTTTCCTCTTCTTCCTCTTTCTCCTTTCCGACTTTCTTTAAAATTCTCAACTAAGGCATCGTTATCCATAGTGTCTAGTTCAGTTTGCATGTTATCGTCCATGTTGATGTAGTCTTCAGCATTAAGTCATTGAAGCAGCTTCATTCTTGCAGTTTTGTAAGTCCTGTTGGTCATTCTTATTTCCTACACTGGCAGTAACTTCACTCATAGAACATCATGGTTTTTCAAAACACTTTGTCACAGTTTCTGTTGAAAACTTCTTTACAGCTTGACTTATCCAAATAACAGCATCTAGAACTGAGACAGTTCTTCCAAGCTCAGAGGTGGACGATATAAAATTCATATTGGCAAGCAAAGCAAAGATTGCATTAATAATTTAGGACAGTGCACTTTAACATTCTGAATGGTGCCCTGATCCATTGGTTGAGAAAGACTTGTGGTGTTTGGAGGGAATCAAGCAAGTCACACGTTGGAATGTTCAATCGGGGGTGGGTATGTTGCGTTATACAAAAACAACAAAACATGCCAGTTTTGCTTTTTCATTCTACCATTAAAATCCGTTTACCATTTCTCCATGATATGTGACGTCATTCACGCCTTTTGTTGGATATCCACTCAACGGGAAGTTTCCTTATGTCCATGTTTCTGAAGCTGTGGCTTTGCTGCCTTACCGACAATTAAGGATTTCTCCATTTCACCTGACATAAAACCACAAAGAAACACAGTCAATCTTTCTTTGCTATCCCTCGACTATGGAGGTAAGTTTAGCAATCCACTCTTCAATGGTTTCACTATTTACATCATTTAATTCACCCCAATATTCGTTAAAAACTATCCGATGTATTTTGTGAAAACTCTCCAACCATCCATTAGATGATTTTAATTCAGTTTTCCCCAGTTTTTGCGTGACCTTTTTAGGGCATTCCTCTATCACTGGACTTGAAATGCGTGATTTTTCGCCCTAACCCTGAAAAAGACTCCCACACTATTTCATTAATGTTTTCGTTTGCAGTTGTTTTATTTTTTATTTTTTTCCATTAGCATAGTTTTCCTTTAGCTTAAAAATTTCCGTTTTCTTCTTTAGAATCTTGTATACTTGAGTTTTACCGATACTAAACATCGTCATGATCTACTCAACATATAATTTATCTAGCTCACTCGCATGAATAACTTTCACTTTCATGTTTAGATAAACCACAATGCTTATCTTTGAAGCCATAATGACAACTGACAGACTAAAGTAAAAAATGCAGGCCTAGAGTCCATATTGAGTAAAATTTCCGGAATGGAACAAACAATTGAATTTCAATAAAAGGTAGTAGTGCTGTAACGTTAAAGGCCGAAGGTTCAAAGGTGATTGACAAGTCATTGGCATGGAAAACTGGGAAGAACAGAGATAATAATCAAGAGGCAATTGCAGTTCACAATTCTGTAAGCAAGGTAACAAAAGAACTAAGGAGAAAGGAAATATACCTGACTTGACATTTCAACTCCGCTTAATATAAAGGAAGAATTAGAGAAAACAAATATCTGTAAAATGTATAGGATGTCAAATTTTTTTCTGAACGTTGTCCACCAGAACATTGGAATTTTGCTGTATAAAGGCTTATTTTGAATTCAAGTTTCCGCGTTAGATAGTTTTCGTTTAATCCAGGGAATTAGCATGTTTTTCACCCCTAAAGTTACGGGACCGTAAATATTTCCGTTTAAGACAAGTTTCCGCTTAATAAAGGGTCCGTTTAAGGCAGGTTTCACTGTATTATGTACATAGTTGGTTTCTGCAGAGATTTAAGCTATGTTGAATTTTGTGATTTTCATTATATTTAAGGATCAAGGAAATAATACTTAGTACTGTGTCTTACTATCCGTTCAGGTTAAACACATGAGTACTAATTACACTAATGGATTAGTAATCGGGAAGGTTGAATATAAAGGAAATGAATCAGCATTTGCATTGAGAGGGGGAAAACATTTAGGATAAACCACCCCCAGTTCACCTGAGCGAGATTCAAACCTCAATCTCCCTGTTCTCGCAGTCTAGCTCAACATGAAACTTGCGCGTTAGCTGACCACGCCAATGAGGCGAGTAATTCAAGGAAAGAGTTTTTTCTATTTCTTAAGTAAATTTAATTGATGAAGTGAAGCAACTAGTGTGTGGAGTCAATCTGTTGAAAAAATATTTGTTATGCTGTTGAAAATTAATTTAAAAAAAACTTGCAATAAACTTAGTTGACTTAAGAGAGTGATTGTAATAAAACTTCAGTAGGTAAGTTAAAAATATAAATGTGAAAACTGTAATATCAGCTATTTGTAAAATAATCTCACCAATGGTTAGTTATAAAGCATAAAAAGTGCTACAGCATTTACAACTAAATTATAACATAAAGGAATATTGAATCAACAGTTGTTGAATATCCATTCAATTCCAGGACACTCTTGACAAATATTCAAGAAATTTTGAGGTCACCATGCGAAGAAAATTAAATTCTATGTTTGTACTGGAGTAATATTTTATCTATTTTGGTAAAAAAAAGTTTTGCCATAAAAACTGCAAAAACACTGCCCTTATCTTGAACCCCCTTCCATCCCACCTTAGTCATTTAAACTAAAAACTTATAATCAAAGATTTTTAAAAATCATAATATTGACATTTTGGTACCTTTGAAAGTCACTTTGGTGAGAAGCATATTTTTAAATAACAAGTCCTTATATAAAGAGGTTTTTGTACATGTGTATAATATTTAAGCAATATGACTGGCAGTTAGCGCCCTTAACAGAGGCCTACAAATGGAACTAGTTTATACTTTTACTGGTTTAAAAGCTTTATTTGCAAGTTAAACCCCCCTTGCCCAACCCATTATTTTTGGGCAAGTTTGCTATCTATTGACCTGTATTCAAACCTAATTTTAGTTTTAAGGCAACATGAAACTAAATAATTAATTTACAACTTATCAAAGGTATATAAAATTAATTTTAACCAATCTATTCAGTGTCAACATGTTATTTTCAATATTTTTTGATTTATTTTTAATTTTTAATGAATTAAAAATAGCACATTGCACATTTGAATTTAGTTTTAAAGAGCATGAGGATTCTGTAAATAATGATTTAGGAAAACATATAACTTTACACAAGCACATTACTTATTTGGGGTTAAAAATACTATTTCCTTCAGTGGTAAATGGCAAAAAAAAATTTTTTTTAAATAATGGCAATAATAATAAACTAATTTCAAACATTTGTGTTATTAGTATATTCTAATCCCCTCTAAAAGTGAAATGAGAGTTACAGTTCATGACAGTCTACTAACATTTTATACATCCTGACAATAGTGTAAATGTGATCAAAACAGTAAAGTCTATGGCATTTTTCAGTTACTTTAGTATTTTTATTATTATTATTTAGCACCACGTCTTACTATCCTTCGGGTTATACGCTTAAGTACTAATTACGTTAATGGATTAGGAATTGGGAAGGTTGAATTTAGAGGAAGTGAACCAGCATTTGCGTTGAGGGAGAGTGGAAAACTATTTAGGAAAAACCACCCCCAGTTCTCCCGACCGAGATTCGAACCTCGATCTCCCCGTGCTCGGCAGTCAAGCTCAACACGACTACTCGCGTTAGCCAACTACGCCACTGAGGCGGTTTACTTTAGTATTATTATTATTATTAGCACCGCGTCTTACTACCGTTCGGGTTATACGCACTTACGCTAATGTGCAATGGTAGGGTGATTGTGAGATGAAATGGAGGACCTACAGTTTTAACGTGGAATCCGAACCACGGTGGAGGCCTGGCATTCCTCACATTCACAAGTTGTGATTAATACACATCTTGTCAGAGGTGAAGGAAGAGTTTGGTAATCAGATAAATCTGTGCTGGGACCGAGGATTTTTCTTAGTAAATTTGGTTGTTTGGAATAAAGTCTTTGGTTGAATCATAACTCAATTATTCATCATAACTCAATTATTCTCATTATATTAAGCCATTAAAAATTGAAATTAGTAATGTGATTTAAAACTAGTAGAGCTAGAAATAAACACCTGAAAATACACATAATTGTTTAAGCTTAAATTTGTTTTAATCAACTTGAAAAAAAGATCACCATTTAAATATGGGGTCTATCCTAAAAGATCAGCTTGAATATCTTTTTATTCTTCTTTTTTAATTGCTGTAATCATTCTAATTTTGTATGTAGAAATTGCTCTTCTTCTACCTTCTTTTTTAACTATACAGTAAATTGATCTATATCAATTTAAACTTTTACAACCATATTATTTTTTTCTGGTTATTTTAACTATATGAATATATTGTATTATATTTGGAAGAAGGTACAGGAAATATGGATAGAAACATATAAAAGGAACAAACACAATATGGCTTTCACAATGAAAAGAAGAACACAGTTCACACTTTACAATGCTGCTATATTATGAATTATATAAGTATATGAATGAAAAAATTAGGATTATAGTTAAATATAACATTTGGATTGGACACAAAAATAATTGATTATATCAATTTATCTTAAACCCGACGCGATAAATTGCAATTAGTTTTCGACATAATTTAAGATATTAAATCCTCTTTATTTTATAAATGAATCCAAAACTAAGAGGTATATCAATGTATTGCAATGCCACAATCAGGTGACAAGATGTATCAGAAAGTTCCTTAACTGTACTGGCAAGCTGTCAAACACAATCTCAGATGTATTTCTCTCTCTTGTATTATTTACACCCCCTTACTATTTACTATACATAATATTTTATGCTTACTTATATCCATTACTGTTTGCAGCCTGTGGCCTGGTTCATTTTTTATTCAAACCATATATTTTCCACTACCGGCTGGCTAGGACTGTTATAGCTTCATATACCTAATAATCTAACTTAAGACTTGGACAGGCATGACATCCAGTCCCCAGCCATTAATTTATCAATATAAAAGGGTAAGCCCATATTTTCATTAATGATAAATTTTCCGGCCATGTCGGGAATCGAACCCCTGACCCTTAGCTCAGTAGGCAGACATGCTACAGAAAGAGCTAAGGTGCTGGATATTATTTTATGCTAAACTGTTAAATTATGTCACTAATATCAGACCTTTTTTTAAATCCCACATATTACTACCTGTTCTGGTTATATGCATATGTAATAATTACAATTGTGAGTTAGGAATGAAGAGGGTTGAAATTAAAGGAAATGTGGAAAACTATTTAGAAAAACTACCCTCAGTACACCCAATCAGGATTCGAACTTTGATCTCCGTCATTGGTAGTCTAGTCAATAGCAAGTGACATATTGGACCATGAGGCCATCGAAGCAAGTAATTCAGAAATTGTTTTAATTTATGTGAATTAATCGGTGGTATACCAACTGTTAGCTACAGTCCTAATTTTTAATTTTTTTTTAAAGCACTGTGACTTACTATGTGTTCGGGTATACACTTGTGTACTAGTTAGGATGATGGTTTTAGGAATTAAGGAGGTTATATTTGAAGGAAATGTACCAATATTTGTGGGAAAAAACACTCTCAATACATCCGAACAAGATTCGAACCTATATCTCTCATTTATTGGCAGTCTAGTCTACCGCGAGAGTAGCGCATTAGACCATTGGGCCACTGAAGGAGGTATGGATGAATTTAAAGCTTTACCTGGTATGCTTTAAATACAGACAGTTATAATTCCCATTGTTGATTAAAATGAAATAAGTATCAGCCGAATAATATATCTCGATTAAGCTGTGGTTGCTTGTGGAGGTGTGTTAACTTCTTGTTCAATGCCACAATAATCACTTTTAAGCCATATAATGGACTTTGTACAAAATTTCTTTTTAGAATCAAACTATCCCCCTTTCCGTCTCGGCAACTATTTCCCAATAATGTTTGCATCTATTGAACCAGGGTGTTTATTAAAGGTGCCAAAAATCAAAACTTAGATTATAGTTTTACTTTTGATTATTTTACTACATAAAAACCATGTATAAAAATTGCTTACCTTGCAAGGATAGTAATGTATGGTTTAAATATAAAGTTATCAAAATTTAAATGCGTCCATTAATATTTCAATAGCATTCAATGTTAGAATTAAAGCCTTGGAATTTACACAATACTAAGAGCAGTCAATTAATGGCTGTATCCCAAGAGTGGCCAAGATACTACTTTCCAGTATGTGTAGCAACACTTGAAGGAGATCGTACCTCCAAAAGTTTGTGCAATTTAGTGTTTTTATATACATCTCTATACATTTACAACCAGCTAGATTAAGAAAACCTCATTATAATCCACATAATATTATACATAGTAGAAGGGAATAAAAAACCCATTTGTTTGATTTGCCAAATGATATAAAATATATACACCATGAATCATTTCATTTGTAAGTTTAATATTAAAGTGTGTTACCTTGAGGTAGGCCATGGTGAGTAGTGGCAGCAATGTGAAAGGGACTAGGTATAAGAGTGCTGGCTGGGCTGCCATGAATACTTCAGAAGACACCGTAGCTGTCAGCAGGCCCAGAAAGTACCCAATCAAAGAGCAATGAAAATAGCTGAAAAATATATTTTTATTTCTAACATGTGTAATAATACTTTGTTTTGAATTAAAAACCAGGTTAGATTTTTGGTTAAAAAAAGATAACTCAAAAAATATAATGTAATGATTGAAAAAACTTTTACTTTACCTCAATTACAGTTACCAGCCCATGGCCATGGTCAGTTTTTATTCAAGCCATATATTTTCCACTAATAGCCTTCTAGGCCTGTCATAGCTTCATATGCCTTATAATCTAAGACTAATCTTAAGACTAGGAGAGGCACAACATCCAGTCCCCCAGCCGTTAATTCATTACTGTACACCCACATTTCACCAATGATACATTTTTCGGCCATACCGGGAATTTAAACCGGAACCCTTAGCTCAGTAGAAAGACATGCTATCGACTGAACCAAAGTGTCTGATAATGAGTGAAAAAACTCTTTGACAAAAATATATGTGACAAAATAAGTTTAAATGGAATTCAATAAACAAAACTTATTATAATGCTCAGACTTCATAGCAATCAGGATTGAATGTGTATTAAGAGGTACATATTAATAAAACAATGACTATATTAATACAACAAAATTTACAATTTTTAACATTCAATATATTTAATTATTTATTCAGTCCTTATTTTTTAAGTGCTTAACTTATGTAAAATGTTGTTACGGACAGAAAAAATACCAAGCATAATTTATTTTTATAACATCAATTAGTTTTGAAATTATACACTCAATTATGAAATAAATTTGATTGCTATATGATCTATATTTTATTATTTTATAAAATTTCAAAGTGAAATTGTGTTTTAAATTTATTTTAAGAATATTATTTTATCTTCCTACAACATTATGGCCTTGTGTTATCAATCTCGGGTAAAAATTAAGTGAGTTAATCATAAAGTATAAATAAAAAAGAAAAGAAATTTTAAACAGAATACTAAACAAAAATAGTATTTAAAAAATTGATCCCAAATATCGCACATGTACAAAAAATTATTTAGTGACAAATAAATATAACAAATAAAATATTTTACTAAATAATTACTAAATATGGAGTTAATTTAACACCTATGATAGTATATATTTATTGAAAAACTGTAGATTTATCACAAGAAAACAAATAAAAAAGAGAAAAAAGCCAAGTTACACAATGAAAGCAAAATAGTAGCGCTTTAATGATAAACTCGCATGCAAAATTACAAACAACCAACTTAAGAAGCTTACCTACAGTAATCTAAATATACTAAAATGTAAAACAAAGTATGAAAAGGCAACTAAGGAATCCAAGCAGTAATCAACCTCTTTAATTAGTGATTGAATCTCCTATGATGAAGAAGACAAATGTGATTCAATAATGTATTTGTTTGTAGTGCTATTCTGCCTTTTTTTTTGTTTGTTTAGTGTATGCCATGTCCTCTTATCATCCTTTCATTTTTGCATATATATATGTGACTCTTTTCCTTTGTTTTAAATCATATATTTCTCACTATTATTGTATACATGATTGGTTTTCATACATTAATTCATTGGTTCTTTTAATGTTTCATAATACATTTTGTAGGTTAAAACATCTCTCACATAGATAATTGCATAAAAAATGCTAAGTTTAACAAATGCTAGTTACTTACCATGCAATTTATTAAATACTTAACCTACACTTAAGGGTTGTGCGAAGCTAATACATTTTCAAACCATAAAATGGAAGCAGCTCAAAAATAACATAAAAGCTGGAAGTATTAACTTTATTTGCGCTAAGCCAGAAGTATTATCTTTATTTGCATTAAGCCAGAAGTAGTAACTTTATTTGCATTAACTGTTCCCAATATTAAAGTATCCGGTTCCAGAGTGAAAAATAAATTATATTAATGAAAATGATATTGCTATAAGGCTAATATAAATAGGAGCATATAAAAGGAACAATTGAATTATTAAGGAAAACACATGAAATGACCGAATAGGATGCATAAATATATCTTTATCGAAATGTTATTCATATAATAGAACCAATTTTTAAAAAACACAGTGGCATATATATATAAGTGGCAGTACCATGATGTAACAGTGATCAAATGTAAAACATTCTATAAGAAACAGTCATAATTATTGATATTCCACTCCAGTGGGCTGAGTGTGGATATAAACAAGCCTCCTCCATAAAATTTCTGACCCGCCACAACTCTTCCTCCAGTATTTCCTCCCACTGTGGATCCCTTTGGGAGAGGTCTCCCCTTATTCTCCCTCCCCCGGCTGTCTTTTCAAAATAGGCCCTTGAGTGTTCTTGAAGTTGCCATTTTTATCCTGTGGCCAAACCTCCTTCCAGCAAATAAATTACACTTTTTTGAAATCCAACTTTAGGGCAGATTTCCTGAATATGTTAAGTTAGGTTTTCTGAACACTCGTTCGAAGACATTTCATTTCGACTACTAGTATCTGACTGTTCTCTCTTGTCAGGGTCTGCTTCCAGTCTATAGGTTAGGATGGGCATGAGGTATATTTTGTATAATGATTTGGTTTTTAGGGGTGTGCAAAGGATTATTTATCGAGTCCAATATCAAAATTTTGAAAGAATACCAAATAGTACAAATCGAATATTAGATTTTACTTACAGTTTTGATAGAAATAATTTAAATTAGTAAATTCCTATTGAAAATGTGGTCTTATATTTAAGTATGCAAATGAAAAAAAAAATTACTCAAAAACATTGTTAATTGAGCCGGCATTAGTAAAAAAAAAGATTGAATTTAAAACAAAATTCCAGGAAATTGAGAGGAACTTTTGATACAGTTTTTTAAACAGTGGGTTTCACCTAAATCAATTTTTTTTAATTTTGTGATAAGTTTTTGACAGAAATTTAAATTTAAAAATCGCATGGAGAATGTTTAAAACTGGTCAGTGTAGAGATAATATTTCTTTCAGTTAAAGCATTATTTTTATTAGGAAGGGTAAAATAAGGGGTGATTAATAAAACAAGGTCATATTTTGATTTTTTCATCGTTTCTATTATTTTAAAGCGTAGTTCTCATTTTATAATAAATAGGGCTTACTTTTGTTTGTGTGATGGTTAGTTCTTAGCCCAAAGCATGGGATTTAAGCAATTCCACTGACAGCTGAAAGCCCAGGCAGCATTGAAAAGGTTTACTAGGGAAATTAGGAGTGCGGTAGTTCCTGTTGCTTTCCTCACTGAGCCAGCAGGTACTATTGCATATCAGTCAGCCAAGCCCACTGAAATGCATACACCAACTGACCCAACAAACGCCACCTTTCCTCCATTCAGTGCAGGGGCTGGCTTTATACTGAATGTTATTACTAGTCTCGCTCATACCTCTGCCACTTTCAGATTATACAACTATATATTTACTAAAATAGCACAACAGTAATGAATGATAAATTTATTTCTTGAGGTTTGAAACATTTTAAATTTTTTCTAGGTTTGAAACATTTTAAATGTTTTCTAGGATTGAAACATTTTAAAGGTTTTCTAGATTTGAAACCTTTTAAATGGTCTCTAAGTTTGACACCTCTTTTTAATGTTCTCTAGGTTTGAAACCTTTTAAATGGTATCTAGGTTTGACACCCCTTAAATTTTATCAAGGTTTGAAACCCTGTAAATGTTCTATAGACTTGACACCCCTTGTAATCTCTATTCTGTCTGGGTCGCCTCCCTGTCCTGCTAACAACAGACTAACAGGCGCACTCAAATGGTTGAGCCTGCAATATTACCCTCCCCCTTCAATATCAAGGACCTGGAAATATGGTAGAGTAGCTATTTCTATCCTTCTCTAAATGTTTCATTGCAAGCACTTTCCCTTGTAGAATGAGCACGAGTCACTTGGCTTCCAACTGTTTCTCTCTCCTAAAGCCGTTCTAAAAACCCCTCTACGTTCTTCCAGCCCTTGGGCAGGGCACAACCTCTTGCATTTTGCTAACATCGGTATTCACCCTTCCCCCTCATATTAAACAAAGAACAAGAGTATTTTTAACTCTTTACCAGATTATCTGGCTACCTGCTTGTCTCTCGTGTAAACATATTGGTCTGGACAGAACTTTTAAGAGATTTATGACACAATTATTTGACCTTAGATTTGGAGTTTAGAATAAAATATTTGTTTGTTAATTATTCGAAATTTCAAATATTCGCTCACCCCTTGTTTTTTTTGGGGGGGGGGGGGGAAGCCCTCGTCCCATAGAAGTTTGAGAGAGCAATACTTGAAATTATTTAAATTTTCTTTGTCTGTCTCTCCTAATTTCAGTTTTACCAATTCATTTATTATGCTCACCACCAGGCAGTCTTCTATTTACTTTTTTTTAAATACAAAACTATTATTCCTTCCTACAACCCAGTCTCTTTTATAATCCCCCTTCTCAAAACTTGTGTTTGCCATCTATAAAAAATTTGACTGAGAAGGGAAAGGTGAAATTATATTTATGTAATCTCAAGGATATCAGATAATTCTTTTTATTTTCAAACACAGCTAAGACTGTTATGCTGTTAAGAACTTAATTCTTCTGAGCCGTTAACATTAACAAAGCTATTAGCTTATATATAAAAAAAAGCATTAAATTGTGAAATAATTAAGCTATTTGCTAGTTGCTATGATCATATTTAAATTAGTACTACCCTTAATAAAAGGAATTAAAAAAAATTGTTTAGTTAGTTATTTTAAGGGCAATGGCTTGCAGTAACATTTGAAGTAGATAATTATGCCTGACCTAATTTTGCCAAGGTGCTTTGGTGGTGGGAGACCAGTCTCACCCAGGAGTAGCATCTGGGACTTTTTGTATGCATCATAGCGAAGAACAAAACAAAGAAGCAGGCCTGGCATAACAATGTCACCCAATCCCAGCATAGAGAAGTGACCTGAGTTGTGAATGCTGGGAAAAACCAGCTTGCCTGGCAAAGATAGTTTAGGAGCCTCCTTCACTACTCCACCAAGGTGTAGCTTACGGGCCATTAGACCTACTGGATTCTCTGCTGGTCGGGTAGCTACCTAAAACAAGGTCAAAGATGTGCAAGAAAACATTATTATACTGGTAAACCTTATCTAGTGTGAAGTGATGGATAAAAATAGTCTTGCATGCAATTACATAAGTGGTAGCATTTATGCACCTTGAAAGTTTGAAAAATTATCTATAAAAGCACATAATTGAGAAAAGTTGAACCAAAACAGTATTTAAAAAATCAAATTAAGGATTTTTTTTATTAATATGATTCTTTTTAAAAAAAGTTAAAAAATTAAAAATGTTAGTACTACAGTAATAAAATAAGCTATACCTATATTTTTCAAATTAACTCTAATACTAAAGAAAGTATAAGCTTTTACCAATGTACTCTTCACTTATAATTTTGATCGATTGTTGAAATATTAGTACATTTTTTTGTTTAGCTTTTAAATGTCGATAGTAAATGGAAAGTTAAAACTGTACTTTTGGTCATTTATGAAATGTGTGGATGAACTATGAAGAAATTTTGACTCATACAAACCAATCTTGTATAAAAAATGAAGCTAGCTATAAAGTTAAAAAGAAAGAGTATTTTCTTATATATAAACTTATCAAAATACATAATTACTTTAACTAAACAACTAAACTTAACTAGTTTATGCAGACACCAAACATAAGTTCACCATTCAACTCTATCTGGAGACAACTCCTTATCTATCCTAACTCCTAACAATAAATGTAGTGATGATGTATTCTCTGGGAATGCTATATATGTGCAGCACACCCATTGTTATATGATTTTTTTATATCAAATGTTGGCTGTGCAAATTGTGTAAATATTAATGTTTAGTTGTATATAAATGTTATATATATAATGTATTTAATTTGAAAATTAGTTTGTGTTTATATTCCAAAAATATAGTGTTTTGAGTAATTCTTCTTCCAAAAGGCTTTACCATTTTATGAACCCCAGGATCTGCTGTTTGAAAACAACAACAACTAAGCTAGAGAGGTTATAATGGTCCATGGGGTTGTTCACTCCCCTTTCCTCTAGCCATCAAAAAAATTCTGATTAACAATGTGCCAACTATCTAAAAAAAGATTCAAGATCAAAATGCTTTTTTACTAAGCTAATTTAGTTAGTATAGATTTTGTAGTATCACATAAAGCAAATACATAATATCCTGTATGGGCTCGAATATAGTGCAATGTTTTGCTAGTAAAATTGTCCTTCCAAAAACCACTCATATTATATGCACAGCTTAACAATTTCCACTAAAAAAAAGCCAATTCCTATATAGGTTTATTTTGTAGCATGCTGTAACTGTGCCAGAAGGCCAGCAGGAATCATTATGTGCGTCTAATAATAACCTCATGGTCAAAACGAAGCAAAAGCGACAGAAAATTCCCAACCTTCAGTGCCAATGATCTGATATAATAGTAAGTCAGTGTTAGTTGGTGGTAGAATGTGTGCTGTGTTACTAATATTTAAAAAAAAAATCTATGACAAATCTCCAAATGAGTAATGGTGTTGAAAAAAGGGCTTCTCCCATGTCTCAAGTAAACAAGGGAATGCAAAGAAGCTACAATATGAATTTTTAAATTAAGAACAATAAGCTGGGTGCAAAATACATATAACGTGTAGGCTAGTGAAGTTTGGTGTTTCCGAGGCTAATATAATCTGGAGAAAAACTGAAGAAAAGTTTAGGTGTGCCTGCGTTTCAAGTAAAGCATTCAGAGACCTAATAAAACTGTGTCAATTTTTTAAAGTTTTATCTCTAGGTATATTTGAGACATTTTATTTTTCATGTAGGACATCTTTAATATTTTAGGGTCATATTCATGTAGAACATCTTATAGTTTTAAGGTCGTATTATGTGCAAGGCCATACTATATGAAGGGTAATATTTGTAAAATAATATTATGTGTAACAATCTTTAAATTATACAATTCTTAAATAAATATTAATTTACGACTATTCATTCTAGGCACATGTATCATCATGACTTTGGCTAAAATATTTATAACCCTTTTAGGGCATACACAGGTGGAGGGGGGATAGGAAAAAAGAGTGTGGTAGAAGACAGCGCTTCTGGTTTTTATAGTATGAAGGATTTATTAAGTTTCAACAAACGGTGTTCTTATGTTTTTAATTTTTTTTTTCAGCATTCATTATCCATTTATTAGTAATAGTGAAAGTGAGAAACTGCACTACAGATGGACAGGAAATATTTTTTTTTTAAAATATCGTTAAATCTTCACAACCAAATACATTTTCATGATTTTTTTTAATTTCCTCAGGAAAATTTAATTGAATCATAATTAATTTTTCAGTTACTATCACACTTTATTTAAAAATTAATCCTATACTTTATAATGACTTAATTTTGTTTAATTATTTAAAAATATGCAATTTTAGATATTAAAACTTAAAAAAAAAAAAAATTTGACTTGAAAATAGACTGCAATTTTTTCTCAAAATATCCTTTATAAAACCAGAATACGGCTTATAATAAAACCCTTGGATATTACGTAACAAAGGTTGTACCTGTGAGATTTACCTGTAGTTATATTGATATATATTGAAATAGTTTATAATCACCAGAACAGATGATGCTTTTAATTTTTTAGCTTAAAAAACTGATTTATAAATAGATGGACCTCGAGTCTAATAATAAAAATTTAACTTCAAGCCAAAATGGCTCAAAGAATGAAATAGTTGAACCTTATATAAATAACTATTACTACTTTTCACACATGTTTTAGAGACTTTTAGTTGCTGTTTGTTGGTAATAGTTATTCTAGTGTAATAAAAATTGAGTATTTGTTTATTAAGTTTGGAATATTTTGTTGTGATACTTCGCTTTTAAAAACAGCTAAATTAATAGTTTAATTTTTTTTTTGCTATGAAAATACTACAGATAAATTCAAACTTTATTTTACAAACTATAGAATATGAAAAAATAATGTACAAAATAGTATCTCTGGCTTAAGGAAAGGAGTAACTTTTCAAATGCCAAGTTAGCTCACTTTTGGGATCAAATTGAAGTTTCTGTATTGATAAATAATAAATAACATATAGTAATAGATAAGAATTTAAAAAAGCATCTCTCGGTCAATAAAAAAGATATTCCAAGCTTGACTTGGCTCAATACTTATAAGCTTCATGAGAAATTTCTTTGAGATACATAAATCAAAAAACTTGAACTCGCAGACCCCTATCATACACACATTTAAACATATAAACACTTTTTGTGTTTAAATGTATATTTGACTATTTATACTTTATAAAACAGAAAAAAGAAAGATGTCTCTTTTGTGCATTGAATTCTTCCCACATATTTCCTTTTTCCCCAAGTGTGCGTTTTTCATTAAATTTGTACTTATTATTAGAGCTGGGCCGATCAGCTATTTTGCCGATTAGTCCGATGCCGATCATTTGTCGCCGATCAGGCCGATCACCGATGCCGATTATTTTTGTTTTCAATTTTAATAAGTGTATAAAGTAAAATGACCCTTAAAGCAAAAAAAAAAGTTACTTTTACTAGTTTTATAATGTCCAATATAGTTTTGTTTTAGTAACATTTAAATAGAAACTTTTAAAATGTAAAGGTTGTTTAATTATTATTTTATATTGTTATTGTTAGGACAAGTGAACCTGTCATTTAACAAAAACAAATCACATTAATAAATAGCAAATATACCGGTACATGTTGGATAATTAAAATATGATTTCACATTTATGATTAAATAGGCCTACTGACCCTTTCATTAGACAAAGACAAATCATAATCAGCAAATTTAAATTTAATTTTAATGATAAAAATAATCAAGCCACACATATTTTTGCACACAAGGAGAATAGGCCTACATCTATTTTGTTTTTAGATGAAATAGGAATTTTTACATCCAATGTCTATTAAAATATGGCTCAATACTAAACAATTTTTAACAATCGTAATATTTTTGTGAATTGTGATTTAGATATATCATAACATAGGTTTTTGTGATTCTACAAAGCATTCCATCATAATTTAACTACTAAATATTAATATCGTATAGAAATAAGTGGTTTCTTAAAAAAAAGTATAATAAAAAGGCATCACCATTTTTAAATAGCAATCCAATCTTTTTATTAACAATTTAAATAATCTTAATGAAAAATAACATTATTTTAACTACATTTAAATAAAAACTACCTTTAGAAAATCGAATGAATGGTGAACGGGTCAAAATGAACGGATCATTGAACTGAACCAGATACAATGAATCGTTCATTTAAAAGAATGATTTTGCCCATCTCTACTTCAATATGATAAAATAAATAATAAATAACATAATGTGCAAAGAAAGTTATTTTTCGTGGTTTTTTTTAAGAAATACTTTAAAACTTATTTTAATTTACTATTAAAGAAAATGTAAAATTTAAATATTAATATATATTAATTCAATTAATATTGAAATATGAGCGAAACAAATTCCCTGCCAGTGAAAAGTGTTGTACTTGCATTAAAAGAAAAACGGTTTCCATTTAAAACCAAATGTGCGCATGTGCGAGATTATTACGTCCGATGTTTCATTTTTTGGGCATCTTTAACAAATCGAAATAAAAACACCCATCTGCTAATATTTTATTTTATGATTATTAGATTTATTACTTGTGAGTATTTTTATTTCTAATAACGTGCATAAATTGGAAAAAGACCTATGGTAAATATATTTATTTTGATATATTTTGTTTGGAATGTTGGATGTGCTGTTTATTTCAAACCTAAGTCGCTAAGAACAAGCTAATTATTCAAAGATCACATACGAGAGAGCAGAGATAAAATATTATTTTTTAGGACTTAAAATATACCCACACATTTTGAATAATCGGCATAAATAATCGGAGATTCAAACACCGATCATCGGAATCGCAGGTTATGCGATAATCGGCATCGGCCCAGCCCTACTTATTATATTTTTCATTATTTTTAAGGTTTATAATAAAATTCTAAATTAAATCAGTTAGATGTAAGGCAAAAAATTTATAAATTACTGCTGGTATAAAATGGAGCTTTCGCAACTATAATTTATAAGTTAATAATAAGTAATAACAAATACAAGAACATTAAGAATGTTAATTATGTTTAGGGAAATTCGTCCAATCAAACATGAGATACAACTTTTAAAACCCCCTTTAAAACTTAACGAAAACTTATTCTTGGTGTGCACACTAACTAAATATATATATATTTTTTCAAATATGGGAAACATTTAACCACAAAAATCTTTATATCTAATTATTTTAGTATCCCAAGATATTTCTAATGTATCGTATAAAGTATAATATTAAATTCTTCATGAGCCACTTCAGAGTTTATAGTTTCTATTTTAAAGGTTTTTTTTTGTGATAAACAACTCGGTGTATATGAACCCTAAATAGAGACCAATATTTATATCAAATGTTTAGTGGTTATCACACATGTTAAATGTTTGAGAATAGGTATATTTTAATTATAAAAATATTGGCAAAGAAAGCCAAACAGTTTTGTGTATAGCATAGAGGCATATGATATCTGTTTGGGTGAATTATTTGAGTGATAAACAAGTTAGGTACTAAGCTTCCAAACTCCCGTTTCTTTCTAAGCCAAACCTAACTATAATTTCAGGTTGGCTTTCTTTCCTATTACTTAATTTAAATTATTTTACAGTGTTTCTACAATATATTTTTAAATGATTTTAAGATATAAATACTAAATATAAAAATAAACATACCTTGACCATAACATTTGTGTTGAATATGTATGATGAAAAGAACACCCAAAAGACATCATAAATGAGAAGTCCTGTGAGAAGTAATGTCGAAACTTTGAGACTTGGCAGCCGCACAAATGCAATGAATGCCACACAGAGACCCATTCCCATTGCTTTAACATAAGAAGTGAAACATCCTTAGGAAATTACATGAGTTAATCAAAAAACATCTGAGTCAAAACACTAATGTTGTATGAATGAACAATTTATTCCTTGATAAGTAATCTCAATGATCAGATATTAAAAAAATAACCTACCCAGTTGACTATAATGGGCATACATGATTCAAAGTAAATGAGATAATAAGAATGCGATATCTAAACGGAACACAAGGCCATTTAAAATTAGCCTTGTCCTACTAACTAATATGGGTGGGGCTAATGCTCTAGATCTTGGCCATTCAACCTTATCTTACCTCTGCTCTCCTGGCGTATGGAGGAATTCATTTCTGAGGTGGGGACACCATTGAGGTGAATTCCATTATTCCCAGATGAAAGGATCATACATGAGAATGATACTTCTGTTTAAAGTTTAACGTGGGTTCCGAGCCACGGTGGGGGCCTGGCACTTCACAAATTCACAAAGTGTGAAAGCACACACTTTGCCAGAGGTGGAGGAAGTGTTTGATAATCAGATAAATCTGTATCGGGGCCGGGTTTTGAACCCGGATCCCTAACACGGAGTCAGACACCTTACCCCATAGCCTGCAAGGTCCCCTCTACTAACTAATAACTTTGGAAATAATCTTAGGGATGTAGCAAAGTTGGCCTAAAAACTATTTTTACTATACGTAACTTGGCTTAAAATTAATTTTGAATAAATCAACTTAAAAGAATTAATTTCACCAAAGGTTGGTTGGCCTAAAATCACATAGCCCAAAAAATAATTTCACAAAAGTAAGTTGGCCAAAAATTTATTTAGCCATCACTTTAGAGCTGCCAACAAACACTTAGGTTACAGTCTTTGAATATAAACAAGGGTGTTGGTAGTATTTCTGCAGAACAGCAGACCAATACAATGCTGTTATCTTTACCACTTCCAAAAATATTGGGGGGGGGGGGGGGGGGGGGGGATTTATTGCTATTAGCTGTCCCAATTATTTGGCTAAGCTGATGGTTTGTTTCATCTAGATTTCATATCTAGGTTGGTCTTAATCTTATAACTATGAAATGGGTAAATCATAGAAGCTATAATTAATATATAAATGAAGCTGATGTGCATCGACTATTGTTTGCCACAAACTTTTCTAGGTTTCTCAATGTTAAATGGTTTTGATGAACAAATTAGATAATCCGCTTTTTAATTTAGCCATAAGTATTTGTTATCAGGGTAATGCAAGGGTAAGGATTGACATTTAACAGTAATTGCAGTTATTAGGATAAACAAATGATATAGGTTTGTTGCGTGGTGGGAGGAAGTAAGGTGAAACCATCCGGCCCCTAAAACTCGTCCGTTTCTGTGCATGATGTCAGCTTAGGGGGACTCGCTTTACTGCAAGCATTGGCGCTGTGGCACGTTTTAGAGTAAACTTTAGGTTTCAAAAATATGCCTTATATAAATCACTACATAATAATGTAGAAGTATGTAGATTATTATTATTATTATTATTATTATTATTATTATTATTATTATTCACAGAAGTCAGACACCTTACCCCTAGACCACCAGGTCACCCTAGAAGTATGTATCGATCTTTTAGAATATTTTTAGCAAGAATAATATAGGTGTGAAATAATGAAATTACATATATTTTAATATTATTGTGCAAAGTGAACGAACTTGTTAAATTCATCAAACAAGGAAAATAAAAACAATAGATTAATATTTTACTACTCAAAATATTATGATGCACACGTTAAGGAATATTTATTTCAAAAACTCCATCAATATTAAATTAAATTATGAGTTTCAAACAAAATCCTTGACTTGAACAAATAAATCACAAGAAAAACTACAACAGAAAAAACACAAAATATAATATGTAACCAAGAAAAGCAAAATACATTTAAAATATTTTAAACCATGATTAAGTAAGCAGATATTCCTTTTTCATTATAAACACCTATTTTATAACTGCAATGTTAAGGCCACATCTATAATCTATTTTGAGTTTATTTTAAATCTCTGATTGGAAATTACTGTTTTTCCTTTCTCACATAAATATAAAATTATGCAATCATGAAAATTTTCTACCTTGTAATTTTGATGAATCTTTGCGTTTAATATGCCCCAAACCCAAAAATAGTGTAGCTTACAATTATATATGTCCCTGAGTCTATATCCTAAAATATTTAATGAATTTTATTCAAACTTTAAATTGATATTTAATATGGCTATACCTCAGGATTTTTATCGACATTACTCTTAAATTAAGAGTAGTTTTTCGAAAATTGATTTGTTTAAATTTCAATTTTTTTACAAGTCGCTTTAACGATTTTGTTTAAAATGGATCTTTAAGGAGTGTTTACCTGACAACATACACTGTATATTTGTTTTTCGGGTAAAAATTCCTTTATGGGCATTTCTTCTAAATGGTTTTATATTCCTGCATTTTTGTGTAGAATATAGTAAAATATTACATTGCATAGACTTATGGAAATCTTCTTCAGCAAAATTATCAGAAAAGATTGTGGCTGGATGGAAATGTTATAAATTAGCTTAGAAGAAATAGTCTAATTTAATGAAGAAATAATTCTGTAAAAACAAAAAAAAAAGATATGAATGAAGGAAAAAATATTAAATTATTTTAAATATTTTAACAAGACTCTTAAAAATAACATAAAATATCAATTTAGAAATTTTACATTCTTATTTTTGTTCCACGGTCATCTGAGCTATACACATTTATTTGCACAAAATAATATGAATATGAGAAATGAAAAATTTAGAAGTAATATACCCTCATTTAAATATGAAGGGAGAAAGAAATAATTTATGAAAACCCACCCTTATCACAATCAGTTGAGAATCGAATCCCGACCTCCCCGATCACTAACAAAGAGTAGATTAGCTTGATGACTAGGCTAAGTCCGCTTGATGACTAAGCTAAGTCCACATGATCACCTATGCGTGTCAAACTTAACAATCAAATCACTTGGTACATCTATGACAGGAGTTACCATTGTTGGAAATACAAATTATTATAATGCATGTCCAAGATTTTAAAATATTGACAGCGAAAAAATACAAATTGTAATGGCAAAAAAAAATTAATAAACTCGAATTAAAACAACAAAGTACAGAAAATTCCTATTAATAAAATATAAGCTACAATATTGCTAAACTTTAATAATAAATTTGCAGTTTAATCTGATTGTTTTGTCCACTTTTATAAAAAAAAAGCATTTAAAAAATATCCAGCCACCCACATTGTCAGGAACATGAAGGCTACAGTGTCAACATTCTTATCTAGTTTGGTTTGTCGGCGACGGGGAGATAGGGGTTCAAATACCAACAGGGTTTACTTACGTTGTTGTTCCTAAATGGTTATCCATCCTCCCTCCAAATCAGTTTCTACCTTATTAGTAAAAATATGCGGACTTCCAGAACAGGTAAAAAGATGAGGCTAATATTTTTTTTTTTATAAATACAGGTCTACTAATGCTAATAAAATAGTGGGACCTTAAGCAAAAATACTAACAAAATTAATTAATATATAATACCTGCTTCAGTTGTCAAATCCCGGAAGTGGGAATGGAGCCCTGTCCTAAATGGTTTTACACTCTCCCTCCACGCAAATAAGGGTACACTTTCCCTAAATTCAACCATCTTCACCCCTAGCATATTTGCGTGGTTAAATATGCGTGTAACTCAAAAGGGTAAAAATACATGGTGACAAAAAGACATTTATTTAAAAATAGCTTCTACATTATTTTGATTGACGGCGATTATAAATATTGAAGACTCCGTAGTGAAGCTTATTACTACTATTAAATTATACATAATATTTTAATGAATGCTTGTACAATTTATCGATTAACATCAAATGTTGCAATATTATATTTGTTAGTATGGTCAGAGAAAATTACTTGTAAGTATTCAGATTACATTAATGCTCCCTCTTACATGCTATTATCCACTTTATTTTACTAAGTTCATTCTTAAGAAAACTAAGATATTTAATATTGCTGCCAAACTTGGCATGATTCCTAATTTTCAAAACATTTAAACACATAAAATAGGTGGTATTTTGCCTGGTTTCCCTCAAGTTGCCCCTTCTTCAGCTACCTGACTCCCCCAAAGCTGACGTCACGACAAGAAGGAAGGGTGGGAGAACATGCACAAGGTTTCACCTTTACTTCTTTCCACCATGGGTTTGTTGGGTAATGGTAAGGAAGCTGTTCCAAGAATTGTTGGGTGTTCGAAATCTTGGTCCAAAAAGGGATAAATATACTGTACAGTGGAGACAACATAATGATAAGCTAAATACCCTGTACTCATCACAAGACATTGTTAGGATAATCAAATCTCACAGATTATGGTTGGCAGGAATGCAGCGCGAATGGAAGAATCTAGAACTGTGCTCAGGGTATTCAATGGAAAGAAACCATTGGGAAGACCTAGACGCAGATGGTAGAGTAACATTAGAATGTACTTAAAAGAGAGAAGGTTTAATGAGGTGGAATGGATAGAACCGGCTCAAGATAAGGACATATAAAATACTTTCATAGGGTGTCCAACCAAAAATTTAAATTTAATTTCCCTGATTTATTCCAGTTATTATAAATTACAAAATTATTTTATTAAGATGAATTAAATTGGTACTACTATACTGGAAAGACATAAGCTGAAATTGTGTCACTTGATCATGGAGTTTAAAGAATTTCAGTTTTAGGGTGAAATTCTTTAACAATGGGCTATTGTGTAGTCCGATCTGGAGTTTAAGAATTTCAATTTTGGGGTGAAATTCTTTAACAATGGGCTATTGTGTAGTCCGATCTAAGTTGATTTCAGTGAGATTATAGTGAGTAGAGCAGTACAGTTTAAAATTGTGGCGGGACAAATTCTTTTTTAGTTTTTTCTTTCAATAACCTAATCGAATTCTCGTGCATGAGCATAGCCATGACTCTTCTTGGTCTAAAGACACACAAAGGGCTGAAAAGATTACATAAAAATCACATGTTGACTTTGAGAATTGAGATTAGTATAATCAACTGTGTTGAAAAAGATTTGGGTTGACTATTAACTGGAATAAAAATGTTAATTTAACTATTGTAAATGAAAGTTGTGTATTATTTTAACGAATATGTGAGAATTCCAGAAATATGATCTAATTCCCCTACTTTTCCATGACTTTTCCCTGACCAAGCAAATTCCCTGACTTTTTCCTGTTTTACACATCACTGGACACCCTGTTTCATAAGTGTGGCAATGAAATTTTATAATAATAATAATAATAATAATAATAATAATAATAATAATAATAATAATAATAATATTTAGCACCGCGTCTTACTACCCGTTCGGGTTATACGCTTAAGTACTAATTACTTAATGGATTAGGAATTTGGAAGGTGAATTTAGAGATAGTGAACCGCATTTGCGTGGAGGAGAGTGGAAAACCATTTAGGAAAAACCACCCCCAGTTTCACCCGACGAGATTCGAACCTCGATCTCCCCAATGAAATTTTAAGTTCCTAGCACCAGAGTGTGTGTAAGCAAGTAGGTGTGAATTCAAATTATCATTTTGCTAAAGCCTAAAATATTTCAACCAATTTTTAGTTGCCTTTTTCAATTCCTTTATATTATTTTATATTTGAAAGGAACATGGTAGCTCAAGTGAGATAACCTTCAACACCCCATGAAAATTTAAGCATATTTCTATAAAGAGAAAACCTAGTTCTTGCATATCCTGATTTGAGAAGAGAGAAAATTAAGTAAAATTTCCTTAAATAAAAGTTTAATTTATTAGTTAGCTTAGTCAAAATAATCTAAACAATTTTGTACATTGAAATAAATCACTTGTTCCCTTCTTCTCATAATGTATGTCAAATGATTTATATTTGGTATTTAAATTTAGTGTTGTGTTAAAAAATAAAAGCATTTCTACATATAACTAATATGATTGATATTAGAGATAAATTTTTTTAATACTTAGCACCGCGTCTTACTACCCGTTCGGGTTATACGCTAGACAAATATGAAAGGAATACATTGTTTAAATTAGGAGGGATATCCATTCCACTGGTCACTCACTACATACCACCCTGGACTCCACAAACTCAACAAGCTCTTAAAAACAGGTTTCCCCATACTGCAATCCTCTACCACTACACAACATATCTTCAAGGAACAACCAAAAGTAACCTATAAGCCACCAGCCAATCTACACAACTTACTTGTAAAACCCAGACAGCCGGACCCCACTATTCAACCCGAACCCAAACAAATATCAGGTTCATTTCCCTGCAACTGCACCCCTGCAAAACCTGCACCATACATAAACCAACCATTTCGTTCTCCAGCAACATAACTAAAATAAATTATCTTATAAAAGGCCACCATACTTGTGATTCTGAAAACCTCATCTACCAACTGGAATGCAACCAGTGCCAAGCACAATACATTGGTCTCACAACATAAACACTAATAAAGAGAATGAATGGTCATCGACATGACACAAAAATGAAAAATAATGATAAGCCTGTAGCATCACATGCCGAAACCCATAATCTGGACTTTAATCACTGTTACACAACCAAGGTGGTCAAATCCTTGAACAAAGAAATATGCAACCCTTCATAACTAAGGATATGGGAACTGGCCCACCAATATATTATCAAATCCAGACAAGCCCCTAACCTCAACCTTAGGTAATTCCTCTCCTTCCTACCAGCACACTTATTATTACATTCAATGTCACAATAATAATAATACAGTATATAACACAATTTTTAGTTTTTCTATCTATTTATTCATAGTGCTGCCATCTATACAGTGATATCATAACTGAAAAACAGCCGGCTGTGGACAGTCAACCTTGCAGTTCAACCTAGAGAATCAGTCTACTCTCTTGACCTTATGAAGCTGTCTGTGACAGTGAAAGCTTGTCCTTAAAAATGTGTGTGTGTTTTTTTTTAGTGTTCTATATAAACGATTTCTACTCACTATCACCAAGGTAAGTGTGCTGGCTATCCCTCTTAATCTAAACCATGATTTAGCCTAGTGATCTTTTTCAAATAAAGGAATAAATTATAGTTTTAAATTAAATATTAATGTTTCTACTAAAATCATTAAGGGCCAGTCTTATTGCTACGGGATAAATAAAACCACTTTAATATTTTATGCGTTTTATTAACTGAATTTATCTGCTGGATAGATCTGTAGGATAAATATATTTTTATGTAGAAAAGCAATGTTGGTACTGTTTTTACTGGTGCGCGCATGCGTACAGGCCCAGACACTACCGCTACAACCTAGGAAGGGGCGAGAATGTTAAACATTTGTTAAATAATGGTGGCTAAACGAGTGCGAGGAAACAATTGGCGTGACATGGGCGCAGAAGCTAAGTTATCTTGCAATTACTAATTTCGGTGTCTGCCAAAATGTGGGCAATAATTTGGTACAACGTTTAAAAAATTTCATTTAATGTACTCACATTTAAATAATTTGTTCTTATACAACTATAACTTTACAAACAGCTTGTCATTTTTTGTAAAAGTGTGAATTAAATGTTCTAAATTTATATATAGCTAGAACCTGGGCCTGTGCTTACTTAACACACGAACCAAGATTTTTGTTCTACAACGCTCAACATTTGTTAAATAATGGTGGCTAAACAAGTGCGAGTAAACAGATGGTGTCACGTGCGCGCAGAAGCTAGGATGTCGTATAAGTACTAATTTCGCTGTCTGCTAAAATTTGGTCTATAGTTGGGTAAAATGTTTAAAAAATGTCATTTATTGTACTCAGATTTTGATAATTTGTTCTTATATAAATATAACTCTAGAAATAGCTTGTCAGTTTTTTAAAAGTGTGAATTAAATGTTCTAACTTTACATAGTTTGAGCCCGGGCCTGTGGTTAATAAACATGTGAACCAAGATTTTAACCTAAAAACATATTCTGATAGGTGAAACCTAATTAAAAACAACGCGTCACTATGGCAACAACCATTTTAACTTTCAGATCAAAGTTATCAGGTACTTGAACCTCCTGATAAAAATGTGACGGATAAATACATTTTATCTTGCAGTCACAAGACGCACTTTTAACTTATCCACCAGATATAAATATTTATCTACCAGATTAATATTTATCCAGGAGTCATAAGACCGGCCCTAATAATAATAATAATAATAATATAATAATAATAATAATAATAATTTAATACCATTTTGTATAATGACTTACCATCCATGAGCAACCAATGGCCTGTGAGAACCCAGATACACACGATGAAAACAGCCAATGAGAAAGAAAGTAGTTCTGCACCAGTGAATCGCCCACACACACCAAATGAAATCCTACACAGAGAAATAGATTAATTTGTACTTTTAAATTACAAACACAATTGTTATATATTTGTAGTATATCGTATTGGTCTGACTATGCAAAAACTCAGCATATTTGACAAAGTTTTATTAGGCCCTTTGAATGCTTTTCTTGATGCGTAGGCACTCTAAAACATTAATTTTTCTCTCCAAAATCCTAGATTAGCCTCAGAAACACCAAACTTGATAGCAACATGCACATTATTTGTTTGTTGCGCTTCATGTATTGCTATTAATTTAAAATTCATATAGTAGCTTCTTCTCATAACCTTGTTTACTTGAAACAAGGAGGAAGCCTTTTTAACTCAATCACTCACTTGCGGATCGCCCATGGATGATTTTTTAATATTAGTAACACATTACAGATTCTACCACCAACAAACACTGACCTACTCAATTATCAGTTCTGTGACATAAGGGTGTAAATCCTCTATCTCGCTTCGTTTTTACCTCGAGTTTATTATTAGAGGCAAACGATTCCAGCCGGCAAGCAGTTCAAGCATTTGACAAAAGAGTTCTCTGTAGGAATCTGTGGGGTATTTTTTCCAGTGAAAAATGTTAGGCTGCTCATATATAATAAGAGTATAATTTTCAGAAGGACTTTATTTTAGAAAAAGATCACTCTATATTCAGGCAAATATGGTAATATGATGGATTCCCTGAACCTCATATAGATATACATAAAATAGTGAAATGAGTCAAACAATAATGAATTCTGGCTCTACAAGTAAAAGATGATATCGTTAAATGTGCGCTTAAATAAAAACAAAAACTGATAAGAACAAATGCCCCATTGAAAAAATATATTTTTAATTACCTTCAATCATCATAAATACCTTTTTCCATTCCTAATCATGTTTGAACAATTACACACTATATTCCTTTATGCTGGATTATCATATTTGAATGGTCCAATTCAGGCAAATACGGTAATATGATGGATTCCCTGAACCTATATATACATAAAATAGTGAAATGAGCCAAACAATAATGAATTCCGGCTCTACAAGTAAAAATGATATCGTTAAATGTGCGCTTAAATTAAAACAAAAACTGATAAGAACAAATGCCCCATTGAAAAAATATATTTTTAATTACCTTCAATCATCATAAATACTTTTTCCATTCTAATCATGTTTGAACAATTACACACTATATTCCTTTATGCTGGATTATCATATTTGAATGGTCCAATTTACTTAAATATATGTTTTAAAAAATATCTCTATCTTAAGTCTTTCTTATGTTGTGAGACCTTCTATAATGCATTGTTTGGAATAAGTGAATTTGACCACTAATACTTTTCAAGCAGATTTTACAATGTGCTGGTGAAATTACCGATCAGCTAGCAATTAGTTAATGCTCGAATGAGCAGGCTGGGATATAATGTATCCCATTTTTATACTTATTAGTGTGGTAAAACTGTAAAGCACATGAGAAGTGTGTTACTCTTTATATTCCTTCATTGTGACCTTGACTGTTCGCTGGTTAAGCTGGAATAAAACTAATTTTATCATGGGTTTGGAAATTAAAGTTATTTAAAACATACTAGTTTTTATGGCATGAAGTACCCCACGAAAAGCAAGTTTTTTCATCAAATTGATTTTGGAACAATTATTTGATTGTTTAGTCTATCTGAGTCATTTTATTAGTTTAATCTTTGTTTTGTTTACTTATTGCCCGCTGTTATAACTACTATTCGGCAGTTTTAGACTTTGTTGGAAACCACATAGTTGTGTCCCTATTGGTTGATGAACTGGAGTGGGAGGTAAGACCAAAATGGCAACCAGCTGAGAATATAGTAGCTCTTGGATAGTCTATCGAGGGGTGTATTGCTGTAATCACTCTCGTTGAATAATGAGTGCAGTAAGTGTTGCCATGTGTCGAAACCCGTACTAAGGATTCTTGAGAAATAAGTGAGTAGCTTGGAACTAGTAAAACTTAAGACATCCTCAGACTATCTACGACCATGCCTACCTTAACTTTCAGACATGTTCAACCATATTAACTTGTCTTAATATACACCATAGCCAAACAGTCTAACCAGTTAATTATTCCCAACCCCCTATGACAATTCCTAAACTTCCAACTCCCAAGCCATTCTGACATGAATCTTAGGGAAGGATGGGCGGGGTCGACACACCATGTTATAAATGATGGCACTTTATTTTTACTAACACAACAATATATATTAACTATTCGTACAAAACTAATGATTTCATTTTTACATGTATCTGTGAAAAATGACTAGTACTAAGTACTTGCATGTGTTAAATATACCATTGTGCTCGCTCAAGGGTTAAGGTCAAACAATGTAAATGTAAAAAGTGGCTTTATCAAAACCACTTGGTGCAGTTTACCTATTTTATTATTATTATTTTCTAAACTAATTGTTCTAGAGCAGGGGTCGGCAATGTTTTTAGGTCCCGTTTGACTTATGGACTTAAGAGCGGTCCCACAGTCACCCATAGTTTCTCCACTCATTTTTGGTCTACAGGCTTACATCTTATATTTATTCCTTTAAGTTTAATATTTCCTCAAATTTCACCACTTTTATATAAAAATTAAAGAATAAATAAAATGTATTCATATTAAACAGTTAATTTTCTTATAACATTTCTAGTTATGACCGATCAAGGTAACTATGGTCTCAATCAAATATTATTGGAAGGTACTTGATATGTTGGTGTAGTTTTCTTATGCAATCAACTGTAAATTAGCCTGAGATCGACCTGTCGCCGACCCTCTTTCCAAAGGCATGTTGATTGAGGATGTCGTTAAAAAAAGTGTCACAAACAAAAACATGCTACCTCCATTTTAAAAACTTATATCCAGCTAAAAGGAATACATTAACACTATTAAATAAAATGTTAAGTTTAGACAAAAAATTATAACTTAGTGCTTTTAGTATACTTGTATTATCTGAAGATATAAACTAGTGCGAGAGCAAGTATAGTCATAAAAAAAGTTTTACAATACAAACATATTTTTACTCACTTGTTACCATCAGAACAAGGCCTGATGACATATTGACACATTGGAAGTAGTAGGAAAGCCAATGCAACTGTGGCTATTACTGTGAACAAAAACAATTTTTTTAAAAACTTCTATAGCTACTGAACAATGATATTGAACAGTGAAAATATGAATCAAAGGGCAAGAATTACATACTTTACAGAAAGTTGTACGACTTAAGGTTTACAAATAAATAATAATAATACTACTTAACATTGTGTCTTACGCTTAAGTACTAATTAAACTAATGGTTAGGAATTGGGAAGGTTGAATATAGAGGAAGTGAACCCGCATATGCGTGGAGGGAGAGTAGAAAACCATGTAGGAAAAACCACCCCAAGTTCATCCGAGCGAGATTCGAGCCTCGATCTCCCTGTCCTCGGCAGTCCAGCTCAACACAAAGCTAGCGCATTAGCTAACTACGCCACCGAGGCGGGTGTTTAAAGATAAAAACACAACAAAACACATGAAATGTTCAGAGTACAAGAAGTATCCTTCTTCAGCAGAAGAGATTAAGCTACTAAGTCTGCTAAGGCAGCATGACAAGAACTAGATCACGGTTACTTAGATTCTGTTGTTGCATGTCTCTTAGTTTTAAAAAAATATTGTAGGATCGGATTCTGCAGTTGCCTGTTCAAACTTGTGTCTTGACTTTTAGAAGATGGATAGAATGTTGTATTCATATTATACTTAAATTATCTGTTATTATTGTTTATAAAGAAACAACTGACTGATGTAATTAGGCCTGTTTGGAAGATAAGGAGATCTTAGGTTGAGACCAGGGGTGTGCTTGGATTTGGTTATCATATTTATCTGAATCTAAGATGAGTTTTTTCCCCAAATTTGTAGCTTCAAAATCTAGGGGTCATTTAATATTAATACAATAGTGCAGGGCTGCTTTTTACTATAGAGATTTTATCCATTTTTGCGGATTTTAAAGGTATAACACAGATCACAGGATATTTTTATTTTCACAGATTTTCAGGCTATTTTTTAGGTTATGGTTAAAAAATAAATACCTAGTTGTGGACCGATACGATATTTGATAACCATAGTATCGACTGGTATCATAATAATCAATAATATACACTAAAAATCTCGATACCACTCTTTTGTATTCAACACGGTTAACTCCTCAAATGGGTTGGGGCTAGTGATGGGCATAATCAAATTGAATTTTATTTCGTTGTGCTGTTTTTGATTACTTTTCCAATTTCTTCACAACAATATTAAAAATCCAGCCATTCACAATAATCAAAAGAGATCTAAAACCAAATAATGAATTATCAAATTGTTACATATTTAAGTCTTAAAACTTTGCCTACATAGCTAGCGCTTGTCAAGTAGGACGTGATGAAAATCTTAAATCAATTTTAAACAAAGAATCGATAATAAGTAGACTTTACTAGACAATTTTAGCAATCCAAATTTGAGTTTTAATTTGTGAAACTCAACAAAATATCTAACTTTTGAATAATATATCAAGTAAATTATTAACTTTGATAAGATATTCCTAGATCATCAGTTTTAAAATAAGAATAAAGATGCTTGTTTAATTATCACAAATTTTTTTTACGCTTGGCTGTCATGGCGGCTGACTTTCACAGTAATTCATAGAGGACATGTTTATCGGTTGGATTTTTGGTAACATGTGAAATGTGTTTATCTTTTCTTTATAAAAGCAACCGTTTGTTGTATTTTGTCCTTTGATTTCTTCCTATATATCTCCACTTTACAATATTTTCTTTTCTGTATATCATTATGAAAGTGAAAGTGTCACATTTTAGAAGCTAGCGTGTTAATGGTCTAGTCCAATTTTCGTATCTAGGGGGAGTAGGGTATGTATGAAACTCGAATTTTCACTAAAGATTATCATTTGTCATAATAAAAATTAACTTCTCATTGTTTTTATGAAACTTTTTCTATATCAACCTACTTATGCAAAAGCAATATTTGTGACAAAAAATAAATTCCTTAGAAATCCTGCAACCCTAATTGGATTTTAAGTCAACATAGGTGTTTTGTTTTGTAAATAAAATACCATTTGTTAACATAACAAAATAAGTCTACCATAATTATTATTTTCTTCATTCATTAAAAAATAAATACCACTTACAAGAATTCTATCCAGAACCACTGAAAAACTGGGGGTCGTCTTAGATTCAGGGTCGTCGTGGGTTCGGGTAAGTGTGGTATATATTGGTGAGAAAGTTCCAACCTACGAAGCTGGGAAGCATTGCAACTAATGGGGTGGGCTCGTATTATTTTGGTACTATAGCATGAGTCAAAATTTGAATTATGTGATTGGGCATGAATGTTACAGGTTTGTTAGGCTTGTTATGGTTGGTATCAAAACAGTGAATATTCATTTGTTGTGCGAGTGTTCCTGTGGTGAGGACAGTGTATTCAGCAATGCAATAGTTTCAATATAACTGATATATAAGATTTTCTGTGGAGCAGTCTTAGTGGCCTTTTATGGGGTATTCCATTTGTGTGTTTCATGGGTAGAAACTTTGTTTATTCTTGTTTGTGGCAGAGTCCAGAAATCTAAAGTGAACTTAAATGTTGTGGAGATTTGGGAGGCATTTGAATATGATTTTTGGAGCATTGTTGAGAAGATTTTGTGTGAGAGGTGTTGAGGTTATGATATTGTAGTCAGTGTTTAGGATAAATCTGAGTTTGTCTAGTCCTTCATAATACTGGGTGGTGGTGAGTGGTGTGTCAGTGGAAGGTTGTTTCTTGATAGGCTCTTGATTGGATATGGCTCTGTTTATTTAAATGTTGACTATGTGTTTAGGGTATACTCTTGCTGTGAAAGCCTTGAAGAGATGTTGACATTGCTTGTTAGGGTCTTCTGACTCAGAACACATATGTTTGACACTAGTAGCTAGGATGGAGGGTAAAGCGCGTTTTACATGAAAAGGATGGTTGCTTTGGAAACGGAGGTACTGTTGATGGTTGGTGGCTTTGATGTGAACTTGGGTGTTTGTGTTTCCTTCATTAAGCTTCATTTCCATATTCAAGAATATAGATAGCATGGTGGTGTGAAATGCTCAAGGTGAATCTGAGAGTGCTATTGTTATCTAACCTGTTCAGGCACTTCATTAAATTAGTTTCAGAATCTGTCCAAATCATGAAGATGTCATCAATAAACCTCATCCAACAGAGTGGTTGCAAGGGTTCGGATTACAAACAATGTGTCATTAGTTTGCCCATAAAGAGGTTAGTAAAGGAATGGGCCATACATGTACCCATTGCCGTCGCTCGAATTTGAAGATAGTCTGTCCATGACGCGGAAATTATTCTTTTTAAGTATGAGGTGAGCATATTCTAATAGAAAGGTGGTGTATGGCTTAGAAATGATGGTCATTTGTTCAAAAAATGTTACATGGGAGAAAATCCTTGGGTGTGGGATATGTTGGTATAGAGAAAATTGACATTAGGGTGATCAATTACGCATCAATGGGGATTCAGTTATTACATCCTTCAAAAGAACAATTTGGTGATCAGCATCGGCTCAGCTGTAGACTATCTTAAAAACTATGAAAGGGGCTTCCTGCAACTTACTTGCTGTACAGATGGCAAACAGCATTTGCATGGAGTCAAAGAAGAAGAACATGACGAGGAGTGATATCGAGGCTCCTAAAGGCAGGCATAATGCCTGCATCGTGTCCAATGTTTGGACATCTGGAAAACACCACATCACTACACATCATTGACTTGTCAATATGATATATTCTAATTTATAATACATATAATATATATAATGCAAAGATGTTTTAGAATGGGCATATTCATCTTAAATTAACACTACTCACTTTCAATAAAAAGGCCTATATACTTTTTTAAATAAAATAAGTTTAAATTGTTAATTAAAATGTTTCCATAATTTCTTAAGCATTAACAAATTCCTAAAATACAAAAATTACTAAAATTCTACAAGTCCAAGTGAATGATTTAAATATTATAAGATGTGCATTGCTATTTTATAAGGATCAATATGAAAATAGTTATTTATATAGTCTACTAAGTGTATTTTCAGTATAAGCTGCTTGAAATCAGTGATTCTGTATCTGTAGTGTTCTCTAATGTATAACCATTTTAACTGTAGGTTTGATGTAAGAAAGTTTTCACTAGAAGTGAATGTCACAAACATTAATTTAAAATAAAAATATCAATTAATATTCAAAAAAAATGAATATTAAAAATCAGGTATTTTTATAGTAAAAAGAGCATGGACTTTTTTATCCTTTAGGCAAATTATACCTTACATATTTAAGCATTCTATTTTCACATGATATTTACAATATTTTTTGATTTTGATGAAAAGTAAATTTTAAAATGAGAAAACTTAAAACATTCCCCCCTCGATAAAAAATCTTTACTTCCATAATTTTTGTATACATTTAAAAAATAGTTATTTTTTATTTTCTCAAAACTATAAGATAATTGTAGAATTAATAGAAAACCACATTTTGTTAAAATTAGGGTGATAGGATACTTTCAACTTTACTAAAAATATATTTTAGCTACAGCCGACTATATGTGTCTGATAGTATATTGAAAAAAAAAATTTAATATAATTAAAACTTATTTCAAAATTAAGGCTATAAAATTATTTGTAGTCCATGTTCAAACATAAGGTCTATTAACAGCTTAATAGAGGGATGGGCAAACTATGGCCTGTCAATTTGTTTAATCCAGCACACGAGATAATCGATTTAAATTTTTTGTGTTGTGAAGTAGGTTTTTAAACACAATAATAATGAATTTTTTTTTAAAAAACTATACCAAAATCAACATTTCTAAATTTGGTAAATCAAGCCCAAATATATTTGGCGATGTTTGCATCCTCATATTTATGTGAAAACTAGTGTTTTCAACCATCAAACTCAGGAAAAGTGATCTTAGAAACTGACTTGGGGGTCATCCATAAAACACATAACGCTTGAGGGGGAGGGGAGAGCTATAATTTTTACATGCTATTACATGGGGGAGAGTGGGGTGCGTCAAAGTGTTATGTAACACAGATCTTATACTCAAATTCTATGTTCAAAAATAATATTATTGTTAGTGTTTTCACCTTTGATAAACATACTTGTAGAGAGATAGATAACTTCTGAATATCTGTGGCATTGAAAATGCAAGTTTAGCACTTACTTTTTGTTTATCAATATATCGAATGCGCTTAGGTGGCATTGTCTGCTCAAGACTGTGAATGCTAAGCATATTCGAAAACACATATTTTCATGTGAATGACAGTGTCATGTTTATACACACGGAACTTGTTTAGATTTGTCCAATCTACTGACTCCCTCATGTGCTTTTAGTTGGATAACAGCTGTCAGTCAATGCAGCCTTAATTTATAAGTATAGTTGAGTTTGAGTATAATTTTGATTCCTACTGCACATACTTTTACATAGGCCATGACTAATCGCTTGTGTTTGTACAAAAATTTTTTTTTTTTTCAAAAAGAAGAGACTTGTTCATTGCTTGCTTATAAAAAGTGATATTCATAAAAAAAAAACCAGTGGAAGAATCTCAAAAAGATGTTGTGAAATGGAAAGAAGCAAAAATATAGAATTTATCTCAAGGCAAGTTTGAGGAGTCCATAAATAATGTTAGTTCTTTGTACCAGCAGCATGTTATGAAAAGTAAAGTCAGATTGTAGTTATTCTAATTATTTTTTATTATATTTAAATAATGACGTAGAAACGAGGAAGGTGGAATTTTAGAGGTAATCTACCCTCATTAGCATGGAGAGAGAGTATAAAACGATTTAGAAAAAGCCACTCCAAGTATACCCGACAGGCATTCAAACCTCGACCTCTGTTTCATGGGCCATCTAGTCTTTTTCGAGAGGGAAGCCAGGATCCATGATCGATGTTGGAATGAAACATGAGTCTAGGTATTGATAAGTTACCTAAAGTAAAATTGTAGATTAATCCAAAATATAATTTAGAAAAGTTGTATGCCTAGAATTATTTAAATAGCTTTCTATATGATGATAATATGAATATCAAAAAAAGTGCACATTATTAAAAAAGATAACTTCCCCAAGCATCAAGCATCATATGTGGGCACTTTAACATCATGTAGCGCCACTACAGAAAAGGGCCAGCCTAGTCAGCACATAGTAGTGCCGTCTGGCTCTTACTCAGATCGCAAACCTGACATCCATAACATAAATATAGCAGAGGTTTTTCCTCAGGAACCTGAGGAATTTGAGCTCAACGTCTTATTGTCTGTATAAATAATAATACTCTCTGAAAATCATTTATAATTGACAAACTTTTTACCTTCATTATTAATTATGGATCTCGAAAGCAAACTTATAAAAAAATAAAACACTAAGGTCAATCCTTTCCAATTTGTGGCCCAAAGAAAAAATTAACAGTGTTTGAATTAAATGATAAATTCTAAATTTGTTCTTAAATGCATAAAATTAATTGTGAGTAGCTCTAGAGATACATTGATGGTTGTATGGTCTAGTGTATCACTCTTGTGTTTGAAAAGATTGCCAGTGATCAATAGACTGAGGATTTAATCCCAGGCGGGTGTACTAAAGGTCGCTCAATGCCTTCCCAATCTCTCTGCATGCAAATTTGAGTACATTTACTCTTTTTTTTTTTACTCGACCCTATTTCATTGGTGTAATTGGAGTATGCAAATAACATAAATGGTTACTAAGATGAAGTGTAAAAAAAAAGGAAAATGGCTCTGATCAAAAATTAAACTCGTAATTGTTAGTGCTCCTAAGAGTCAAATGAGCACCCAGGGGTGTGCGAAGCTTCGAAAAATTCGAAGCCGAAGTGAATCTTGGTGTACTTCGTATTCGATTCAAACCCATGTTTGGCTTCGAAAGCTATTCGAAGTCTAGGTATTATATTACACTTATATTTTACATCAAATAAAAATAAACTAAATTACCTCAAGAGATAAAAATATATTTTATTGTTTTGGGTTTTAGAATAATTTCGCTTTATTGTCTTGATGGAACTTGGAAAATTTCCATAACACTTTGAATTTCAAGATGCCCATAACATCAAACCTCTAACCCCCTTGATCACAAACATTGATTGGTACCAACTAAAGATGAATGTATTTCTCTTGAAAGTGTAAATTAAAATAAATTATGAAAGTTTTTTTTCCCAGGGTATTTAGTTAAACTTTTGAAGTATTTCTTGAATATTGAAAATATTTTTTTAATATTCTAAAATTCACACAGCAACCATTTAGGTTGTTTACTACATGAATCAGTATGTTCGATTCAAATTCATGTTAATGTGTAGGCTAGTGGCAGACTTGAGAGATAGTTGAGCACATGTGAGAGGAATATGAAATCCCTTTAGTTATTTTTAAAAAACGTACGCAAATAGTGAGTATTTATAAACGAAAATTGTTGTTAATTTAGATATTTTACAAAAAATAAAATAAAATTAAATCTACAAAAAAATTGCTTATTTTATACAGATTACATGAAGAATTAATTTATGGGTAAAATTATTATCATCAAGGTCGTATTATTTTCGAGATTGGCTATAGGCGCTTTCAAAATCAGAACCATATTATTTTTAGTAATTCACCTGGCAAGATTTAAATGGATTTATAAAACCAAAAGTTTCCTTGTTGTTTTGTAAAACAGAAAAACAAATTTTTTTTAACACTGGACTTCTCAAACCTATAAATGCACCCGCCGAATTAACTTAAACTCGTATTTTTCTATAATGTTGTTTTTGTTCTTGAACGTCGGTTTACTCTTGTGTTTTGTTAATTCGTATCTTGTGTGTGAAAGGTTAGTAAAACACCATGCATGGAAACTCCAATGATATTAAAGCAAATGCATGTTTTTTTAACTACTCAGACTGTACACATAAAGTGTTTTTAATACATAGGTAAAGTGAATATAGCATATGTTGGCAACAAGCTACAAATATTAGCGTTAAGAAAAAACAAATGTAATATTTAGTTTGATGTTAGATAAATATACTCAATGTCAACTTGATATTTTTACTCAAAATTAAATAGAGAAATATTCAAATTTCGAGAATATTTCCCATATTTGACTTGGCTTCCCTTTGAAACAAAAAAGTAAACATCACACACCTTTAATGTGCTCTATTACAAAGGAGAGTATACTGACTGTTATCGGTTGCTGATGTCGGCGGAGCTGGGAGTCCAGTCAAACTCTGTGCTCGTTCTTTCTCTTTCTCCCTTTCACGTGCCTCTTGCTCCATGTTTAATGACCTGAAACACAAAACAAAACTTTTCATTAATTTTCACAACAAATTTGTTAGTTAGGAGGCAATCTACAATAACAAGCTATTTTGTGTCATGTATATCAAAAGTGTAAAATAACATTTTAATCCAGTCTTAATATAACACTTGCATTACTTTATAATTTATCAAATATTAGTAATAGCCTGTATGCATAGTATAATTATTGAAGGAAGAACATTATATGACAATTATTAAAGTTATTATTATTATTTGTTCTGTCCATTCCTTTTGTCAGTGAACTTAGACCACCATTGCGCCCTATTCTCTGCCTTCTCCTTCAGCTCCCAAAATTTTCTTCTTTCCTTAAAGTAATTTAATATTTGAATCATCCTCCTTCCTAAGCTTATTTCCACCTTTCCTTTTATGACATCATGCGGAAAACAGTTCTTCCTAAGGATGTGTATGATCCAGTTTACTTTGCACCAAAGAATCACATCCAAAATGGTTATCTTCTCACCCACTCTTCTTAATACTTCATCTTTTTGTCCCCCTGTCTGTCCACTTGATTTCCTCAAGTCTTCTCCAGCACCACATTTAAAAGCGCTCCAAGTATTTATTTTCCATCTTCCTAAGAGTCCAAGTTTTTGCTCGATACGGTGTTCCAAATGTAGGATTTTATCAGTTTCTTCTCCATTTCGAACTCAACTTGTTGGTCAGCAGTAACCTCTTCTTGTTGGAAGCTACTTGACCATGGCAATATTTGACCTAATTTCCTTGGTGAAGTATGCATCCTTTGTCAGCAGACTTCCCAGGTACATGAACTGCTCTATGTTTTCCATCTCCTGTTTTACAATTTAGATTTTCAGCGGCTCTTTATTTTTTTAAATCACCACCAATTTTGACTTCTCGTTGTTGATCTCCATGCCATATCTTCTCCCTATCTCCACCAGCCGGTCTATCATTTCTTGCAACTCTTCTTCATTTTTGAGCAGCAATGCTTCATCTGCATCTTTTATTGTGTTAATGACATATCCTCCTATCCTGAAATTGCCACATCCCATGTCCTTACAAAAGTTATGAAACACTATTTTCATATTCATGCGTCAATACATGTAACTGTCACTTTTGATAGCTAGTAAACCATACCTATAAAATAATACTAATATAGTAAAATGTTAATAATTTTAAGCTTGACAATTTATTTTTTCAACTTTCATCCATATACGAAGATGAATAGGAACAAGAATTTAAGTACCTTTCTTTAATCTGTAATGCACAAAATACAATTTAGTTGAAAAATGAGAGCCTAGACCCATAAATTTAGCCTCATACCTTTAAATATGTAAGGCAATACTCCAACACTGGAGCTATCCTGGCTCATCTTGTATCAAGGGTAGTCCTTTTTCTCACTTAAGGTGGTATTTAAGTGGTAAATAATGAAAGTGATTGCTACCCAGCGCCATGAACAATCATAGCAAATTTTCTTTCGTTTTATTTCTGGCGAGCATTTATTAGAATTCAGTATGTAAAGCTTTACCCAAAACCTTAATAACATACATTTTATAAGCATATAAAGTAGTGCAATAAGAATATATTCAATTTGTTAAAAGAAAATATTTCAATTTTACACACTATCAGGTAAAATGATAAGCATAACAAATTTAATACAAGTAAAAGAAACCGAAAATAAAGAACAAAAGAATTATTCTTCAAAATATTAAATGTAGATATGTAGACAATACTAAGTAATTTAATAGTGACATTATTCAACTTTATCAAACTAATTTCACTTTATTTACTATTAGACATGTTGATTTGATCAACTCTACAAATCTAGTTAATCAACAAATTTTGCTTAAATAAGATTTTGAACTGTCTAAACCTATCGTTAAGGACTGAACTTTTTTTTAAAATAAATTTTAAACCATAATTAAACATGTTCCAATTACAATATATATATATAGGTGGTTGAATTCCTCTGCAATATGTCTGAAACTACCTCTACCAGCATTTAAATTGTCAATGCGCTCTTCCTTTGACAATGCCATCATATGTTACCCAAACCCACAATAAAACATAATGTTTATAAACATTTTACTCCCTATGTTTCCAGACTTATGACTCACCCTATATATATTTATTTAAAGGGGTATTGGTTCTTTAATTATATAAAACCAAGTGGTACCTTGATGCTGTTTATAATCAAACTCTGAAACTGATTTAGTTCTTAGCTGGCACAAAAGAATTCCCAGACTTTTCCACTATTTCCCTGTCAGTATCCGCCAAAAAAATAGTAATATTGTAATAAAACAAATGCTGTGACTTAATTTTGTTCTTACCATGTCGCCAGATAATTTAAAGGGTTTAGAAGTTAGTGAAAGTTGCATCTATAGTTAAAAAGGTTTTGGTACCAATGTGGAATTAGTATAAATGTGTATGTCAACCCTTGAAAGTGCCAGCCAGCCGATCTAAATAGTTTGATTTTCATTTGAGAGATGTCAGAGGTGTCCATATTGGCAGAAAGCTCCATGTTTGTACTCTATAAATATAATGATAATTTTCTCTTCAAACTTATGGTAATTATTTACATAAATGCATACAAATATATTTAAATAACCTGGTATTCCTAGTGAAGTCTACCGCTCAATGGTTGGCACCTACATGGTTAAGCAGCGACTAAGAGTTGTGATAAGAGATAGTAGTCGCTAGTAGTTCTAAACCAATCGTTCAAAGAGAGCTGTGCTAAAGTAATGACATACAGCTTGAGCCATGGTGCCTACCACCGGGTACCTTTACCTCTATGGACGTGACCATGAGATTTTGTAAATAGCACACATGCTCTATAGTGAAAATGCTAGGATGGTTACTATACTAACCTGAAACTCCCATAAACGATGAGCAGGATGGAGATGAGGAATGTGGAGACCCGAGAGGAATCCATGATAGAGTATGCCCTGAAATAAAATATTAAAAACATTTGAAATGATCTTTCAGCAATGATCAAACTTAGGAGAACCCAAAACTAAGTATTAATGCATAGTTATTGTTATACATATTTCACATAATAATAAGATTATAGTCATACCCACATAATGGAATAATAATTTGGTTTTTATTAAGAAAAAGATATCAGGCATCCCCCAAGACTATATTAATCTTTAAGCATTGATCAAATGTATAGGCCTATTTGAAGAATAGAAAAGTTCTTAGATCTACTTTTCACAAATCCATTCGTCTAATCATGTGATTTGTGGCTGTCGCTTTAGATGGGTAATATCAACACCTATAAAACAATACTATTAGTATAGTAAAATGCTATCAGTTTTAGTCATGAAAAAGTTTATATTTTCTAAAAGGTTCTTCCTATGAAAAGTGAAATGTACCTATCTATTCAGCCATTGTTACACATTATATTCCAGACAACAAATTAATAATAATAATAATATTTAGCACCGCGTCTTACTACCCGTTCGGGTTATACGCTTAAGTACTAATTACGCTAATGGATAAGGAATTGGAGGGTGAATTTAGAGGAAGGGTTGAATTTAGAGGAAGGGTTGAATTAGAGAAGGGTTGAATTTAGAGGAAGGGTTGAATTTAGAGGAAGTGAACCCGCATTTGCGTGGAGGAAGAGTGGAAAACCATTTAGGAAAAACCACCCCCAGTTCACCCGACCGAGATTCGAACCAGACAACAAATTGAAATAAAAGTATTTTAGCTCTTTATTCTGAAAAATGATTTTAGGCATGCTTAACATTGCTTGTATGTTGTCACAATGAGGTCCTTAGTATTTTAAAAAAAGGTCACATTTGAATGCATCATTTATGTACTATTTTTTTAAAACACTTGCCCTTTTAAAAGCTCCTGTGTTTCCATTTACAGGCTAATTAAGTGAGGTCGCAATAGCTCCACATAAATATTTTAATATATTTTTCTGTAGGTTATTTAGGTTAGCTGCAATCAAGGTTGTCAATATTCTCTTACTATGAAATTCCTTTAGTTTTCCCCAGGGTTGTGGAAACAGTTTTGGGTGAAGTCCTACTTGGAATCAATAAAAATTGACCAAATCCAGCTTCAAAATAAAAACTTATCAAGACATGGGGTGCAAATGGGAGAATCAAGAACCATGTTCAGAGTACTGACTGGCAAACTCAATGGGAGGACTTAGATACAGATGTGAGAATAACATTAAAATGGATATGAAAGAGATATGGTGTAATGAGGTGGACTGGATAGAACTAGCTCAATATAGGGATAGAGTGTGATGAGGTGGACTGGATTGAACTAACTCAAGATAGAGATTGGGTGTGATGAGGTGGACTGGATTGAACTAACTCAAGATAGAGATTGGGTGTAATGAGGTGGACTGGATTGAACTAACTCAAGATAGAGATTGGGTGTGATGAGGTGGACTGGATTGAACTAACTCAAGATAGAGATTGGGTGTAATGAGGTGGACTGGATTGAACTAACTCAAGATAGAGATTGGGTGTAATGAGGTGGACTGGATTGAACTAACTCAAGATAGAGATTGGGTGTAATAAGGTGGACTGGATAGAACTAGCTCAAGATAGAGATAGGGTGTAATGAGGTGGACTGGATAGAACTAGCTCAATATAGGGATAGAGTGTGATGAGGTGGACTGGATTGACTAACTCAAGATAGAGATTGGGTGTAATGAGGTGGACTAGATAGAACTATCTCAAGATAGGGATAGGGTGTAATGAGGTAGAATATGTGTTGGATAAGAGTATATGAGTAGAAAAATGGCTTCTGGTCCAGCATAGAGATCTGTACTAAACACACACTAGGGAATGAGTTAAGGTGGGTAAGCATTTAGGGGGAAAGCAACCTTAGTACTGGGTAACCAGACTATATGAACTTGAGCCTACCATTGCAGTGTAGACCTAGATTAGTTAGTAAATGTAAATGAAGAGCTTGTTCCCAAAATGAGTCAAGTTTATTATTATTAACAGGAGGGCCCAAAAAACTAGCTACCAAATTTCTTTGAATTATTAATTTCAATACAATAATCTTCCCAACTTTTACTATAAAAGTCCCACACTTTTACAAGTTTTCCAGACTAACTTTAAAACAAATTTCACATATAACATTTTTATAGTTTTTTTTTTGTAAATGGAAAATGTTTAGTTATTAAAATGATCACATATTTTCAAATAATCCTAAGCTACCAAACATCAACATTCTTATCAGTTTTTGTTCCTTTTCGAGTATTTAGTGTTTTATTTGTGTCCCTGTGTGAATGTGATACAATACAAACCCTGTACAACCATCTCATGTTAAGACTGTCTAGGAAATGGATTTTGTTAACATTGAGAAAGAAAATCTCTCAATTTTGTTTAAATGTTAAGGTGCAGAATCAGTAAAGTATTTAAATTCCCTGACATTTTCCTGTTTTCTCCGTCTGTAGCCACCATGCTAATGAAGTGTTCAGAACACACAGAATTTGTCTTCGGAGTGATATAAAACAAGCAGAAACTAAAAATTCGCAAAAGTTTACTTGCTACGTTTGTTGGCTTTCCAGCAAATTTAAAAAAAATGGTACCAAACTGGTTTTGGGCACGAGCTCTTCAAATGTATTATGCTCCACCTCTTATCTGCCTAGTTACACACTAATATAGTAGGAAGGAGGAAGCCAAGGTAGATTTTATAGGTAGTAAACACATGTTTGCAAAAGTGAAACTGAAAAACCACTTGGAAAAAAAAGCCCACTTCATTACACCTGACCAAGATTCAAAGCCTAATCTCATACTTGCAAACATATGCCATTTTTATGTGCCTCCAGGGGCGAACACAGACCTTCTTCTTGGGAGGGGGGAGGGGGGGGGAAGATTGTCCAAAGTAAAGAAGTTACAAGTCAACAGTCAATCCAATCCATTACTTGTATAAGATTCATACTTTGAACACATTACCAATCACTTTGTGAGGCTACACATACCGACTTTACGGCATAACCTAAAGCGTTACATCTAGTTATTCAGTGAAATGATAAATAACAATTTCAAAAGATTATATACATATTCATAACCTGAAGGGATTTAACATTGCTAAATCATAATTTTATTTATCTTTTATGTTTGCCAGGGGGAGGTCTGAACCCCCCCACCGTGTGTGGGCCCCTGCGTGAGTTTGAATGTATTCAGAAATCCTGAGTTCCACACTTTGTTTAGGAGCTCGATTGTCTCACATTAGTCTAGAATTAGAATAAACATGAACAAGGATATTAATTTTAGCAAAACTTTATTGAGAGGCTTAGGCAGATCTAAAATTGGCCTACCATTTATTTAGGATGGCTACAGAGCTTCTATTATAAAACTCTAAACGTCTTTCAAAAACATAATTTTATTAATTTTCTCTAGTTTCCTTTTTCCAGTTTTTCATTTGTCTCTTGAGTGTTTTTCTTTCTTTCAATTTTCCTCGGTGAATGGGAATTTTTTTTTTCATTATTTGATTTGATTACATATTTAAACTAATTTAGAACCTTCTAAACAATAGGATTTTGGTAAGTTATTTTTGCAGTATAGTACTGTAGGGCCTCACTCATATGGCAGGTTATGTTCCAGAGCCTCGCAGTCAAGAGAAACATTGCCTTTTTTACTTTCAAATGCATATTAAATCCTAATAACACTATCATATATAAAATGAGCAAATAAAAACAATTGAATGAAAACTATTGAAAAAGCATTCAATAGCTTTCATCATTTGGTAATAAATAATTAAAATCATCCGACAGTGACAATCTATACCGTAAACAGACTGTATTAACAACATTTACTGCCAAAAAAAGTAAGAAGAATGGAATGAGACAAGTTGTGAACATAGTGAACATTTAAATATAATTGAAAACACCTGTATTAGTGTAACACTGTAAGGTGAAGTGCGATAAAGCAGGACCCTAATTTATTAAATGTTTTGGGTATTATTTGTGGCACTGTGTAAATAAGCATTCTACAAACTGTGTGTTAGAAAATGTTACCCAGGCAACGAATTTTGCTAACACACATGAAATCCACTTCGGTGGCCGCATGGTCTAACACGCTACTCTCGTATTAGACTAGTACGCCGAAGACTGGGAGATGGAGGTTCGATTCTGGTCGGGTGCGCTGAGGGTGGTTTTTTACAAAATGGCTTTCTACTCTCACTCCATTCAAATGCGAGTGCACTTCCTCTAAATTAAACCTTACTAATCTCCAATACATTTAGGTGATTAGTACATAGGTAGTTAAGACGCGACGATAAAAAAATGCATGAAAACAAAACCTCTCACTTATTCTCCTTGCATTTCCCAGTTCTCCTTGGTACATATCTCTTTAGCCAAGTATTTAATACCTCTGCGTTTCCTTATCTTAGATATATTCCCTTGTCTGTAGCAACCATGTTATTACAATTAACTTATACCCAGAAGAACAACATTTATTTTTATAAGTTGATCCAGAAATGTTTTAGAGCTTTAAAACAGAAAACTAGAATCTTTCTCTTTAATAGCTTGTCACCTTTAAATTAGACCAATAGATAATGTGCATAAAACTTTATTCAAATATCAAAATTACAGTAGTAAGACATAAAATCAAAGTTTAATCTAAGATATCAGTAAGCTACTTAATTAGTACACATTAGTATACATAAAGTGAAATATAAACAAATATTTTTAATTTTTTTTAATCACCATGTCTTACTACCCATTCGGGCTATAAGCCTATGTACTAATTATGCTAATAGGCTAGGAATGAGGAAGGTTGAACTTTAAAGAACTGTACCCACATTTGTATGGAGGGAGGGTATGAAACCATTTATGAAAAACCATTATCAGTACACCTGACTGAGATTCCAAACCCGATCTCCCTGTCATCGGCAGCCTAGTCTATTGTGATAGTGAAGCTTTGGGCCATGCTGCCACAGGAGTGGGTAGGCATATTTACAAATAATATTGTTTTTTTTATAGAAAATCAAAATTAACTTTGATATTTCACCTATGTTTGATTTTAGTAAAGAAAACTTGTATAGGCCTAGACCTATAAAGAATGTGTAAGCAGAAACATAAGGGGCTATTTAATTAGGGCCTTACTGTGAGTAGGTTAATGCTAAAATTTAAAGACTAAAAAACACAAGTTGAATAGGGCCTAGTAAAATATCTAATATTGCAAACATTAAGAAATAGCCTAGCCTACCGTGAAAAATAAATAGATTAAATTTTCACCTGGCGGTAGGAATAAACAAACTATTTTTGTAAAATGAAATGATACATGCACATCAGGTGCTATGTCAGCTAAGGTAGGCCTAAGTTACTTTAAGTTAGAATAAAATTCGGAGCTCAATAAATGTATAAAAATGTGATACCTAACCTGTAAGTTTTTCTAGTTGCCTACAAAAATGTATGAAATGAAAATATTGATAACTGAATGTCACACATGATAATCTCATGTTCTTCGAAAATGATTCAATACAAAGTTTGACAAACAACTACACACAACCTAGAATAACAGGATTGATCACTTTAAAAGAGAACTGTCACCAACCAGACAATAACTGATATTTTGCATTTAAAGGAGATCAAATGTTTTACTTTACATCAATCAAAGTTTCCAGCCCGTGGACTGGGTCACTTTTTTATTCAAGCCATATATTTTCCACTGCCGGTTGGCTAGGCCTATCATAGCTTCATATGCCTTATAATTTGACTAGGACAATCACAACATCCAGTCCACAGCCATTAATTCATCACTGTGAAAAGGTAGACCCAAATTTCACCAATGATAAATTTGTCGGCCATGCTGGGAATCGAGCCCGGGACCCCTAGCTCAGTAGAAAGACACCCTAATGACTGAGCTAAGGAATCGGATCCAGGGTTCCTACAGTATTTGTAAAAAAATTCTCCCTGACTTTTCCCTGATTATATTTTCCCAGGTTCCTTGACCAACTTTCACAAAATTCCACTATAATTTTATGGTACTATTCATAGTGGAAATATTAATTTAATTACATTTATTTCGTCTCTCCTCCCCTACAGCCGACCTTGCCTCACCTCTAATGGAAGAATAAGAACACAGACGTCTTGCCAATCAGTTCAGGGAAAATGATGGAAAAATAACAAATATATCAAACCCATCAAAAAGGAAAAGCTGAAATCCATCTGCAATTGTTTTGCAGAAAGCTAGTTTACACTTCAGGAAGGATCACAGGCTGCTCTTTTCAGTATCCCAACAGGTTTTATTTTAGGAAGCTTTTCTTCTTTGTGAAACTTAACAAAGTGGTCCCAAATTTGTAATGCCTTGTGAAAGCATTTGCATTCTCTAATCACTGCACAACACAACTTAAAGAAGTGTACACATGTCACGGGTAACAATGCACTAGTGAATTTGGTTACTACCTGGGTGTATACAATCCTATGGATGGAATAATTACTAATGCGATGGAGACTAGTTGACGAGATCGTCGGTGTGATAAGGTCAGTAACGGTTGTTGTGGACACAATAAGCAATTTATATCCCAATTGACAGGTTCCACTCCTGTTCTCAAGGAACCATGAACAACATGAAGCTCACATGGTCCCAGATTTATCAAAATACATACTTCATTGTCTGTGACAGATTTTGTGTGTTCCTGAAGAAGTGTTATAAACCTTAGATTGACATTTGGGCCATCCATTGACATTGTATAAACTTAGAGACTGGAAGAGGAGAAATACCATCAGAGAAATGCTTCAGTAATTTCAGCGGTGCTTCTATCGAAGAAAACGCTGTCCAAGCAATGACTGACAACTTTATGATTTTCCTTGTCCCAGAATCTGATTACAATTCCATTTGCCCTCGTTGAATAACTTTATTCAATGCTCATCAAAACAAATTACAAAGTTGTTACATGATTTTAGGCTGGTCCAGTAAATTGTTCTGAAAGAACGGAGCCAAGCCATGCACAATGAAATATGCAGCCTTGTCTCCACAAGAGTAGAGACACTGGCAATGGAACATTCGGGAAACATAAATGAAAAATTGTACTTAAGTTATTGACGAATTGAAATACATTTTATTGCTAACAGCTTGCAAAGCCCAAATGACTTCGCCTTATTTATATATCTTTCATAACAAAAGTGTTATGGTTTCTTCGAGCCACTACACTACTTTCACTTTTGGCAACACCTTCCTTCTGCGGCTTTACAATTTCCGATGAAACTGAAGTGTGACATCAATTGTCATTTCCCTGACTTTCCCTGACTTTTCTTAAGCTTCCCTGACTTTCCCTGACCATTATTTTTTTCCCTGACTTTCCAGACCGTAGGAACCCTGGATCAGATAAAATGCTATTAGATTCAATTTATTTATAGCTTTCCTGCATTTGCACTTTTCCAACAAATGAATTCAAGAGTACCAATAATTTCACCATATATTTACCAAATTATGAGTATGGGGTTAAGAAGTACAGGCTACTTTATCCAGTTATAGAAAATAAAGAGTTGCTCGTACCCACGTCAGTGGCCGAATGGTCTAAGGTGTCACTTTTGTGTTAAGACTGGCCTGCTAATTACAGGGAGATCGAGGTTTTGAATCCTGGTTGGCTCAAAAATGAGGGTAGTTTTCTCTAAATGATTTCAGACTCTCCTTTCAGGCAAATGGGGGTAGAATACCTCTAAATTGCTTCTTGTTGAATTTATGCCTACTTTATAACAATCGACCGAACTGAACATTATCTTAGTGCGTACCTTTGATGTTCAAGAAGCTTAAAACGGCAAAAGAAACTTATAGGTAGGGGATTTATATTTGAGTAGGCATATTATCATACCATATTATCTTGTATGTATAGAAATATATAAATTAGTTTGTTCAAAAATTAATAAAATTTAAATTTTTTAAAGGAAATAAAAGTAACTCGCCATATAGGAGTTTCTGATCACAATCTGCAGCATGGGAACAATACTTTTAAACCCTAACCAAGTTATTTAAAGCTATTGTTCTTATTTGACTAAAAAGTTGTGTAACTTTAGGAAGGCTATCATAAAATTGATTTTGCTCCATTTTAAAATCAAACTTATCTTTTATTGCTGAAAATGTTTCAGAAGTTCCCAGAACTAGACTATGCCCCTACTAGTTTCACATTTTGCTGTATGAGAAAGATATGCAGTCATATAAATAAGCTCTAGATATAAAATCAAAAATCAATAATGGCACACAACCCAAACTTAAACAGACTTGAAAAGAGACCTTGAAATTAATTGTATAAAATGTTAAGGTAATAAATCCCAAAGACATGTGAAATTGTTAATAAAACCCTTGAACCACAATCATGTTCATATTTCCTTAACAGTGTAGCATACTTTGATAAATGTCCTTAAGTATAATAATTCTAGTATGAAGAAGCAAAGATTGATTGAAAAAAGTAGAGCATGACAAATTACCTAATCACAAGTAGGCCTAGGTCTACTCAAATGTTTGTGAGTGACAATAATATCTCTTACCACTGATAATCTGCCTGAGAGACCATCACAGGGCCCGCCTTTGGCGTCGCTAGCATCTGAAATAAGGAAATAAAAGAATTTTGACAAACTGTCAATTTAGCAAAAATTAACCTATTTTAGCTTTGTTGAATTTAACTAACATAGCCAAGGCTAAATACAAATAATAAGTTGCAAGATAAGACATAAAATTCAAAATGCATGTGATTGTTTTAAAATAAAATTCACAGGACAAGTGTAGGGCCCTATTATACAGGTGTGTCCTGTAAACCTTGGTCCCATTTCAATCCTGAAAAGTATTTGTATCCTACCTGGAGTCGAGACTTTTCCACATTGAAAATATGTGGCAGGTTCCTATTGATGCTAGAGGAATTTTGATGAAAAACGCCATTAATTATTTATTACAATATAAAAAATGTATTTAGGGCTTTTCATAACATTAATGAAAAACTACTTAGCCCGGAAGCAACAAATCAGCCATTATGGTAAACATTATCACGTGATAAATAGTCCATTACACCCAATTCTAAATATATACATTTATAGTTTACATTACAGAAAGTAATATATATTAATGTTTAAATTATTCATATACAAACTCAATTTACAACTAGTTAAAGCGTAATATCAACTAGAATAAATCCAACAAAAGTTTCAGTCTCTCTTTACGTACAATACAGCCATTTAAAGAAAAGAACAAACTTTATATCACAGATCAAGATAATTTGGGATATAGCAGATGAAATGTGTCTTTTTTATATTGGAGAGCATATTATAATTATTATCCCTGACTCAATGAGATACAAACATTGATCTCTATACTATAACTGGATGGACATCTGTGGCTGAAATTTTCGAGCTGTCGTCTGCATACCATTGCGTAAGAGAGAAAGAAACTTTCGGGTATCTCTTTCTCTCTTTCACCCATACAAGGCAATGTGGCATTTTGACATCGTTCATTAATTTGATTGAATATATTAGATATATCAATGTGAGAGTGGTTAAATTAAATAAATATGTTAGTTAAAGCTTTGAAGAGCATATAAAAGTTCAAAACTGGTTAGTTTTTTATTTAAATAAGTAGATGTAGCCTAATATGTACGATGATTTTTGAAGAAAGCTTACTTTTAAGGCTTTATCTCGTACCAGAATCCTACCATATATTTGTGTTTTGTTAGGATAAAAGACCTTCCAGAAGGAAATTTCTACTTCTGTTCTAAATTGCCGTTCATCAAACCAAAATATTATATATATGATAGTATTCTGGTACGAAATAAAGCCTTACACATTGGGATTATTACTAAAATCAGGGTTTAGTAGATATTCTACTTTCTACAAGCCAATAACCTAAACTATCATTTGAACGTAAGACTTCTACACAAAGTGTGTCATTCAAACAAATGTAATACAGTTTTTAGCTAACTTGTTTCATTATAGTTATCGAAATGTCAACAAATATGGTTTCTGAAAGATATGAGCCAACTTAAATAAACAGGTATTATTACAATAATACTTTCCACAAGCCTATAACCTAAGTGATAGTTTGAATGCATGGCAACTATTCAAAGTTTGTCATTCAAACAAAGTAAACAATTTTTAAGATACCTTGTTCATTATATTTATTGAACTTTCAATAAAATATGGTTTCTGAAACCAATATACAAGCTAATAACCAACTTTAAATATAAGTGTTGTCATGGCAGACTGTAAACAACATTGATGATAACTACATAAAAATTGAAATATCTAAGGTTTTATTCGTATTTGTACAGAATTACCTGTAAAACTGGATTGTATATCTTTTAATGTAAATGTTTCTTCAGGAAAGTATGGTATAATACTTCACTATTTTCAAACAATAACACTTTTATTCATCAGAGACATGTTTTCGCATAAGAACATTTAAAGAAACCGTTAAATCTTTCCCCCCCTCAGTGTAGCAGATGATACACTTGAGCGTCACGTTTTTGTCCTTGGAATGTGCATGTGTATGTCCATCCAGTTATACTATAGAGATCAATGGATACAAAGAAGGTCCAAGATATACGGGTCCAGCTACTTTTTAGATACAGTGATCACACATTGAAGCTAGGTAGCGCTAGTATCTTAACTTATTAGCACGCACACAATTTAAATACTATAAAGAAGTTGGAATCACAAAGGCTTAATTCTACTGTTTTAGGTAATATGGAGACAAGATAAAATAAGAAATAGTTTAAAAAAAGAATGTTATTACTAACAAAAATGTAAACAACAATAATTGTTTGCTAATGGTTGTAAAAGCATTTGAAGCCACTTGGTTATGCTATATATAAATATATATATCAATGATAATAGATAAACAATTTAAAAATCACACAATGTGTATAAATAGTCCCAGTCCCCCCTCCATATACATACACAATGTAGCAAGCTAAATTTGTTTTTAAAAATGTATTGCATAACCAAGAAAATTTAAGTACTTTGAAAATCATCAGCAATCAATTAATATAGTTGATGTGTATTTTAATAATAAGCTCATTTTTTGGCCATCTCGATTACTTTATCTACTCATCATATTACATAAGGCCATAAGATAAAAACTCAATCCTTCAAACTTCCTTACAATATTTTAATTGAATCAAAAGATATTAGCACTTTTTGCCTTCAATGTCTAACCACTGAAATTAGAACGTTAACATGATGTGGGGTGAGAAGTATCATAGGGCTGGGAACAACCTACCGGCTTCGTTGGCTGAGCGCGCTTACATAAATTATTTTTTTGACTGTGCATTTAAAAAAAAAGATTATCTACGGTCTTATAAAAGTCTTGATGTTTGGTGAGTTTGCTGTTTAAAGCTGGATATTTTTTCCCATATAACATTATTCAAACACAATGATTACATGTTCATCTATGATATTTTTAACAGACAGGTAGTTAAATAAATCCATACAAAACTACAGAAACTTTTGATATAGTTTTTAAATATCCAAAATGATGTATTTACACTATATTAAGATCTTATTAAAATTGGTTTGACAGTTTCTTTTTCAAATTTGAGCCGTTAAATAACTTTTTTAATTCTATCTCTAATTAATGGATTAAATAATAGATATTTAATATAGTTAAATACCTTCTTTAACTTTGTATGAAATAGCTTAGAGTAAATTATTCATTATTATTGCTACTTTCATAAATGTTCCAACACTGTAATTGAAATTTGTTTGTTTGTGAGAGGATTTTATTTTATTCGATGAGAAAATCACCAGCTATTTTCCGAGCTACTACTAAAAAAATGGTATCCATAAATTCAATTTATTAAGTAAATAATTAAAGAACGAAACGAAACGAAATAAAAAACGACAACTCTCATGTCTTATATGATCGAAAATATAATCTTCAACAAGGAGCCAAAACAATGACATAATGCTCTCTTTTTGTCGGATAGCTTACAAACATACACCCCCATATGGTTTTAGTTTTATTATACGCTATGGTTTTATGTTTGAAAATTTAATAATTGGCCTCATCAAAAGCCTTTTATAAATAAATATTATATACAGCGTTTCCCAAAAAATTATTTTGTTGGTAGCATATTTATAATTATATCATAAAAACAAATAAAGTATTTGATCTGCAATTGTACAAACCGTTCTGATTAGGTATATAAGCTTTTTTAATTATTTCTAAATAAATTGTTGATCATGCTTATATTATTGACTATAAAAATACACTAAGCAGTGAGATATACCTGATGTTTTTGTTGTTACAATGGATTCCAAGTGGTTGTTTCTGAAAGGTAATGCTGTTAGGGGTGGTTTTGATAGCTAGGGCTATCATTTAGTGACACAATCCTTAATATCAAATTCCGTAACGTAGATTAATATTTTAAGGACATCAATAATTCTGACTTTAAATATATTTTGCAACAGCGCTACACTACATGCCAATGTTCAATATGATAGTTCATCTATGTCTCAAACAAACATTTTAGTTCCAGTTATATGTTGCTTTGTAAATGCACAGGTGGATCTTGATAAGCTACATCCCTTTTAGAAGCAAGTTATTTGGCACCATAGGTGTATTATATAGTTCCATCATTGATCTCCATAGTATAAGTGAATGTACTTTTTTGGCTGAAATTTTCAAGCTGTTGACTGCACACCATTGTGTAGTAGAGAAGGAAACTTTCGGGTATTTCTTTCTCTCTCTCCTACAAATACATCAAACAATGTAGCATTTTGAAATTGTTCACTAATTTATATGAATACATGAGATACAAGTCGTCGATTTATTATTATTTAAATGAAATAAATGTGTTAATAAAAAGTTTGAAGAGCATAACTAGGTTTCGCCCCTTTTGACTTGTTTATTTAAATAAGTTGATATAAGGATATATACAAATACTTCCTACAAGTCTATAATCTAAATGATCGTTTGAACGTAAGACTTCTGTTTTAAGTTTGTCATTCGAACAAATATAATTAAGTTTTCAGCTACCTCATTCCATTATGGTTATCGAACTTTCAATATAACATGGTTTCTGAAACCAATATACACGCTAATAGCAAACTTTAAATATATTGTAGTCTTGGCAGAATGTAATCAACTTAAGTGATAGCTACATATTTTAATATATTAAAGGTTGTATTCGTATTTCTACAATTTTACCTGTGAAACTTAGTTGTATATTTTTTAATGTAAATATTTATTTACCTGAGTGTGGTATAATACTTCAATATTTTACGGTTTTATCCCCTCGTTACTAGATACATGTTTTAGTACAAGAACATTGAAATAAACAGTTAAATTTATCCCCTCACAATCAAGCAGCCAACAAACTTGAGCGTCACTCTTTGGTCCTTTGTAAGTGGTGGGTTTATGTCCATCCAGTATATTATAGAGAACACTGGGCTCCACACTACTTTAAAAAAAAGTCTTTGTGTCTGTTTGAATAAGATTGTTTTCAAATTGTTACAACTACTAACGCTTGGCGGCACTAACTACCAACTATCCGATATTTGGATCTACTGTCCATAATAGGCATTGATCTCTATAATATAACTAGATGGACATACACATGCACATTCCAAGGACAAAGGCGTGACGCTCAAGTGTATCGTCTGCTACACTGAAGGGGGTGGGGGTGACAGATTTAACGGTTTCATTCAATGTTCTTATGCGAAAACATGTCTCTGATGAATAAAAGTGTTTTGTTTGAAAATAATGAAGTATTATACCACACTTTACTGAAGAAACACTTACATTAAAGGATATACAATCCAGTTTTACAGGTAATACTGTACAAATACGAATAAAATCTTTAATATATTTAAATATGTAGCTATCATCTATGTTGTTTACAGTCTGCCAAGACTACACTTATATTTAAAGTTGGTTATTAGCTTGTATATTGGATTCTGAAACCATATTATATTGAAAGTTCGATAAATATAATGAATAAGGTATCTTAAAACTTGATTACATTTGTTTGAATGACAGACTTTTTATAGTTGCCATAGATTCAAATTATCACATAGGTTATAGGCTTGTAGAAAGTATTATTATAATTCCATTTTTTTATAAGGTTGGCTCAAATCTTTCAGAAACTATATTATGTTGAAAGTTTGATAACTATAATGAAACAAGTTAGCTAAAAACTGTATTACATTTGTTTGAATGACACACTTTGTGTAGAAGTCTTGCGTTCAAATGATTATTTAGGTTATTGGCTTGTAGGAAGTACAGTATTTACTAAACCCTGATTTTAGTAATAATCCCAATCTGTAAGGCCTTATTTCGTACCAGAATACTATCATATAATAATATTTTGGTACGATAAACGGCAATTTAGAACGGAAGTAGAAATTTCCTTCTGGAAGATCTTTTATACTAACTAGATTCTACTATAGGGTAGGATTCTGGTACGAGATAAAGCCTTACAAGCGAGCTTCCTTCAAAAATCATCGTATATATTAGGCTACACCAACTTATTTAAAGAAAAAATGAACCAGTTTTGATCTTTTATATGCTCTTCAAAGCTTTAAATAACATATTTATTTGATTTAACCATTCACACATTGATGTATCTCATATACTCAATAAAATTAATGAACGATGTCAAATTGCCACATTGCCTTGTATGTGTGTAAGAGAGAAAGAGATACCGAAAATTTCCTTCTTTCCTATACAATGCTATGCAGACGACAGCTCGAAAATTTCAGCCACAGATGTCCATCCAGTTATAATATAGAGATCAATGATAATAGGTAACGTGGGAAGTAGCAGCTAGGACAATATTGGTGGGTGTTTTCGTTGCTGTCAGGTTATGAGACTGTATTGCCTTAAAAAAAAATACTGTGGTGTCATGATTAAGTGAACAAAGAATTAAGTGGTAATTTGAAGCTTCTGTATATTTGTTTTGGGAAACTGTACCATCGTTCCTAGGTTTAAAGGAATAGACTACATAACAAAGTTATCAACTCACCATGGTCGCCCTAGTTGACCAGCAAAACAATCGCCCAACAACGCCGGTCCTACATAGCAACTCGTCAACACTCTGAGTTTCAAACTAAGTTTCTCGACTGCGTTCCCGAGGCTCAGGAGGCGCTAGCGTCGGTGGAACCAGGGAAAAGGTTCCACATAGATGGAGATGCTTAGAGAATCGTCTAAGTGGCTTCTACAATGTTCTCCATCCATCCAGTGCGTGTGTTACCCCCACTTGATTCCTAAACTCCCGCCCTCTTAGGATAGCATAGAAAGTGTCGTTCGGCCACGTGAAGATCACTCTTGGGACTTGTTCGGTTCGAACTAGGTGGGTAGCATCAAGCTACGAGACGTTGAGAGAATGTAAGCAAAATTCCATTTCGGCTTAAAAGTAATAATTAAACTAATATTTATTTTTCAAAATTCTTTTTTGACATATTATTCAATATATTAAAAACACTTTTTTGTTAAGATGCCTCGTTGGAAGACCTGATAGGATAGGATAATATTTTTCTAAAGACTCTTGTGAAATAACTACTAAACTGTCACTTTGTTGTTTGATTATATTTAATAATAATATTTTTTAAATTTACTTTAATATGGAAACATACTATTAAACTTTCACTTTGTTCTTTGATTATATTGAAGGAGAATATTACGCTAAAGATTCTAAAGTTAAAATATACTTTCAGAACTTTCATGTTTCAAGGAAGTATTCTTCTAAACTTGCATTACCATGATTTATACCCGTATCACACGACACTAGCTCGTACTTGAAATCCAATGTGCTAGCTAGCACTAGCTAGCATGTCATCATCTAGCGTCGTGTGAATCAAAAAAAGTATACTGGTCTGCCTCTTGGTACTGGCTACCATACTAGTTGTGAGGGTAGAACAGGCGCTGTTTTCGTACTAGTTCCAATACTAGTCTGTGTAATTCGACCAATCAATGCGCGCTAAGACTGTGTAGAGAAATGGTAGAAATGGCGCAACATTGTCATCGGATGTGATTTTATTGATGGCGGAAAATTATTCTAAGCATCCTTGATTATATAATACCAGGTTGCCACAGTATGACAATATATTTAATATATATTTAATTAAAAACATGTCATCTAAAAACGACAACCTGTGATCCAGACCCAATTTTAATATAAATAAACTTGATAGCATGCAAACCTTGGATGGTTTTTTTCAGAATTTAAAGTGTGCGTAGGCCTAAAAAAGAACATTTACGTATCAAAGATACTGTACTTGGACAGCCATGGGCTTAAGGGCATCGTAAATAAACGAATACAAATTTAGGGAGATACTAAACGTTAGTGTCACCCTGAATGTATCTTACCTAACCTACGAATATATCATTTTTAGCATCCCGCGACCATTATTTCGTCTTTCCAGCAGACCAGTCTAAGGCAAAAGTTTTCTGTGTGCAAAACTCACATTTTGCGCCCCCCATCTGAAAAAACTGGGGAGAATACTATATGTGGCCATTTTAAATCCATACCCCATGTATAAATATTTTCAGTGGCCAAATTTAATTCTTTTTTATAACTAAAACTACTATATTTTATAATAGTTAGACGATGACGTCATTGTGTTTTCATCCTTAACATCTTTTATTTTTTCCTTTTTTTTTTTAACTTGAACCAAAATTTGTTGAATCTTTTTGCTTTCTACTATAAAGTGAGGTATGCAGTATACAACTAATATACAGTGAGTTATAAAGTATACAGCACTTCCAAGAACTATAAAAACCTGGATTTTCATAAAGATCCTAAAGATTCTTTAATTATATTTATATTTTCCCAGATGAAAACTAAGAAATTTATTTTTGGACCATTTTGGTGCCCCTATGACTTTGTTGTGTATGTGGTTGCACACGTCGCACACGCCTTAGACCGGCCCTGCTTTCTAGCCAGTCCCGTGTTCATATTCTTTTCCTACGTTCCTTCTCATAATTTTCAATATCATTATTAATAATTAATGCTGCTGCTGCACTCAAAATTAATCTCTGACGTTCCATAAATATTTGCACTAGAACCTAGTACCAAACTAGCAGCGTGTGAATACTTAGTCCCGTTTCTACTGTACTAGCTAGTATACAGATATCTAGGCGCTAGCTAGCACACTTGATTTCTAGTACAAGCAAGTGTCGTGTGATAGTATCTTTATAGCCTTTGAAGGAAAATAAGTTAGCAAAGATTCTAATATGGAGATATACTTCAGTAAGAACTTTACTATAATACAAGATTTGTTTTATATGAATCAAGTTAAAACTTAATGTTTGCTAACAATATTGTAGCATTTGGCTACAATTGAAGAAAATAAAAGCCGGAGGGAGATAAACAACTTACCCCATTCACCGTCCCAGTACCTCTTGACAAGAGTTCAGCGAGACAACAAAGCACAACCGAGCATAACTGCGCCGCGTGGAAGACTAACCGACCCCACATAAGTTCGAACTGCGGCCGCTAGAGGTCGCGTGATATTGTATCTTTCCTAAGAACTTAAAAAAGGAAGTAATGCCTAGTCTACTATGGAGGAGAACATTCTAGTACCATAGAGTGTGTTATCGAAGACATGTTTGTCACGTGTATCCTCCCTTTTGTGATCCTAATATATTCCCCCACCTTATCCCTTCTCTCTCCTGTTTTCCTGGGTTTTCAAGCATATATAACGCCGGTACTGCAAAAGTCCGGCACTCTTGCATTGGACTTTAGATTGGTAAGTACGTAGCCGTGGCTACTAATATTTAAAATGTAAGAACAAATTTATTTTCGGCTTAAATGCTATTTTTTGTGTGTAACTTTTCTAAAATCACTTTTCGGCTTTTTTCAAGTTAATTGTTTTTTTTTTCTTTTGGCCATATTAATAATCTTTGAAATCATAGACCAATATTAAATATGAGGATATTATGAAATTATTTAATGACTATGGTATTGAGTCTTATGTTTATTTTGTTGAGATCGATATTTATCTAATTTTGAATATTACTGTTTGACTTGGTAGTTAAACAATAGAAATCTTGGTAATGAGATCTAATTTTGTGGTTTGTTAGTGAATATTACCTTAATGAATTTTCGTTCTTTCATATGTAATAATGGGAAAAGTTATCTTATTGTTGGAAACTACTTTCTCGAGCTATCTGGTCTTTTAATTATATTACGTATTCTTATTGAAGAGGTTTTGGTTATTTATTTATTTATTTATTTAGCACCGCGTCTTACTACCCATTCGGGTTATACGCTTAAGTACTAATTACATTAATGGATTAGGCATTGGGAAGGTTGAATTTAGAGGAAGTGAACCCACATTTGCGTGGAGGGACAGTGGAAAACCATTTAGAAAAAATCACCCCCAGTTCACCCGACCGAGATTCGAACCTTGATCTCCCCGTCCTCGGCAGTCGGGCTCAACACGACTAGCGCGTTAGCCAACTACACCACCGAAGCGGGTTTTTCCTATATACCATTGCCCCTTTCCATTCATCGTGGAATCAACTACTGAAGTAAAATTGTTTATAAAGAAACTAAGTGTTTTGGAAGGTAAGCTAACACTCATACAGATATATATATATATATATATATATATATATATATATATATATATATATGGGTCAGTTTGTTAACTCACAGAACTTTGAGATATTAAAGTGGCATATGTAAACCAGCAGAAGAGGTTTTCAATTAATTTAAATTCATCCAATCAGAGTTAGAATTAAATGACGATGAGAGTGATGCTCATTTAAAATATCGTGAAATATTTGAAACCACATACTGGAATGTAAAGGCAGTAATCAAAACGTGGCTACAGCCGCGGGAAGATGCACGGTCAGTGCAATTCACAGCTGTTATGTCTTCGCAACCTTCCAAAGCAAGACCGTCTATAAAACTACCATTTACCAATCTACCTAGTTTTGACGGTGACTACACAGTTTTGATGAGGTATCGTGATACTTTTTTGCCATGATACATAGCATCAATGACCTTGCAGATATTCAGAAGTTTCATGATCTAAATTCGTATATTAAGGCATTACAAGTAGTTCGAAAGTTTCCGATTTCTGCAAAAAACTACGGTGCTGCCTAGACACAACCAATTTCGCGGTGTTGTAACAAAAGACTGATAGTAATAAAGTACATAAAGGGCCTTTTATAAACAAGCACACTCAGCAGAGAATCGTCAAGGGAGTTAAAGAAACCTTGTTGATAAGTTTAAGGGTCATCTAAATGCCTTGGAAGCTCAGGAGATAGTTTATAGGAATTACGGAACATGATTGTGCAGCCAGGTGTTGACAAACTGGATCCTGTGTCTAAAAGTGAATAGGAGCTATACATACCTCCTAAGCAGCTCGCCCCATTTGATGAATTATTCAAATTTTTAGACAAACGGTGCCAGGCATTAGAAGCAATTAAGCCAAATGATAGTAGAAGTACTCCACCGTATAAACAGCTTATAACCAAACTAAAGTCAGAGAATTCATCTAATGCATACCTGGAAACCGCAAGGGCATGTGTACGTTGTGATCAAGCTCATGATTTATATCAATGCAAATTATTCAAGAGTGATAGTATAAACAAACGGTAAGTGTTGGCTAGCAAACACGGTCTTTGCTACAACTGCTTCCGTCCTGGTCATGAGTAGTGTCAGTGTGGCAGTGATATGTTCAGGATTTTGTCTCAAAGTCATGTGCTCAGTGGTTGAGACTAAAGTGCTTTCGTAATCATGTTCCTACAAAAGGTATTAGCAGTGCAATTTCAGAAGCATCACATAGTGTTAACATTATGTTAAGTTCCTGTGTTAATCATTTTAGTACTCAAATAACATGTTAAATTCTTCAAAAAATTACTGGTTGCCTACCCAACACTAACACTAACCCATGTAACATCCCAGATTATGTAGAACTGGCAGACCCAAACTTCAATGTTCCAGGGCCAATTAATCTCCTGATTGGGGAAGGATTGTTTCTTGGCTTATGCGAAGGAAGCATTAAGGCACTAGGCCTCGCAGTCATCCAAGAAACGGTCTTCGGATGGATACTGTCTGGTAGTATTCAGGGTCACAATGGTGACAAGCAATTAGTAAGTAGTGAGTCGATTTTTTTTGCCGTGACAGTGGTTTGGAAACCTAGCTATAATACTGTTGTCATATCGAAGAGCTTGATGGCTCAGTGCTATCATCAGAAGAAAAGTAATGTAAAACACATTTCCAAGAAAACACATGGTGAGACTACATAGGACATTTCATTGTGAGAGTATCCCTTCGTTAAGCAGTTAACAAGCTTGGCAACTTCTTAGATTGTGCCAAAATACGGTTTGCCAATATAAAAAGAAAACTAGATGTTAAGCCTACATTGAAACAAGAGTGTATAGCTTTTATGAAGGAGTACAAGGAACTTGGCTACATGGTAGTAGTACCTGAATCGTCATGGGACCAGGTTAATGAACCTACGTACTTATTATATGCCACACCATGCAGTGGTTAAGGAAACCAGCTTAAACACAAATATACGTGTGGTATTTGATGCAACACTCAAGTCCAGCAATGATATTTAACTAAATTACATTTTGATGGTCGGCTCTACGGTACAACAGGCTCTTTTTTTCTATTATCCCACGATTTCGTACTCAATTTTTTTTTTACAACTGATATTGAAACAATGCATCGTCAAATCCAGGTGGATCCAATGGATACAAATCTACAAGGAATACTTTGGAGAGAATTGCTAGAAGATGAACTTCGAATGTATCATCTTACTACAGTTACCTACGGTAGAGCATCAGCTCCCTTCTTGTCTACAAGATGCCTTAAGCATTTGGCTCTTGATAAAACAGTAGATCATCTGATTGCTGCTAAGGTCCTTCACACATTTGTGTCGATGAGCTAGTAAGTGGTGCACAGTCACTTTAAGAGCCACTATAAATGCAAGCAGAATTAATGTAGCCGACGAATAAGGGAGATTTTCAGTTACGCAAGTGAGTGTCAAACTTCCCAGAAGTGGTAGCGGCCATTCCATCAGAACTGCACAAAAGTAGTGTACCAATTACAATGTAAAATGGTGGTGTAGTTCGTGGCTTGGGCTTATTATGGCAACCATCTAAAGACCAATATCTATTTACTTTCCAAATCTACCACTAATTACCCTTTACAAAACGAAAGGTGTTAGCAATCACTACCGCCATCTTCGACCCACTAGCTTTAATCGATACATTCGTGGCAGCATGTAAAATCTTTTTACAGAAGCTTTGGCAAGTCAAACTTTAATGAGATGATGTTATTCCCCCTTCACTTCTTAATGAATGGCAACTCGTTTACTAGCAGCATTCAAATTTGAATGTAAATGCCATAGAAAGACCAGTGAATGTGCATGGCACAATAGTAGCACTAGAGCTACATGAATTCGTAGATGCATCCCAATTGGCATATGGCGCTTGTGTATATTTGCAATGTGTGTATTGTTTGGGTGACATATCAGTTGGCCTCATCTGTTCAAGATATGAGGTGGCACCATTAAAGTTGCTGTCCATCCCTCATTTAGAGCTGTGTGCAGCAGTGTTATTAGTACAGCTGATGGAGAAAACAAAATCCATTCTGAACCTCAACATCCATCTCACTTTCATGTGGACCGATTCAAGGGTAATGCTGGCATGGATCGCTTTATCATCAAGTAGGTGGAAAACATTTGTTACCAATAGAGTGGCGGAAATACAAGAATCTTTGAGTGTTCTAGACTGGAATCATGTTGTTAGAAAGGACAACCCAGCTATGTTTTGTCCAGGGAAGTAAACGCAAGTATTCTGAAACAAATGGATATCTGGTGGCATGGTCCAACATGGTTATCTAAATCACCAAACTCACGACCCCCACAAGAGACAAAACCTGAACCATATGGTGAACTACCAGATCAGAGGCAGAATGTCGTTAGTTTACCACTAATAAGACCAACAGTTGATTCAATTATTGAAAGATTTTCTTCTCTTTCACACCTTTAACGTGTTATTGCATAATTCCTGAGATTCGTCACCAATATCAGATGTTCGTCGGAAGTACTTTTTCAAACAAGGAGCTCTTCAAATCACTATGTGTCAGCGTTAGACCTGCTCAACAGCAAGGGTTTGCACAAGGATGGCATGATTTACAAACCTTGCATCAGGTCAACTCAAAAAGTAAAATGAAGGGCCTTCATCCATTTATAGACACGTTACAATGTGTTGGAGTGGGCGGAAGGTTACAAGCATCATGTGCACCTTATAGTCAAAAACCTCCAATAATTTTACCTGGAAAACACCATATAACGCAGATAAATATTCATAATGAACATCTACGCTTGTTTCCTGTATGAACGCAATTGAAGTTATCGTCATTCAGACAACAGTTTTAGATTCACAATGGGAAGTCTGTTAATCAAGTGATCCACAAATTCTTCATTTACTTTAAATTAAAAGCGCAAGCATCAGAGAAACTGATGGGACAATTGCCTCCTCAGCGTGCAGAACCAGCCCGTCCGTTTATCAACAGTGGTGTTGATTATAGAGGACCTTTCAAACTAGCCAGGCCAAATTGGTACAATTACTACCACTTGGCAGCGCTAATTCCCGATCAGCAAGTATTTGGTTTCACTGTCCACGCAAGGTAGCGTGGGCAGTAGCAGCTAGGACAAGATCGGTGGGTGTTTTTGTTGTTACCGGGTTGGTGAGACTGTATTGCTTATTTAAAATTATGATGTTATGATTAGTGATGGGCACTATCGAATGTTTCCTACCTTGGTTCTGAATTCATTAGTAGGCCTAAGAAATATTGGGGTGGACCTACTCCACGACCACAAAAACAAAACTGTGATTTTTTTACTTTAATTTTCAATCACTTTTTCAATATTATCATTATCACTGAAACAATAAAGGTTACAAATAATTAAAAAAATTATCATCTACATTCTACAAGAAAGGATCCAATCTCATCTGCTATGTATCCTTAAGGTTTTATTGACTTTTCTTTTCCTGCATCATCATTGGCGTATTCATCTACTTAATATCTCGAATAAAACTTAAATACATTAAAGTTAGCCAACACCAACTAAAAGAATTATTTTATATTCAATATGCATCACAATTCGATTGTGAACGCTATGGTTGAAACAATGTACTTTAACTTCATGTAAGTTATATTATGAGGTATGCAATTATAGTTATTAATATTGAGAATTATACATGACTCCAAACAAAAATTTAAGACATAGTTTTTAGATCCCAAGCTTAATGACTAGAGAACTAATAAGCTAACGAATGTGGAATTTCCCCTCATTATTTACCTTTTTTTAGCATAGGCTGTGCAATTTTAGAAAAGAAGACTCACATTCATGTATGGCAGATGAAGCAAGCAATCTTTGCGTTTATTGGTTTTTCCAAGGAGTCACTGGATGGTATGAGGACCGCTTTATGATCATTTTGGCATTTCTTTCATCTCAAAAGGTTTTTTTTTCTGAAATCTGAAGCTGAAGATAATTCTTTGGGAAAATATATTTAGTTATTATCAAATCTTGCCATTATTATAGCGAACATATATATATATATATATATTTTTTTTTTTGCCTAGATGTGTTATTTTCTTTCAAATAGTTGTGTTCAAGCTTTGTTGATTTCATGTTCAACTGTTTTAAGGTATTTTTACGTTCTGCGTTTGTGAAGCTATATTTCGTTTACCATGAAAGGTTTACCTTGCTTGTTTCCACTATAGTAGTTTAACGCTTATCTGAGGGCCATAGGGAAGCCCATCAAGGTAAGCCAGTGAGCTTTCACGTTAAGGGTAGTGTGCTTTTAGGAATTTAATGTACTGCCTTCTTGACATGATAATGGAATCAAAAGGACCAAATGACTTTATGCCAACTGACTTATGGTGAAATGCCAAATGATTTTAGGCCAAATTACTTTAGGATAGCAAAATTTCGTTTTCAATTTTTAGGCCAAATGACGATAGGCCTACTGCCGTATCCCCAAAATAATTTGTTTCAATGGTGCATAATATAACGATGTTACATGAAGAAATTATTTTATTTTCTGTGCGTGGACTCACATAAATTGCATTTTTGATCCTTTTTTCAAATGAGATTTCAGTTATTCATCTCCGTTTCGGAATCGATGTCTACGTAGAGAAGAAATCTCTCCCAGTTCTTGTCAGGATCTTTGAGAGCAATTTGGAGAGAGTTTCTCGATCATCTATTAGCGTGACTAATGGTAATAAAATGGTAGATGGTATTGGTATGATGGAATGGCGGCTTCCAAGGTGAGCTGCTACGTGACCGGCCGTTCAGATTAATTTATATCATGTTGAAATTTGGTTTTTAAAAAATTGTTAGTAATATTATAAGGTAATTCATATTTATGATTTGAATAGAATAAAATACATTCCCTTATTGGAATCTAGAATAAAACTGCTTAAATAATATGTCATGGGGGGAGGGGTTATAGCCCCCAAACCTCACCCCCCCTACCTTGCGCAAGCCACTGAGCCCAAGTATTGAAATTATAGCTCTATTAATAAATAAATACGGCATTGAATTGCTTTTCCTTTATTAGCGAGAATTTTTAAAAAGGCTGTCCTGTGTTCGCCTTTAATAAAAACAAAACAATGAAACGCTGTCAATTACTTCAATAGAATATGATTTACTCCAAACATATCCCTGTTCAGAACAAAAATTCATATATAAACCATTAATATTCAAATAATATAAGAAATAAAATACTTTAAAATAAAAACATATATATATAATTATTTATTCATTTAATAATAAGTTAACAAAATAATAGTTAACAACATTTTCCTAAATTGCATTTGTTGTATGAAGAATTAAGAACAAAATTCTATATTGCACACATTTTCCAAGTTTGGCACTATTTATAATTTATAAATCCAAAATTACTATAATACTCTATATTATTACAATGGAGTACAAAGGAAAATAGTTAGGATATTATGGAACTATATATATATATTAAATTCAAAGGTGATCTAGTTGACTTTTATTATAATAACTAGTATGCTATAATAGTGTTCTTTCAATATAATAAACACAACAGTATTATCTATTCTGTACTGAAACCAATCTTTATTAAGTAGTTTTCATTCAAACGAATAAAGTCGAAAATTAACAAGTACTATTTGGTTGAGGTGAGATTCGACTCAGAAGTGGGTAGTGTTGAAGTTGCTTGGCATTTTATCCGCCAAGGAAAAGTTTTTATTTGCATATTTTGGGAATTCATCGAGGTTATAGACGAATGAACCGAACGTTGGGAACATAATGAAAAGAATAATCAGACAAATAAAATTCATGCCAATACCAGCTCTCATCTGCAACACAAACAAAATAAGATTATAAGACAAAATTAACATCATACGCATAATACATATATATAGTCTATAGTTTGGTAAGAAATTAATTATATTATATCCAGACAATAAATTAAGGCTTGTTTCATTACAATATAATTTAATGTGTAAAAATCAGTCAATAATAAGTAAGATAGAATATTTTAAATAGAAAGTAAAACACAATTAATGTTAAACATCACAATTGATCATATTTTGTAGGGCAAATAACTTTACAATGAAAAAATAAATGGTACGGTGCACCGCACAGACTTTCTCTCTCTTTCTATAAACTCAAGTATAGTCAAGGTGTTGCATATCTTCAAGTCATCGCATTGATATTTAATTATTCATTTATACATTTTGACCAATAAAAAATGTAAATATTGACTATTGAGTCTAAAATGGAGATAGATCATTGCTATGCAAACATTTCTCCTAAGAGCTTTAAGGAAAAATAACATACTTTTTTAGATACTTATATTTAATTACTCTATGGCATTGGAGAATTATTGCGTTAAGACTTAAGTAGTATCTCTTTACAACTAAAGCTCACAAAATTGTATTAATATATTTGCAAATATCTCAGAAACTGTTGTTTTTATAAAAATATATGTCAAATAAAAGTTTTTTATTTATAATAGTCCTACAATTTTGCAATGATAAGTTGTTTAGTTTCTCAAATAGTTGTGGAGATACGGAAATTAACGCTTCTGTAAAGTACCCTAAAAATCATTTTCATAGGAAAATGAAAATAGCCAGTTTATTTATAATCTAGATACGAATTTTAATCAAAATCGTTAGAGCAGATTTTGAGAAAACCTATTTTTTCTCTTTTCGCCCTTTATAAAACTACTCTTAATTTTAAGTTTTAATAGACACACAGACAGACGGCATTACAAAGACTATTTTTTAGGGTTCGGGGGGTCAGGTTAGTTTTTTTTTACGGTCGCAATACTTAAACTTTAATGTCCAAAAAGTTAAAAAATATATATAATTGCGTATAGATTGAAAGTTATTGATTTCATAAAAATATGTTTCGAATAAAATATGTGTATTATAAATATATATACATATTTGTAATGCTAAGTAATTTCATATCTCAAATGGTTTCGGAGCTATTATAAAAAATGTTAATTTACGCATCAGACCGGAGCCCTTAAAGCCATTTTGCCGAAATATTGAGAGTAGCCATTTTGTTTGTAATATTTATTAATGTTTATAAATGAAATTTAATCAAAATCGTTAGAGCCGATTTTGAGAAAATCGACTTTTTCTATTTTTTCCCTTCAGTAAACTACCCTTAATTTTAGGGGTATATATCCAATTCCAAAAATCCCTCGGGGCAACCCTATGAAAACCCTAGATATCAAGTTTTAGCTCAATCGGTAAAATAGTTTAGGCTCTAGTTGGAGGTACAGACAGATAGACAGACGGAAATTCAAAAACCACTTTTTCGGATTCAGGGAGTCATGAAACGTCAAGATTCATCAAAATCTCGAGTTCGATTTTTTTGACGATCACCATACTTTCTCTACCTGTAAGATAGAGAGAAAGTAAAAATATATTGGGCAAAATTAGATTTTAAATAAAATTTCGAACTTTATATAATCAAACAATATTGGACCAAATATATCATTGAATAATATTCTGCTACATTTGATAGTAAGTAGGAGGATATAATTATAGAATTTAAGTTCCAGATAATGAAGTAAATCACCGAAACTAGAAATCGATTAATTTGGTAGACAAGCCTTCTGCCATCCCAAAAGAGAAAGGGATTTCAACATGTCCTATTTTATAGGGATTTACCAAACAGCAATGCTCCGAGATCAGTAACGACCGTGCGTATGATTGAAAAATATCGGTGATTTTTACCAGTGTTTATTCACAGTGGCTCACAGTGGCTCACAGTCCCAGTATCTTGCCGGACGGTCGCATTTTTTTACATACACCGCTCTTTACTATGCTTATAAAACTGATATTACTGTTTCAAGTATATTGGACCAATTCATTTTCAGTCGTCAGATAAGAGAAAGTGTACAAGTGAGAGGAGAAGAATGGAATAAATTAAAGGAGGAAAAATGGTGGAAGGATAGAGAAAGATGGAGGCATTTTACTAAACTGATCCGGCCGCAGTCTGGAAACAGTTGAAGATGATGATTTTCGGTCATTGCACGTATGATGCCGTGGTCAACTAAACATATTATGGCTATCAGAAATACTAAAAATAGTTCCTTTATTTGGGTTATGCAACACACAAAATAAAACACTTTAGGTTAATAAGTCCACCACCACACAAAGTATTCAAGTAGCCAAGGCCGTAGCCAGCCAATAATTTCAGGGGGGGGGGGGGGTTTGGTGGGCCCATCCCCCAATTAACGGAGGCTAGAAAAATTTTTGAATAAAAAACTGTTCTAGAAGCTATCTGAAGTGTTTTTTTATTGCAACACTACCCCATAACTATCGGAGGCTAGGACAAATTCTAGCTATTAAACGGCTCTAGAAGCTCTCTAAAGTATTTTTTATGGTAACACTACCCATTAACTGCCGAAGGCTAGGACAAATTCCAGATATTAAACAGCTCTAGAAGTTCTCTAAAGTGTTTCTTTAATGGCAACATAACCCCCTAACCGCCGAAAAATAGAAACAATTCTAAATATTAAACGCCTTTAGAAGCTATCTGAATTTTTTTTTTATGACAACATAGCACCATAACTACCGAAGGCTAGAATTTTTTAAAAATAATAAACACCTCTGGAAGCTCTCTGAAGTGCTTTTTATGGTAACAGCCCCCTAATTTGTACTTGTACCTTAATTTTGATATTGTTTGAACCATAAATAAAGCCATATATATTTTGTTCATAAAATTTTGGGGAGGGGGTTGAACCCCAAAAAACCCCCCCTGACTACGGCCTCGCAAGTAGCGGCTCTTTATCAAATAATGTTTATTAAAACACAAGGGCAAAGGACATGATATCGCCAACCGATATAATGTTCGTCACTGTTGCAGCTTTCGTAATCCAGAGTGCTCACCTGTCATCATCTAGCGAGCGTATCACAATTCACCAATCACTAATTTTTTTCAATCATTGATACTTTTGAGTTCTAATAACTGGGAGTGACGGTGACCAAAAAAAAATCGATGAAAAAATTACCGTCAGAGATTTATCACCCATCTTTACTATTCTTATCTTTTACAGAGGGTATTCAACTTTAATTCGCTAATGCAGTCACTTCAAATTTATGTTCGACTACTGTACTAAATTAATTGAAATATTTTTAGAAAATTATTTTAAGAAATCAACTTTGATGGATATAGATCAAATATGGATTATGTAAGGAGAATCAAATCACGTGATTACGGTGGGTAGGACATGCAGCGCGAATGTAAGAAACTAGAACCTTGTTCAAGGTACTGACTGGTAAACCTAATGGGAAGATAACATTGAGAAGACCTTGACACAGATGGGAGGATAACATTAGAATGGATCCAAAAAAGGATAGGGTGTAATGAGGTAGACTGGATAGAATTAGCTCAAGATAGGGATAGGTGGCGTATTTTTTAAAGTTTGGCAATTATAGTAAGACTGCTACCTTTCAGGGTAGACGGAGTGTAGCTAGCCATATTGTGCTTAAAATTTCCCAAAATATATATAAAAATCAGATTAGAGCTCACCATATCTTTGGATTTCATATTGGAAGATGCCATTACTATAGCATTGGGTGGAGTTGCCACGGGCAACATGAAGGCGTATGAGCAACACAAAACTGCTGGCATCATAAAATATAATGGATGAATTTTCATTGCTACGGCCTGAAAGATAGACAAAGACATAATTAATAATAATAATAATAAATAATAATAATAAATTAATAAATAATTAATCGATTTTAATGGTGAAGTTAAGGCTACCGCCTTTTCTTACACTTAACCATACTATACCCCTGGCGGGGTGACACAATGGAGTTTTTTAGTCACAATTATGGAACTGGAAAGGGAAATTGGGCTATACCTGCTCTAGGACTTATGGTCGGTAAGTTACCAATTATTATTATTAGTTTGTTATAATATATTAAGAGTTTGATGTTCAGAATTAAATGCCCTCTATACTAATATGAAACTCTCATATGGCTATTTTAATTCTATGTTTTTGGTTTTGGTTTTAATACTAGACGCGGAGGTGTTTTATCTTTGCTAAGTGCAGTGGAACACTTTCTAGTACATTTTGAGGTTAAAACATGACACATTTTGAAACAATAAAACATCCTGACATCTGACACGATTTAGTCAATAACTATCATGCAAATAAAATTCATTAATATACGTCTTAGCTTGTGGTGGGCTAAAAGAATTTAACCCGTCACAGTAAGACATAATTTAATCTTACATTGTTCTAAATAAGTCACTATTAAAACTGCCTTCAATGAATGTAAACAGATCGTCACACTGACAACAGACAACCTGCTTCGACGAGTTCAGGACAAGTATTAGACTGTCCTAATGGAACATATTGTCGGTGCTTTTCCAACAGGAGAAGATCTTGCGCTTGCACTCGATATGCTGTCCCTGCCTCGGGACCTTCCTTATATCAAAAATTACTATACGTCTTCGCGCGGAGAAGAGCGATTTTCTCTTCCACGCCTCTCCTTCTTGTCAGCAAATTTGACCGTATAAATTGGAATGTCCTACGAACAGCTTCATCTTATCCTCACTTGGAGAAGGAACGCTACACACTAGAGAGGATACGCTACTACTCGAATCGTAAAGATGGAATGGGGGGTCTCTCCACCTCGACGCAGAAAGGTTGTGGCATGTAACTATACAATTGTATATCCTTCAGAGAACCCTTGGTTGGGTCAGATATGTTAATTTAATTATAGTAGTAAAATTTGTTTAGATTGCTTTGCTTGGATGCAGGATATCGTTTTATCAACTTCATAAAACCCTTTTACAGTCAGACGTGTTAATTTAAGTTAACCTATTTACTTTAGCAAGGTAGTTTTATTTGCTTTTCTGGGGTAGTATTGTTTGGATGTAGGGTGTATTTATTTCCCCTTCTGAGTTATTTTATTAAGCTACATTTTATATTACAACTTTATAATCCTGTTAAGGGGGACTATGATAGACCCACATTTTTAGTGCTCAGTTTGGGCTAACGAAACTTAGTAATAATGACTTATTTATCTCGTTCTAATCGTTGATAAGTAAATGGCGGTACATGTGCTTAAGAGCTACATGGATATCTTTAGGACTTTGTACTCGTTCTTGATTCTATCTATGTATGAACATAGACATACGATGATTTAAGTCTGTTCTGAGCGGTAGTTGAGGTATCTAGTACAAGGCTCTTATAGATCTATTTTCATATTATTCTTGTTTACATTTGCGGGTTCTTTTTATTACTAATGTGTGGGTTTTACTCCCGGTACTCTGGTTGAGCATAATTTCTTTTATATTAGTGCTTTGCGCCCTTCTGGCTTTTTATTGGCAGCAACAGTTATATGTATCCTGGGGCTTTTCCTCTGCTTCATTATGTTTATTCATGTGTCTCTATGAGGGGTCGTTCCCTGTTAAGTTGAATCTTATGTAAGGCTTTCCTAATAATTAGGATTTGGCCTCTCAATTGCCTTTTTGAAAGCTCTAAATAAGCCCCAACTTGCCAAGTCTGTTTTTGGTCAATAAATACTTAATGGTGATCACCTAAATTATTTGTTGAGGTTATATTGTTATTAAATACTCTTTGCGCTGTAATGGTCTTTCATTTGACTAGCTGCTTGTGCTATGAAGCTAATATTTAATTCTCTTTAATATATCCACTTAAAACGCTTTGTTGTCATAAATTCTATGTAGTCACAGTCAAGTCTTGTTAAGGGGAGTATTACCACATATTATAACTTTTGTGTAATGGACAAAAATAATCTGATAACCTGTAACCTGTAATATATTGTAATCTCAAACCTCTTTAACACTAAACTATATTTCATATACAGTAAACTGTTTCCTATGTTATGTAACAATCCTTGACCTTGTCTACGATTTCATAAATAGATATAGGGCGAGGATGTTGCAAGCTGGAGCATATATGTGTTTCAAATATGATTTAAATTGGCTCTTCATTCAAATAATACTAATAAAAATAATACCCATAGGCTACATATTTGACCCTCCTGCTTTATTTTTATTTTGCCCTACAATGCATAAGAAACGAATATTTCCACTCCATTTACCAAGAACAGTGGCAAGCTTACCGTGCGTGTTTCCACTATGGTGCAGGTTTTATGATAAGGCCATAGTGGAGTCCATCAAAGTAAGGCTATGTTTATATGCATGCATAACGCATAGCTAATGACGGATAGTGTATAACGCATAGTGCGCAAGAAGTTTAAATACATTATTTTAAATGCTAGCCTTTATAATCAATACCTAGTGAAAGTGAATGGTGTAATTTGCATGAATCTGATTTAACTTTAACTTGTTTTACGTTATGGATGTTGTGTAGTATAGATAATCATTGGACTTGAGACGTATCAGCCAATGAGAATGCGAGTAGAGGATATACCCAAGTAAACGCCAGTATACAGGCAGAAAATATTAGCTTCTGTATTCATCTTCGAAATGCGTTGTGGTAGCCATCCTTGTTTGTTATTCCCGAATTATCTTTGTTTTAGCATCATTGACTAAGATTGAATATAAAGGAGAAGTATTACATTTTTAAATCTGCTATTGAGAAGTCGGTCTACTATGATATTAATGAATATAGTAAAATCAAAACTAAATAAAAATCTAATTTGATTTAATATTACCATACGACAAAACTTAAATTTACTACCGGTAAATACAAATTTAAAAATATACAGTTAAGTGACGTTGTTTTTCGAATGAACCTTTTATTTAAGTATTTTCACAGACATTATCAAGTAGCGAAAAGAGGTTAGGACATTTTCTATTAATAAAGGACAGTCAATTTAATTAAGACGTTATAATTTACAATGTACGTTTCATTATAAACCGATGTGTTTTTCTTATGTATTGTGCACTGTACGGTATACACTAGCTATGTGTTATGCATGAATATAAACCCAACCTAAGATTGTAAGCATAAAGTTACATTTACACTGAAAATTAGAAGTCATACCTTGATGGATTACACTATGGAGTAGCTTTTAAGAATATAGTTGTGCTCGCGTAACCGTGGCAGCTGTACCTATGGCAAAAAATAACTTCCTTTTCTGTTCCAGCTCTCGAGTTGAAGTGAGTATGGCATATTTGGAATTGAAGAAGAATAAAAAGCATGGCATTTTTGGAATTAGGCTTAATCTTGAACTGATTTAACAAAAGTGACTAATTTTGAGTTGACTAGAAAAAAGTTCTCTTTTAAATAGTGTTAGAATATAAAATTCCAGAAAATAAATATAATTAATGTTTTAGAGCCAATTGGTTGAAAACATTTTTCATGATTATTTTTTGAACATTATTTTGTGTTTTCAAACATAATCTTTTTTTGCAGAAAGCATATTTATGATCGCAAAAAAAAAAAAGTGTATTGAAAGTTTAAAAAGAAAAATTTAGGGGACCTAATGCAAATTGTAGACTTCAGTTCAGTTTAATAATAATGATAATAAAATCATCATTTTCTAAAATTAAGATTTAAGCGTAAAGGATGATTACATGATCTAACTCGCTATTCTAATGTTATAACAGATTACTAGAACACTGACTGTACGATATGATAAAAAAAAAGTTTGTTTCCTCCATCTTTAAAAAAGAGAACTGAAAGGATTGGAAAAGTGTTTGCGTCGCCTCTGAGTCTAACAGCATGTTCCATCTGCTCTTTAACTTACGATAAGCTGTACTCGTCACAGGTGTAGAACTGTTCCTACAAGTCGACGCGAACAAAATTAGTACCTTTCTAACTTTCAGGGTAAACTCACCATTTCCGATAGAACAGGGAGCACGATATTCGCAACAGCTGTATTGGAAGACACCTCAGTAAGAAACGTAGTTGCTGTGGAGATTATCACAAGAATAGCAAATGAAGGCAATACTTCAAGAGCTTGAAGTTTCACCCCCAAAAAATGAGACAGACCAGATACTTTACTAGCTTCCGCCATTGCAAAACCACCACCTGTCAAAATCAAAACAAAACCCAAACAAATTAAAATGGTCAATATTCATCAGATTTTACTGTAATATTTGGAGATTTGATTCGAAGTAGTAGGATAAGAAAGCTAGAGAATCAACTATACCCTCTAAAAAAAGGGTGGGGGGGTCTGAGGGTTTCTCACCCCAAAAAAATGTTGATTTCAAAAGATGCAAATAGTAATATTTAAGCTAATTTGTACCAAAATCTGATCCTCGGCCTACCCTCTGTCACTGTGTACGCCACTAGTTAACAGGTTTGTGTTTACACATTCTTCTTCACACCCAGGATTTGCAGTTGGGGGTGGGGTGTATAATAATATTTATTAACACATCCCCTCTTCCTGATACAATAGTGTTTACATAATTGCTCTAAAATAATAATTTCAATTACTGTACCCACTTCAAAACTTTATGTACAAAGAGTAAATACTTTAACCATTTCTAGAAAATATTACGGTATCACAGGCTCAGTTTACATTTAAGTGCAAATTTACAGTAAAATTAAAAATAAACAAAAAAGTATTCCTTTTAAAAAGCCCTAACCAGTGCACACAATTATTTGTTTTATATTAAATATAATTAAACAAAATATAATTAATTGACAGAACGTGGTGCTAATCATATTTTTGTAATATTCTTAATTTTCTGGGAGAGGGCCTTAAGCTGGGGGGGCTTTAGCCCCCAAAGCACCCCCACTCGTGGGTGCACCTCTGGTTGTTCAACCAACAGCCTGCGAACTATTTTCTGATAGCCCATCAATTTCAACAGTTAAAAAAAATCATAGAAAAAGGCGTAACCGCGATTTGCATTATCGAAAAACTCGCAGCACAAAAATAGTCTTGTCATCTAAACAGAAATATAGGTATACTTCTATAATGTACTTGTATACTAGTATTTTTTTGAAAAAAGTGCCACTTATTTTTTACAATAATTGTAAGCAAATAAAATGTTAATGGTAATAATAAATTATTATCATTGATATTTTATTTTTCTTGTTGTTGGCTATGTTTATTGGACTATACAGACTGGCCCCTGGTCATGAAAGGTTAGACCAAACTAGTCTAAGGCGTCACTCTCGAAATTTACTGAATTTCTTGTGACGAGGAAGTCCGGCTTTGAATTTCAACTGAGTTTTTTCTCCCTAAATTATTTCCCAAATCTTAAGTCTAATTAAAATAGAAAAACAACTTTAAGGTGTCCTTGTGACTGCTTTGGTCTGTGCGTTTTCTGAGTTTGTTTGAATTCCAGTGATTAAATTAACAAATATAAATAAGACACATCAACAAACATATATGATGACATATTAGTCATTACCAATATTATAGAAGACAAGGCTAAACACAACTAAGAAAATGATGTATTTCCAATACTAATGCAAAAAAAAAAGTTATTCCCAGTTGTTACTTTTGAAAATATGACTGACCTTCCCCCCCACCACCTTGACATCTTAAGTCTTAAACAAATAAAGAGATTATATTTGATTTATAACATTATTATGAAAATAGATTTGTGTTCACCTAATAGGAGCACTAAGCCCCAAGGAACCTTTTCGTGAATCAGTTTCCAGTGGAGAAGAGCGGGTGCTGGTTTTTCTGGACGCCTCTCTGAAATAAATAGAATTTATAGAACTGTGTTGGATTAACCAAGCTATTATATTTGTTAATTACGGCTGTAGCCGCATATAAATGTCACACTCTTTAAATTTAAAAATGGCAACATGACACGGCAATCGAACCCAGGATGACGATTTACACACGTCCATCACAGACTCTGCTTTAAAATATGAGTGAAGAATGATCCTGAGCATGAGATGACTCCTGGACGGCTCAGTGGATGGATGGGGCATTGGCGTACTGAACTAAGGGTCCCGGTTTCAATTCCCGTGCCCAGGCCTCATTTTTCAATTTAAAAAAATTATATAACTATGTTTATATTTGTCATGAAAGTGATAGTGGAATAGTGGAATATAATTTTGGCGAGCTATCGGTGTAACTTAATTAAGGCGATTGGCCCTTTTCATTTGGCGTGAAAATGCAGAGCCATGGGAACAAACGGTTATTTTCAAGAATTTTTATGGTTTTGCCATTCTCTTTTCGGAAACGGTTTGTTCAAGAATAGAAGCATGTTGATTAAGTTATACTTTTTATATTCACACCTCCTCTATCATTTTGACATTTTTCAATAGAAAACTGCTGGCTTCATAACAAAAAATAAGAAAATGTAACAATTAATAAACATCGATACATTATCTTAGAAGGGTGTTGAAAATATTAACATAAAAATTGCACTCGTTCTCGAGGAAACTGATATTTACAAACGTATGATTTTTCCGCAAGACCTGTCTGGTAGCTAGCGCCATCTACGGATTCCGTGATTCATCTGTTCTTGTTGGCGCGGAAGGATACTTTGGTCGGTTGTGAAGCCTTTCACCCTCCCCTCCCACCATCCCACACATCTTCTTCGCTTCGACTTGAACACCCACAGTAACTTTCGTATCCAAGGAAGAAGAAAACTTGGATGCATTATGATTTGAAATATCTGACTAAATACGACATATTTAAACATATAGTAACTTTTATAACAGCCACTAAACTGTATTATAATTTTTAGCACCGACTTATGATTAAATGACACCTCTAAGGTTCTAGCTTACGCATTGATTAAGACACCTATGTCAGCCTTGTTTTTATAAACCCCTCTCTTTACCTAGATGTACTTATTGGAAAATTATAAAATTAAAAGTAAGGTTATGGGACAGCAACAAAAATCTTATCTTTGACGTTGGTTCGAATGTTTCAAGCTTAGCATTTAAAAAAGTTACCTTTGTGCTCCCCTAAAATTAATCAACTTACTAGCCTCATGCTGGCACTAGAAACGTAGTGTACCTTGTAGAAAGAATATACACCAGAACCTCGTTAATCCGAACTAATTGGGACCAAAGCTTGTTCCCATTAACCGTGACAATACGGGGATACTGTATTTTTACGAATTTTAAATTACAGTAGAGTGAATTTAATCAAATTTTCATTTATTTAACTGATGTTTAACACGTGATATGTACTGTAATTATTTAAATCACAGGGAAACACATTGTGTTGACTACAACATGTGTACATACAGGATGGGGAGGAAACTATTATACGATCCATGCCGAGGAAAGTGATGGACAACGTGCTGAGGTTTGTCTGACGTCCGGTGGAGTGCGCCTGAGTGATATTATCTTCAAAAAGTATAGTATATGTAATTTGCTTTTATTTAGCTAGTGAATATTTATTTTCGAGTGTTAATTTTTAAGTTACTAACTGTCTAATTGTTTAAGACCCATCCTATATTAAGTATTTATGATCAGATATCACTGTTTATTATAATCCTCTTTTAACTTTGAGCTTGTTAGCCAATGAAATATACTTCATTTGACTTAATTTTTTTCACCCGTTTTCCGAAAAGTGTGTTCGGATTATCCGGAATTTTGGACTACCGAGGTTTGGTCTAATGGGTTTTTATTGTATTGCAATTTTTAATTGATTAAAACTTTTGTGCGTTTATAGACTAAATCTTTTGTGCGTTTGTAGAACGTTAAAAAGAAAGTGGTGACATTAACAATATTACCAGTAAATAATAAGCTGTACCAATCATACAGTTGGATTGGCTTTATTGTCGTCTTTGGAATGTTTTTGGATTCACATTATAAAGTCAATAGTAAATAAGTAAATGGTCATAAATGAATTAATTATTAACTAAATACAACATGAATGAGGCACTGATACTTTTTAAGCATGTATACATGAATTAGTGTATTATCTCATGTCACCCTTTACTGACATTGATTGAACTTATACTTGCCATTTGAGTTGAAATAGTTTAAAAAAGATAAGTTCGATGGCAAGATGAAAAGTAACATGACCACTAACATCACTGGAGTGGCATCCTTGATTTCCCTGCAATTATAATAAAAAGTCGAGTCAATTTAGTTTTTAAAGTTTTGTTTCATTAAAGTGAAATAAAAGGGAATGCGATCTTGCAGTTTTTACTACAAAAACTATTTTTTTGCAAATAAATAAAATATTGTTTCAGTAGGTAAATTTAGAATGTCCGACACCTTAACTCAGTCGGTAGCGTGTCTGTAAATTGAGCTAAGGGTTTCAGGTTCAATTCCTGGCATGGCCATAAAATGTATCATTGGTGAAATGTGGGTTTACCCTTTTATAGTGATAAATTAATGGCCGAGGACTGGGTGTTGTGCCTATCCTAGTAATACGTTATATTATAAGGCATATGAAGCTATGACAGGTCTAGCCAGCCGGTAGTGGAAAATATATGGCTGGAATAAAAAACTGACCACAGGCTGGAAACAGTAATGGATGTAAAAGAGGATTGGTTTAGAATAATTGTCTATGTATTGTAGTCCCCACAGTTTTTGAATATTGTCATGATTCATGAGCATAGCTACATTTGGCTAGAAATTTGTTAAATGGGGGGGAGGAAATGCCATGATCAAACGCCAAAATGTCCGAGATAGATATTTAACAACTGTTAAGATTGATATGTGGAGAACATTCAACTAAACATATCTAGTGAAGAAATATCTTATTTATTTTTGTCAGAAAAACTGCAAAAATACTCACTTTATCTTTGATTTTCCTTCAATTCCACCTTGATGATGATGGTTTGAATTTATTAAATTAATAATTAATTAAAACAAAAAAATAATAATATAATTGAATAGATAATGTGTTAGTCTACATTTTTTAGCACTGCTTCTTACTACTCGTTCAGGTTATACGAATAGTAATAATTACGCTAATGTGCTAAGGATGAGGAAGGTTGAATCTAGAGGAAATATGCCAGCATTTTCATCAAGGGAGAGTGAGAAACCATTTTGGAAAAACCACTCTCAGTACACCCAACCGGTATTCGAACACCAATCTCTCCATCATCGGCATACCAGTCTATTGCGAGAGTGACGCCTTAGACCAATCGACCACCGAAGCAGGTTATTTAAAGACACGTTGGTCAACTTTCTTGAATTAGAAGATATTGTCAGAACTTATGAGAGATTCTCCAAAACAAGATATCGTTAAACAACTTGAACAAAAGTGATAGACTTTAATAGATTTCATGGAACCGGGTCTAACATAAATCAACATGTCTGAGTAGCTTCAGGTGGAGATGTAGGGAAAGCGAAAAAAGATGTGTGTTTTTGCAGTTTTATAGAGAAAACTTTTTTTTTTGTCAAAAGAAATCAAATGTTTCTCCAGTGGAAACATATAGTTTAATTTTCTACCCATGGTGATATAAACAATTGTTGAATATCTGTCAGAGGTGTCCTGGAATTTAATGATCACCTTTTTCTCTTCGTTTAAAAAGGTTTGTCATCTAATACCGCTATGCCACAGACAAGTAAGAAACAGACTCTCAACCTTACGGGGGTTTCGCTGCGCTCCTTTTGACAGCTTGAGTCCTTCAACACTGGGCTTCGCTAGTGTCACTGCTGGGTGAAGATAGGACTAACCGCAGTGATCCTAGTGTTGAAGGACTCAAGCTGCCAAAAGGAGCGCAACCATTTTAACATAGAGGTTGAGTGTCTTGTATATTATTTGTCTGTGCGCTAGGCTCATGACAGATATTAACAACAACTGTTGATATTCACATTTGAAGAAAACTAAACTTTTTGTTTCTAATGGAACAATATTCGATTTATTTTGGCCAAAAAATGTTTTACTATAAAAACTGCCAAAACTCCTACCTTTTCTCGCGCCCCCAACATTCCCACCCTAACTACTCTTAAAGAGGGGGTTCTCAGTTAAATAGCCGCTTTCGCAAGGGTGTAGGTAGGTGGGGGTAAGGGGAGTCCGGACCTCCCCATGGACCCCCCTGGAATTTGTTGGTCGGCCCCTTAAAGGGGGGGTTCACAAATACATATAAAAACCTTATTTTTAAGTTTTTTACTCTTACTACAGTTTTAATGTCATCAACCAAATATTAGTTAATGAATATTTTAATATTCACCTTCAAGATACACCGGTAAAACTTCCTATTGTAAAATTAGCTCTGTCAATATTTCAAATACTGTACTTCTTGTCTCATACATTCATACGGTATTGAAAAACAGAGGAATTTTCTGGAATGAGCCGAAAAATGAAACAAAAAATTTTCCTGTCACCTGTAAGATCTTTCTTGAGGAATCACTCTAAGAAAAGAGCAGCTTAAATAACAGAACTGTCAGAAGTGGAGTTAGTAGCTTATGTAGGTAGGTTTACTACCCTTCCCCCACGCATTATCTCAAGATACTTACTTACTCAAAACATTAATTATTTGCTAAACATGAAAAGGTTAAAAGAAAGGGTAGGGTCTGAGGGGTGTGGGGTCCGGACCCCCTAGAATTTGTTAGCGCACCCCTCCCCCTAGAAAAATAAGACTTCTACGCCCTTGCACTTTTGTAGTTTCTGTAAGAGACCACCCTCATAAATCATAATTTCCGATGCGTTTGGTAAATATTAAAAGTCTTACGGTTCACTCATCTTAAGAGCCTATCTCATGACCGATTAACCGGGTTATTAGATAAAAGACTTCGCTCGAACCATAAAACATATCCAAATGCGATTTCTTGCATTCTTCAGTTGAAAAAAAAGAAAATGGGATTAGTCTAATGGTTTTGATTTTGATATTGTTGTAATTTTACTTTATCTCTACCCCTCGGAGAGATAAATATTGTGATCGTAAAAAAATCGAACTCGATATTTTGATAGATGTAGATGTTTTCTGCATGCACCACTGAAACAGAAAAGAATAATTTTCGTGATGCCGTTTATCTGTCTGTCCGTATCTTGGCCAAGAGCTGAAACTCTGTTATCAATCTGGCTGAAACTTTTTATCTAGGTTGTTCATAAAGTTCCCTCGATGGGGTTTTTGTAATTAGATATCTAACCCTGAAATTAAGGGTAGTTTACTGAAGGGCAAAATAGGAAAAAATAATCGATTTGCTCAAAATTCACTCTAGCGATTTTGACTACATTTTGTGTCGAGCTATTGTTTAACATTACGCCTACAAATAAAAATGGCAGTTCTGATTTTCCCGTGAAAATGAATTTGAGAATAATTTACATTAGCATAAGTTTCAAATTTTGATAATTTCTCCGCAAATATTTCAGATACGAAATAACTTATCATTGTAAAGTTTTAGTACTATTAAAATTAAACATTTTGTATTTGTAACATACTTTTATAAAACCCATTGTTCCTGAGATATATATCTCAGAAACTATGATATATATGATTATATACACATACATATTTTATGGAGGTTCTTGACAAAATTGATTGTAATGCTCATTGATGGACAGAGATACTCTTTTATTAATGTTGGGGTGACCTGACGGTCTAGGGGTAAGGTGTCGGACTTCTGTGCTGGGGTCTGGGGCTCAATCCTCTGTCCCGGCACAGATTTATCTGATTGCCAAACCCTTCCTTTACCTCTGACAAGATGTGTATTAATCACAACTTGTGAATGTGAGGAATGCCAGGCCTCCACCGTGGTTCGGATCCCACGTTAAACTGTAGGTCCTCCATTTCATCTCACAATCACTCTACCATTACACATTAGCGTAAGTGCGTATAAACCGAACGGGTAGTAAGACGCGGTGCTAATAATAATAATAATAATAATAATAATAATAATAATAATAATAATAATAATAATATTTTTCTCAATTTTTTCTAACAATGCAGATGATTTCATCCAAACACGCTGGTGAAGTGCTTATGTAACAGTGTATATTATTTCATTTCACAAATCTTACTAGTTTTTAGTAAATGTCTCAATTTTAAGATAAAAGTCCGGTAGACCGTACAATTTATTAAAAAAATATAGTAAAACGGTTTCATTGTTATAAGTTCCATTGTTTTCTTAAGCACAATACATAAAAACCGGCTACATCATTCGTAGCTCAGTTTGTGGCAAGATCAGCCAGTACTAATGTACCGTTGCCCGAATGTACTGATCGTACATCCTTTCCGTGGAGGATCTTTCCATGTCCCGATGTGATGAGGTGATGGTGATAGTATGAGGGTGATAGAGAGTATGAGGGTGTGGAACCAGTAGAAACCCTTAAACCTTATCTAACATAACTAACCAAACCCTGGTTACCGTTGGGATAGTTCCTCTTTCGGGAAAAATACCCAAGGTACCAGTCGGGAATCGAACCCGGGAACCTTCGACCCGTATCCACTACACCACGGGGCCGGTTATTTTTGTTACAAAATTAATACTTACACTCCATGGATGATGTCTGCCCATCCAGGTATAAATTCAGGTTCTCTAAAGAACCATAGCAGTACTACAGCAATAAACAGGGCGAGAGTACATCCCTCATCAAAAGACATAGCACCAAGTTCTTTCACCCTCTCTCTTACCATGTCTTTCACTAACAGCGCTTGATCCTTATTGAAATTTGGTTTTGCTTTCTTGCCCCTGAAAAAAACAAAAATCAAAGAAAAAAAACATAATTTTTATTGTGCACGATTATGTAATATATAATTAGTGCCCTTTTTATAAGGGCGTTTCTTGACGCGCGTCCTGGCCGTTAGTTTTTTATACAAGCAACATATGTCGCGCGTCAAGAAAAGAGTGGGAGGATATGAAAGACATAGACCAGGGCTGCCAATTGCCAGTTTCTCTTTACTACCACTCTTGATGGATCCGTTTATAGTTTCCATTTCAGGAACAAATAAAGCAGGTAGACAATAAATATCAACCACAAATAAGAAACTCACTACCTGCTACAGCAGAGGTCCCCAACCTTTTTGTAGCTTAGAGCACATTCAAAACTAACGGTAGTGCGGCGGACACCAAACACTTTTTCAAGGCAAATTTATAGCCGAACATAAATCATAATGCAAATAACACACACAAATAAATATTATTTAAAGAACCAGTTTAGGCAATTGAAACAATTTTTACCAAACCAAAAGTAAATGTCAATAAATAAAAAAAATACTACTTTTTTTTTTTTTTTTTTTTTAACGGATTTAACAAGACCAAAATAAATAAACAAGGAAATATTTAACTACTCACCACCATTTGGTGCTTAGGTACATTTTTAATATATATATTTATCTGTGTTTATTCAGGCAACAAAGCTTGGTAGACCCATGTCAAGATATTTACAAAGCAAATAGGAAGTATTAGATGGTATTACTGAGTAGAATGATAGTTCCGAGTAATAAAGTACATTTTGAAAATGAGCCGGCAAAGAAAGAGGAATGAGAGGGAGGGATTGGAAAGAGAGGGGCTTTCAATCACCAACATCTTGAAAACAGCATACCTGGAGATAAGCACAAACTTGATTTTTGTCAGAAAAGTGACAGATTAAAATTATTAGTCAAGAACTTTTCAGTTGTGGTCAAAAAGTGGCGGGCAGATGTAAAAGGCTTGGTGGACATAGGGTTGGGGACCCCTGTGCTACAGAAGTACACTGATACTGGTACTGAAATACACTGAGGTACCAACACAAGTGGCGTAGAGAAGTTGGTTGCCCTGCAGTCTCACCAACAAGGCGACACCAAAGCTGACCCTGTATAAAATACCCCATTGAATATAATGTATCTTGGATCGTCGCGCGTCATTTTTGACGCGGCGTTCTCTAGGTTACGGCGACACACTTTTCAATCGCGACGACGTAAATGACGTGCGGCAGAGTTAGCGGATGTGGGAAAAGTATCGATACTTTACTAATATCGATATTTTCCTTTCGATACTTGTATTTTTTGCTCGATATTTTTTTTCCTATACTTTTATTGATATTAGTACTCATACTCCGGTATCAGATCGGTATAAAAAAAAAAAAAAAAATTGTTATCTTCACTGATGTGGAGATTAAATTTTTACTAGAGTGGACTATGAAGAAAGAACAAATTACACTATTTCTCAATTCTCACTCATTTTCTGTATGAAAAAAAAGAAGCAACCTTAGCATTCAATCTTTTTTAGCGTATCATAATTCAGAGCTGTTCTTTCATCTTTATCAATACAGCCTGATGTCTGATGGGTGAGTGGCGACCAGTCTTACTACCCCTTCCTTTATCAACGAGCATGGTCATCACAAACTAAACAAAATAAGCTTTTATAGAGTTCAATGAACTACTCAACTTGAGGGTGCCCTAAACAGACGAAACAGAAAAGTTTATGTGCGTTGTTTAAGCAGATAAAGCAAGGGAGCGCGTCCATTATTCTATTCTTTGTCAATAGTTAATAATCTATTTTGATATAGTATGTATACGACGATTGTAGTTAAAAAGTGACACCTCCTAGAAGTGAATTATGGAAGTTTTTTTAAAAGTCGTATAGCGGAAAATCATCTTTTAAAATTTTGTTTTAGATTATTCAAAAACCCATGATAGTTTTCAGTGTTTAAATAAATATGAAAATATAAATTGTGATGCAAAAGTTGAAATTATTATTACTAGAGAAGAAAAAAAATACTCTTCCAGATTAAAATTTCGATACCGATACTTTTCATTCGATACTAATAAATTATCGATATTTTTCTTTCGATACTTTTAATGAGTACAGTATCGATACTTTTCTTTCGATACCATATCTCTAGGCAGAGTATAAAAGTACTCAATGTCTCTTGTGTATTTAAAGAACGGGCGTCACATTGTCACGCGTCACTAAACGCCTGTATAAAAGGGCCTTTGAAGTAGTCGTTTTATAACCATGATCAATTATTTCTTCCAATAACTTAAGAAATGTGCCGGTAGTTAGATTGAGTGAAGAAGAAACTTATCTCACACTAGAGTATTTCAATTAATTCAAAGAGGGGTGGCTGAAACAGAATATTATTATCATGACACGGATTCTAATCACATGTTTTTTTGTTTTTTTCGGAACATCACAGCCAATGCACATACATTCTAATCATGACCCCCCCCCCCGGTTTTGGAAAAGTTTTTTGTATAGGCCATCATTTGGTAATTTTTTTTGTCATTTTGGGTTTTTAAATCGTAGTTTCATGGTTTGTGTTATTTTTTAGGCATTTTTTTAAAAGTCATTTTTAGGAATTTATCTTGAATAAGTATATTTTTTAAATGTATCAATACTCAAACACAAATTTTTCCGAATACACAGTTGTCTGAATGAGAAGATAATGTCGGCCATGAACTTTATATCCCCTTTGCTTGTTTAGTTATAAAATATATCTTACCGGTGAGATTGCAACCAGAATGGAGAGGGTTGCTTTAGGAGGGGGAAGCTGGTACTTCTGAAGCAGATATTTCTAAATAAATATTATAATTTATATTTATCACATTGTGAGAGTTTGGTTGTTAAAGGCATTGTATATATTGTATTGTATATATATATATATATATATATATATATATATATATATATATATATATGTTTTTAGTTTCCATTTGTAAGACGCATGTTTGATTTACTCATGTACATTCATTACGAGAGTTTGTTGATATTTTAAGATAATTTTCTTTGTAAATTTGAGGTAATTATTTAGCATTTTTAGTTTATTCTATAGGACTTTTTTGATAATTTTTAGGTTATCCAAGTCCAGTCCCTGCTTGGTATTATTAGTATGCTCCAATGGTATTTCCAAAAAAATTTGATAAAACTCCAAAACATTCTCTTGGAACTAACCATTCTCAGCTACAAGGGTGTAGAAAGCTAAATTTTTCTAGAGAAGTCCACTAAAAAATTTTAACTAAGCCTAGTAAATAAAAGTTATTATATGTATGCATGTACCCCCCGTAGGGGGGTTCATCAAATTATAGGGGGTTATGGAACCTCCGAGTGACCCCCCTCCTTTCTTTGCCCTAAATCAGTTAACCTGAACAGAAATAAAAACTAAGCCTCTTAGACTTAGTCTATTATTCAGTCTTGAGTTTTAAATTTGCAAAAAATCACAATAGTCTGAAAATTATACGGGACATTACTTATATTCCTGTAATTTGGACAAGCAGGAATGTTGTCTTAGGCGAATTTTCACCTGGGTACATTTAAAAATAAAACATACTTTTATATCAAACGTCTTGACCAACCTGAACAAGCCCATAAATAAGAACTGAAGCCAAAGCCAGGAGGCGAATACGTTGACTAGCATCAAAGGGACGTTGAACAGCATCCAACTTGCGAAGTTCACACCATCAGCATGTGGGTAAAGGCTGGAACATCAACATATTTATTTTAAAAGTCTAAATTAATAAATAAAGGGCATTCGGAAGGAGATATATTATTTTTTATTATTGCACCACTTTAATTCATTACTGGATCTATGTTTAGGAAAATTTCATATATATATATATATATATATATATATATATGAGTCTGCATATAAAGTTTACCATAATCAGAGTAAGCAATAGAATCATCTGTTATCACTGCTTATTCTTCTTAATGTGGAGATGTAGGGAGGGGATGCTAGAAAATGTCAGTGTTTTTGTAATATTTACAACAAAACAATTTTATAGGTAAGAGAAATCAAATATTGCTTCATTAGAAATATGGAGCTTTAATTTTCTTCACGTGGTGATATCAACAGTTGTTGAATATCCGTCAAAGATGTCCTGGAATTTAATGACAACTTTTTATCTTCATTTACAAAGTTTGTCATCTATTGCCGCTATGCTCATGGTAGCTATTCAACAATTATTGTTGATATCACAATGTGAAGAAAATTAAATTCTATGTTTATACTAGAGCAATACTTTATTTATTTTTGCCAACAAAAGTTTTACAGCAAAAATTGCAAAAACATTGACCTTTTCTTGCGTTCCCTACATTCCCACCTTAATACCCTACATCCCCATCTTAATGCCCTACATCCCCACCTTAATACCCTACATCCCATCTTAATGCCCTACATCCCCACCTTAATGCCCTACATCCCCACCTTAATGCCCTGCATCCCCACCTTAATGCCCTACATCCCCACCTTAATACCCTTAATCCCATCTTAATGCCTACATCCCCTACTTAATGGCCCTACATCCCACTAATGCCTACATCCCCAAACTTAATGCTGCTGCATTCCACCTTATGCCTGCTTCCCACCTTAATGCCCTACATCCCCACCTTAATACCCTACATCCCCATCTTAATGCCCTACATCCCCACCTTAATACCCTACATCCCCATCTTAATACCCTACATCCCCATCTTAATAGCCCTACATCCCCTACTTAATGCCCTACATCCCCACCAAGTAAACAAATAGAAGGTTGGTTTGATGTGATTTCTATCCTTCTGGCACTGGGTATGTGCTGGTCAGTGCTGCCTGCACCATCTGGTAGAAATACCATATACTAGTGGATTTAACAAAGTCTGGTGGTTCACTGCTGCCTTAAACACTGAATTTCTACTAGCGAGCGTGAAAGGTACTACCAATTTGGCCAGTAAAGGTATTTTCGCATACCTTCCAGGGTTCTTTTACACGCCACAATCAACAGGGGACCGAAAACTTTACTTCCCCTCTGAAGGAAGTTGTGTGATCTTAATTTTGCAGTTTTGAGGACTGGCGCAAAGGTTTCATGTATCCTTGGAGAGACTTAAATTTGCACCCGGGATATATTCTGTCTACTGTGGTTTGAAAGAGAATTCAATAGGTCAATGTGAAAGAAGTGTCTTAAAGGACAGGCTACACGGAGCCCGCACCGCACCACACCGCACCGCATTTGCCGGTGGAATGTTATCCATGTTTTTAAATCCAAGTGGCTACACAGTCCGTACCGCACCGCACCGGCGTGGACGAATCGTCGAGAGAGCATTGCTACGCGGTGCGGTGCGGACGGACCGTGTAGCCACCTACCACGGAAATAAAATGTTCGGGAGCTTCCGAACTTTGTTTTCATGGTAACCACTAAGCACTGTAGGGATGGGCGAAACAGTGATTTTACCATATCGGTGATCACAGTGACCTTGATTTTAAAAGAGCAGTGATTTATACAAGTGATTATTCACAGTGAATGGCAGTCACTGTGTCAGCACTTGTAAAACTAGGCATTTCTTTCATAGCCGTGTCACGTGTGACGCTGTAGTCATTGTTTACAACATTACGTACATGATAAACAATATTATATGCAACAAATTATTGAACAACATTCTTCTTCTTAATTATTAGATAACTTAAAACTTTATTCTTCATAATCAATAGCTAACTTAATTTGATTAAAATAGGCGAAAAACCTATACGAGTAAAAATAAAAATACAAACTTATTTTGTAATAGAATTCAATCTATAAAGAATATAAAAATGGTTTTCTTTTTTTAGTTACAATGATCTTATTCTTGGTTTAATAAAGTGCGGTGCGGTGCGGCTCGTGTAGCCATAGCTTAAGGTGGTTTGGAAACCGTATGTTGAGAGGATGAATGTGGAACGAGTGACGAAGCAAATATATGAAGGTAGAGTGTGTGGATCAAAAGAAAGGGGTAGGCCATGCAAGACGTGGCTAAATGTTGAAGCCAAATGTGTTAAAATGAGAAACATTAAGAGTTTTAAGAATAAAAGCGCATGTATGACTCGGTGTATGGATGTTGTTGAAGTGAAGGGAGTATGCAAGGATAGGGAAGTGTGGAGAAAGTTAGTGAAAATGGATTAAGTACGGAGGTTTTTTTTAGCTATATGCACAATTTCTTGCCTACCTCGTAAGGGAACGGCATGATTAGGTATGTGTGTATTTATGTATTTTTTTGTTCGCTAGGGTCACATATGGCTTTGGTTTTTGTCCATGGAAAAATGCAGAAAACCACATTTCGATGATAATCTCAGTTCAAGTGCAATCTTGTATCCATGTTAAAATTCACTCTCACCTATCCCAGAGTCCTTTAAAGGTGAGGTTTGTTCCTGTCCCAGTAAGGGTTCCAGCACCCCCAAGGTTGGATGCATATGCTATCCCTAAATAATAGCAGATTGTCTCCGAATCAGGGCGAGTCATAGTCCTGGAACAGAGTGGAAATAACTTTGGCATGTTACGCGATGATACGTCCATAGAAAACTCTTACCAAAGTATACAAACTATTATTATTATTAAGAATGGAGGTACAAGGAGTACATGAGATAGTAGAGGAAGCAAGACTGAGATGGTATGGTCATGTAATGAGGATGTTGGAGTACATGAGATAGTAGAGGAAGCTAGACTGAGATGGTATGGACATGTAATGAGGATGTTGGAGTACATGAGATAGCAGAGGAAGCAAGACTGAGATGGTATAGGCATTTAATAAGAATGGATAAGGAGAAAATACCAAAGAAAATTATGGAAGTAAAGTAGATAGGAACTAGACCGCAAAGGAGACCAAGAAAGAGATGGGAAGAGCGGAAAACAGAGTGTTCAAGTGAGAGGATAAGAATGGAAGCAATTAAAGAAGGGAGAATGGTTGAAGGAGAGAGGAAGATGGAGGCACTTTACTAGACTGACTCGGCCACAAGCTGGAAATAGTTGATGATGATGATGATGATGAGATGAGTGATTATCACACAGTTAAAGCTTATAATATCAAAGGGATTCAAACAAAAGTTTCACAATACCATATCCAGTTATTTGGAAACGGTTATTGAAAAAACTTATTAAAATAGGAATGTGTTGGACATTGATCCCTTGTAATTCTAATCATCCTATAGATAAGCTTTGATTTGGTGAGCATTTTTTAACCAAAGAAAACCCATGACGATTTCATATATGTGTAAACATATATATATATGTTTACACATATATGAAATATATATAGGCATACCCGTTCTTTCAACGATTCGCTTTCTGACGCTTCGCTAGTACGACGGTTTTAAATTGTGACTATACCCGAATATCCAACACTTGCCTCGCTGATACGACGGTTTTAAATTGTGACTATATCCCGAGTATCCAACATTTGCTTCGCTGATACGACGGTTTTAAATTGTGACTATATCCCGAATATCCAACAGTTGCCTCGCTGATACGACGATTTTATATTTTTGTGAATATACCCTTAACTCAGAATGAACGCACACGTATAAGTCAAACACGCGCTTTACAAATGTAAACTTTTGAAAAGTCTTTAACAATTAAAATCTTGCCTTGTGCTGAATATGATATTGATTTACAAAAATGTTCTTCAGAAGTAATAGCTACCTCCTCACAACGCAACTCTCTTCAACCTAGTTGCAGTCTCATCAGGAATGTGTATTTTACAAACAAGCAAAGAGGATACATAATTAATGGGATACATTATCTTCCCATTCCAGCAACTGGATAGTTAAAAAATTATGTTTGAATATTTATGCATTTATAAAATACCAATATTATTTAAACATAAACTTATTCAATGTGAATGCCTAGAACTTCGAACATGTCGAATAATGCCTTAAAAATGGCTAAAAATGACCCAAAAATAGTGCAAACTAGAAAAATATTATTTAAAAATCCAAAATAAAATAAATACCAAAAAATGACTGATTAAAAATGTTTCCATGACCATGGGATCATGAATAGGGATTATGTTATGTACTTATGAACATTAGCTGTGATGAACAAAAAAAAAAAAGATGACGTCATCAAAATCCGGGCCCTACTGATAACTAATAATTTTGGATTCCGAGATGATCAAGTGGCCCATGAATGCCTAAATTTTCAAGGACATATTTACAGGAAATGTTACTATTAAGATTATTACAAACAAATAATAACAATTCTATTCAAGGTTGTCGTTTGAAAGAGGTTTTTTAAAACTTACTCCAAGTCTCCTGTTCGACATAAGGACTTGCGGCGCGTCTCGGGATCAAAAATGCCGCTGGCCTGGTCAGAGTCTGCAGTGTTGAGGGTGGTCAACTGAGACACGCGACGGCCATTCTCGAAATCGTTATGCTATGAATCCAACAATAGTGAAATTATCATTTTATTATAATGAAATATTAACAAAAACTATGTAGCTATATTTAACATACAAACATTCATACCTAATCAAGGGTAGGCAAGAAGATGTGCATATAACTAAAAAAAACTCCTTGCTTAATCCATCCTAGCTAACTTTCTCCACTTCCCTATCCTTGAATACTCCCTTAGCTTCAACAACATCCATACATCGAGTCATGCATGCTCTTTTATTATTAAAACTACTAACGTTTCTCTTTTTCACACATTCGTCTACAACATTTAGCCACGTCTTACATGGCCAACCCCTTCCTTTTGATTCACACACTCTACCTTCATATATTTGTTTCGTCACTCGATCCATACTCATCCTCTCAACATGCCCAAACCAACGTAAGACGCTGCTTTTACATTCACCTATTGGATTCCCTTTCAATCCACACTCCTTCAGATTCCCATTCATTACTGAATCTCTCCATACCGAGTTTGTCCACATACATTTCTTAGATATACTCCATTCACGGTAGGAATAACTCTCTAAAAGGTCTTTTTTCCTACCAATATCCTACAATATAATAGCTTTCTGGTAAGGAAAAAGGCCTTTCAGAAAACAATTCCTACGGTGAACAGACTTTATCTCATTCCAACCGCATTCACCTTGCTCTTGTGTTTCGCCTGACAAACCCACGCTTCACATCCATAAAAATAAATGGTACGGTGCACCGCACAGACTTTCTCTCTCTTTCTATAAACTCGTAAGATTTCTGAACGGAATAATGTACATTGTATCATCACCACTCCACATAAGAACACGCATAAAATAATATACAATGATATAGAATTAATGAGAAAAGAGGTGCATCTTTGTCCACCTAAGAGCATTTCAAACAGTTTAATGTCTTCCACAAGGGTCAGCACTTCGTATTGAAATTTCGATTTCTGGTTAAAATTTTAACATTTTATAAGGTGTTGCAGATCTTCAAGTCATCGCATTGATATTTAATAATTCATTTATACATTTTGAGCAATAAAAAATGTAAATATTGACTATTGAGTCTAAAATGGAGATAGATCATTGCTGTGCAAACATTTCTCCTAAGAGCTTTAAGGAAAAATAACATACTTTTTTTAGATATTTATATTTAATTACTCTATGGCATTGGAGAATTATTGCGTTAAAACTATAGTAGTATCTCTTACCAACTAAAGCTCACAAAATTGTATTAATATATTTTCCAATATCTCAGAAACTGTTGCTTTTATAAAAATATATGTCAAATAAAAGTTTTTTATTTCTAATAGTCCTACAATTTTGCAATGATAAGTTGTTTAGTTTCTCAAATATTTGTGGAGATACGGAAATTAACACTTCTGTAAAGTACCCTAAAAATCATTTTCATAGGAAAATGAAAATAGCCAGTTTATTTATAATCTTAATCAACGCCTAGATACGAATTTTAATCAAAATCGTTTGAGCAGATTTTGAGAAAACCAAATTTTTCTCTTTTCGCCCTTCAGTAAACTACCCTTAATTGTAAGTTTTTATAGACACACAGACAGACGGCATTGCAAAGACTATTTTTTAGGGTTCGGGGGGGGGGGGTCATGAGACGTCGACATCCATCAACATTTCAGGTTAGTTTTTTTTTACGGTCGCAATACTTAAACTTTAATGTCCAAAAAGTTAAAAAAATTCATATAATTGCGTATAGATTGAAAGTTGTTGATTTTATAAAAATATGTTTCGGATAAAATATTTGTATTATTAATGTATATACATATTTGTAATGCTAAGTAATTTCATATCTCAAATAGTTTCGGAGTTATCATAAAAAATGTTAATTTACGCATCACACCGGAGCCCTTAAAGACATTTTGCCGAAATATTGAGAGTAGCCATTTTGTTTGGAATATTTATTAATGTTCATAAATGAAATTTAATCAAAATCGTTAGAGCCAATTTTGAAAAAATCGACTTTTTCTCTTTTTTCCCTTCAGTAAACTACCCTTAATTTTAGGGGTAGATATCCAATTCCAAAAACCCTCGGGGCAACCCTATGAAAACCCTAGATATCAAGTTTTAGCTCAATCGGTAAAATAGTTTAGGCTCTATTTGGAGGTACAGACAGACAGACAGACAGACAGACGGAAATTCAAAAACTACTTTTTCGGATTCAGGGAGTCTTGAAACGTCAAGATTCATCAAAATCTCGAGTTCGATTTTTTTGACGATCACCATACTTTCTCTACTTGTAAGATAGAGAGAAAGTAAAAATGCGCAGCAATTCACACGCTGTATGTTGGTCCATGATCCTTTCGGGTAGTTTGCCTACGCGCCAGAACTAATTACGCTGGTGTGTTAGGGATGAGGAAAGTTGAATTTAGAGGAAGTGTACCTACATTTGAGTGGAGAGGAAGAGTGGAAAATAATTTAGGAAAATAATCCTCAGTATGCCTGACCAGGATTCCAACCCCATCTTCCGCAGTCCAGTCTCCTGTGAGAGTGAAGCTCTAGATCATTCGACTCCAGAAGATGGTTTGAGTGTTGTTGTTCGAGTGCTAGTGTAGTGTTAATGTGGTTTTGGTGGTGAAATTGGCTTGTTAATATAACTGCGTGAGGTAATTTGACCAATGAATTACTTCAGAGAGTGATTGTATCTCTAGTGGGGAGTTAGGGATAGACAGTAAAGTTACACTAAAGCTTGGTTCACACGTTCGCCGAAAATAGAAAGCATAATCTGCCTAAGTGGCGCAGCAATTTACACACTGTATATTGACCCATGATGCATTGCAACGCTAACTTAAAACAGCTGATTATGACCATATTTAATTTTCTAGTGGATAAACATATAATTTAGATCATTCTCCCAATGGATGTTTTCAAATTATAAAGCTGTGTTGTGGCACAATCCAATACATCGATACAAGCTTTACATTAACAGGTTATTTCAAATCTTCTCACAACGGCCAACGAAGCTGTCTGCTCGGTTCTAGCTCTACAGCGCGTGCGCTGTCAAATGCGCATGCGCACTGATTTGAGATGGTTGGTTCTGAGATTTGATTGGTTCTTCTGTGCAGAGCGGTGAAAGTAGAGATGAGTTGAACTTTAGTGGAACAGCTCGCGCCAATGAGGTGGAAATCTTGTGATTGGCTTAGAGCTCGTCACGTGACCAAGTTTCTATTCTGCACAAGTTTTTCGTTGAACGTGTGAATCCACACACAGTATCACTACACTAGAAATCAAACAACACTCAGCTTCATTCTTGCATAACACTCTACCACGACACTAAAACTCCACTAACACTCAAACATCTCAGCATCGTTCTTGCAAACCACCCTAGCATTACACTACTAACTTCACTAACACTCACCCTCTACACTAGAAATCAAACAACACTCAGCTTCATTCTTGCATAACACTCTACCACGACACTAAAACTCCACTAACACTCAAACATCTCAGCATCGTTCTTGCAAACCACCCTAGCATTACACTACTAACTTCACTAACACTCACCCTCGTCCTTGATTACCAGCCATAGTACCAGGTAAAAGTAACAGAAGCGACAAAGAGTGGCAATATTTCAACTTACCGCCTTCAGCTCATCCAAAACTGCTTGGACAATGGGTACCATCATAGCCGTGGTGGCCGTGTTGGATATCCACATAGACAATACCATGGTCGTGATCATGAAGCCAAACATAAGTCTGAAACATAACACTTCACTTTTAAAATTAACAACTTTAAAGTTAGTTGGGTTGTTTATATTTTTATTACACAGCGTCTTAGTACCCATTCGGGTTACAAGCATATAATATTTTATAGGATATCTACCCGCAGGTCCGTAGAGGAAGAGAGGGAAACCATTTAGGCAAAACAACCCTAAGTAGACCTTTCGACACGGGTACATACTATTATCGATACTTTCCTTCCAATACTAGAAATGAGTAAAAAATCGATACGTTCCTTCCAATATGAAATATGAGTAAAGTATAGTTACTTCCAATACTAGAGATAAGTAAAGTATCGATAGTTCCAATACTAGATATTAGTAAAGTATCGTTACTTCCAGTACCAGAGATGAGTAAAGTATCGTTACTTCCAGTACCAGAGATGAGTAAAGTATCGATACTTTCCTTCCAATACTAGATATGAGCAAAGTATCTCATTACTCCCAATACTAGAGATGACTAAAGTATCGATACCATTCTCTTGATACCACATACTAGTCTCGACTTGATGGTGCTGTGGTTCCAGTGTAGGGCTCTTACCTCATTGGACTGGTGCCAGTAAGAAGAATGATGCTGAGGGCTATTCTCTTGTGCAGATTGCAGTTCTCCACGGCTATCGCCACAATTAATCCTCCTGAAAAAAACCCTTTTATTTATTAAAAATATTAACACCCACAAACAATTATTTAATGTATAACTTTACCAATAATAGCATATTATCCGAACCGGTGGGCATGCGGTCTAAATGTCAAGCTCATCTAATACGGTATTCCGCTTACAGGGAGGCTGGGATTAGAAACTCAGTATGGTGTTCGGAGGATATGTTGTTCATAAACAGTTTTCCAATGTCCCTCTACAAACATGAGGCTATATTTCTTCTAAATTCAGCCTTCCTCACGAACGGGTAGTAAGACGTGGATCACAAGTATATAAATTATAAATGGAAGAAAGTAACGTTATGAAATTCAGTATATATGAAAGGCAAAGTTTGGGGGATGACGGATTATAATTACGGAAATCAGAGATGATCCCTTGAGAGCTCAGTGGTAGATCATTGGAACGCTAAACCAAAGGTCCAGGATTTGATTCCCGTGTCCAGATGTCATTTCTATAACAATATGGTTCAGATACGGCTGACTTCTGTAATTATGATCATTCATCCTCCAAGATTCGTCTTTCATATTAGAGCGTTCATCACAGCAGATCCAACTCAGCTCCCGGCTCGTGCGAGGTATGGGAGTAAAGCCGGTCCCACACTATTCTCGAATGTTAACGAATGTTCGTGTATCGGGTGACCACCCGAGTAGTGGGGGAGGTACACGAATGGTGAATGTTCGGTCGAATATTCGGCATTCGAGTGATTTCGCCTTTGGGAGGTCTCGTGACACGAATCAAAGAAAGCGAATGTTTGCCACTGGAGTCTCGGCGAACATTCGAAACGCTCCCACACTGCACTTCAGTCGTTCTTGTTGTCTAGTGGAGTACCCACTGGGCACTGTACTAGTTATATCATTTTGTGTAAAATTAAAAGCTGTTTGTGTCTGAGTTGTGCATCCTCGAGTTGTGTGTGTATGAGTGAGCTGTCACTAACCTATGAACATCATGTTGGTCTCTTTAAGATACTGGATGCACACCTCCTCTGTCCCTAGGACTCCCAGGAGAGGAAACAGAACCACTGGCAGAAGGGATGTCACTGGCAAGGGAATAGCTTCTGTCATCCAATACACGGACATCATGATCACCACAAAACCACATTTGGCTTCCTGAAGGATGAACAAATAAATCAGTCAATATGGGTTACCTTACATAGAACTCTTCTTTTATTATATTAAGTCTGTGCAAAGCTTGGACATACATACATAATCAGGCTATTCCATTACTTAGTGGGTAAAACACTTTGCTTTAATCTCGAAAATCGACAACTCCGTACTTAATCCATCCTCACTAACTCTCCCAACACTTCCCTATCCTTGAATACTCCTTTCGCTTCAACAACATCCATACACCGAGTCATACATGCTCTATTATTATTAAAATTCTTCGTGTTTCTCTCTTTCACACATTCATCTACAACATTTAGCCACGTCTTACATAGCCTACCCCTTCCTTTTGATCCACACACTCTACCTTCATATATTTACTTCGTCCCTAGATCCACACTCATCCTCTCAACATGCCCAAACCAACGTAAGACGCTTCTTTCACATTGACATATTAGATTCCCTTTCAAACCGCACTGCTTCAGCACCCATTCATTACTGACTCTGTTCATACGAGTTTTTACACAAACATTCCACATACATTCCAACCGTATTCACCTTGCTCTTGTGTTTCTCCTGAAAAACACACGCTTCACATCCATAAAACAATGTTGGCGTCAACACATTTTTACATACTGGCATCGTTTCCTCTTTTGATACTTCTTCATTCTTTGCATTAGTCCACATATATCCAACTACTCTCCGAAATGCATTCCCCTATCTTTTGATTTCACCGTTTATTCTTCAATTTTTACAGAACATTCGGCCCAGATACACAAAATCATTCACTTGTTCCAACAAATTTATCATTTATACTAAGATGACAATCATTTCCTGATCTATCCTTATCAAAAACTATCACCTTAGTTTAGGAGAAATTTATACAAAGATCCATTCTCAACCATTAATACTCGTATGGCATCATTTTTATATAAGATAACTCTCTCGTTCACATTGTCCGTTTGTACATCAACCGTGTCTTCACAAACATATTTCATATACTTGTCAAGCCAAGCCAAGCCAAAAAGAGCAAAGCCAAGCCAATAAAAGCTAAGCCAAGCCAATAAAAGCATAGCCAAGCAAATAAATGCAAAGCCAAGCAAAGAAAAGCAAAGTCAAGACAATAAAAACAAAGCCAAGCCAATAAAAGCAAAGCCAAGCCAATAAATGCAAAGCCAAGCCAATAAAAGCAAGTCAGGCCAATAAAAGCAAAGCCAAGACAATAAAAGCAAAGCCAAGCCAATAAAAGCAAAGCCAAGCCAATAAAAACAAGGCCAAGCCAATATAGCAAAGACAAGCCAATAAATGCAAAGCCAAGCCAATAAAAGCAAAGCCAAGCCAATAAAAGCAAACCAAGCCAATAAAACAAAGCCAATAACAACAATGATACATGTCATAACACAACCTTGTCTAACACCTGTTCAATACCAAACCATTTGATCAAATCTTTAAATGATTCAAATCGAATCAGATGTAGATAAAAGATCCGTATCATTTAAATTCCGAATCTTAATATTTCATTATATTTGGAAGACGGTATCAGGAAAGGTGATAGAACATATAAAAGGGTATGAACACAATATGGCTTTTACAATGAAAATAAGAACACAGTTTCACACTTTATATTGGTGAGCCATTGGACACATTGCAAAATCGATCGTTAACACCCCAATTCCCGACCTAGGTTTCATTCTATCGGAACTCATAAGGGAGGAGTTTGAAACGCGCAACACAACTTCCTAAAAGAGGAAACAAAAAAAAAAAAAGGAGAAAATAGAAAATTGTAAAGAATGATAGGACACATAGATAGGAATCTTAATATTTGAAATATTTTAATCGGATTCGAAATTTCAAATTCAAATAGATTCCATATATGGATTCGACAGAATTTAATTCGAATCTAAAAGTCAAACTTTCGAATAACTAATCTTTGATTAAAATATAAAAAACAAATTTACCATAGCATTTCATGTCAGACATTTACACATATTTAATGTTATTTTAATTCAAATTGAAATTATTTATATAATTTTCAATTTGGAATTGATTCAAAACATTTTACTGGTAGGATACATACATAGTAAGTATCTCAAGGATTCAAAAATTATTTGAAAATCATGTTTTTTTTTTAACTTACTATAATTATAAAGCTTTTTCAAAAGAAGATCAATTTAATTGAATCAATTCAATTTAAATAGAATAAATGATTAAAATTAAATACGCTTGTGCTAACTAATTATTTAATGTTATTTATATTTCACAAAAATAATCTTTATGCCAAGTGTATGACTAATTGAAATTATCTAATTATTATTATTAAGCCTATATTTCTACAGGAAAATTAGAATGAACTTCATTAAAATAAAACAATGTACAGTTTAAATAAAATAGTAGTTGTAACAAAACTTTAACTGAATACAATACTTAGGACTTAAGAACTTAATTTAACCACATGACTTTTATAATAATCACAGTTATTTAGTGTTTTAACCATTGCAATATGTGTTATATTATTTAATTGCTTTAAAACAATTCAGTAATAAACGATTGATTATACGTTTTTTTTTATAAAGGCAAGCCCTAAATATTAATCATAAAGAATCTAAAACAAGAATGGCGAGACTTTTCCAGCCAGTGTACCACTTAAGGACAAGCTGAATTTTGAAACATTCTTGTTTTATTTACCGTATGTTTTAATGATAATTTAAAAATCAAAACTAGTTGATTATTATAAAATGTAATAAAATAACGTAAACCCAATTGTAAATATATTGATAACGACTAGACCTACATTTTAAAGAAGGATAATTTATTAAATTTTCAAAGTGAGTATCTTAGATAGACAATATTAATTCCAATAACTTAAATTAAAAACGTTGAAACCGTAAGTGAAAAAAAATGACAATTATATGTTACCTTTAAAGTACTAAATTAGTTACTACGCATAATGACCGGTTATTTTCCAAAGTAACTGATATTAGTGGTAATTTGATTAAATACATGCAATTTATTATTCTAACCGGTTATTTTACATAATAACAAATCCTGTTTGACTGAAGTGATAAATTATAATATTCTGAAGGTTAGGTTAGGATAGGTTAGGTCAGGTTAAACGAAGGGGAGCTGAATTGTATCCATTGAGACATTTCTTAAACAACCACCCCAAATAAAAAGTCTGATTTGTATCCATTCTTATAATATCCACAAAATCCTGAATGATATCTATTCTGAATGGTCTCCATTCAGACATTTTCTTAAACAAGCACCACAAATAAAAATTCCGATTTGTATCCATTCTCATAATATCCACAAAATCCTGAATGGTATCTATTCTGAATGGTCTCCATTCAGACATTTTCTTAAACAAGCACCACAAATAAAAAGTCTGATTTGCATCCATTCTCATAATATCCACAAAATCCTGAATTGTATCCATTCTGATTTGTATCCATTTAATTGCGGTGCCACTTGTCTGATAGATGAAAGCAGCAGAGACTCTCCTTAACTCATTTCATACTTACTATCCCTATGATAATGTATAAAAAAAGATAAATAATTATTCGTGTTATTTTAAAAGAATTATATAAGGGTACCTTATAAATGATTGATTTAAAAAAATAATTATATCTAATTTAAAATTGGTACATGGGGAAGCATTTCCTAAAATAAATTAATAGTTTTGAATAGTTTGAAAAATGTAATATTTTTTGATCCCGAAATTTGATGAAAAATGTGTTGACGCCTGAAAGGTTAAGATTTGTTCGGGTGGGTTCGTTTATAATATTAAAATTATAACTATTGTCTATTAAATACTTTGGTCCCATGTTATGATAACATTCTTTGTATATTCATGTTATGGATTATAACGTTCTTCTGTGATTGATGAGAGTTTTGTTGATTTGTTTGGATTATATATAATTTATTTTACTATATTAATTTTGCTATCATCGGAGATTTATTTTGCTTCTGTGTAGAGATATAAAATATAAAACTTGTCATATGATGACAATGAAAAACAAAGAATCCCGATCTCTTTTTATACCTACTATTATAGGAATAAACACAAGTTCTTTACTTATATGTTTACTAGTACATAATCAATTCTAACCATAGTCTCAAGAATTCCCTTCAAATCACAAGATGAATTTTATTATTTAACAGTTAAAATCAAATATTTTAATTTTTTAACACTGACTTCCCTCTCGTTTCACTTCAGCTGGATAAATGCTTAGGAATTTCTACTCATAGTAGGCCTAATTATGATTAATTCACATTGTCTGGACATATAGCTGTTGCGGAGAGTGGTAAATATAAACACCTTTTGGGGTTTTTTCAATCAAACTTAACAAAACTAACACATAAAATGTAGGCCTGTGTTCAAGTTGAGTATGATAGCCTCTCAATAAGATTTATTAATCCATTATCTGGAGATAATAGGATATGACACTTTAACACACATCTATGAAGATTAAAAGCATACAATTAAAAAAATATTGTTTCTTTATTGCCATGCCCTGTGTGAGATATAACCTACTTTAATCTTTGTTTAGAGTGGGTGATAGTTTTGCGTGTGCAAAAGTTTAATAAAATGGCGTTATTACAGTAGCTAATACTGTCAATTTGTCATAAACTCACAATATAGTATTTAAATACAGGGTCGTCAACAATATGATACTAGGGCTATTTATATACAAATATATATAAAACATATATATCTCATTGTTTATAAAACCATCACCCTATACACAGGTATATTATGTAATGTTTATAAAAATAAGTCTAATAATTTAAAATCCATGTTTAGATTCTAAAGTAATAAGACAATAAGTAAAAAAAAATTTTTTATATTAAAATAGAGATAGTGCTGCTCTCTAGTAAGCACGGAATGAGTTAAGGAAAGTCTCTGCTACTGCCATCTATCAGACAAGTGGCACCGCAATAAATGGATACAAATCAGAATGGATACAATTCAGGATTTTGTGGATATTATGAGAATGGACACAAATCAGACTTTTTATTTGTGGTGCTTGTTTAAGAAAATGTCTGAATGGAGACCATTCAGAATGATACAATTCAGGATTTTGTGGATATAATGCAAATAATTACAGTAGATACAAATCAGGATTTTTGTTAAAGTCGTTTATTTGAAAACTGGCTGAATGGAAACTATTCAAAATGGATACAGTTCAGGATTTTGTGGATATTATGAGAATGGACACAAGTCAGACTTTTTATTTGTGGTGCTTGTTTAAGAAATGTCTGAATAGATGCAATTCAGTCGTCTCAAACGAACAGCTTCCATATCAAGATAACACACACGTCCGCACTCAATAAAAGATGGACCTCAATTGATACTCACAACAGACGTCACGTGTAACTCACACAGGGACTCAGTCAGGTTCAAACTTGCACAAACGTGAGTTGTATCACTTTAACCAGAGGGTGCTGGTTATTATATATAATAATATGTTAATGTGAATAATTTGACTACAACATGAAAAATGTATCACATTCACCAGAACTGTTAGTTACTAGACATAACATCAGGTGATTATATAATTATATTAACCTGATTTATCGAATTAACGGTAATATATGTAAGCCTATGTTAAAATCAAAAACTGACATAATTTTTTCCATATTACTTTGTTGTATTTTGCTATTCAAGATATTTATGCTCGGTTCATGGCTTGTCTTTAACAGAATATAAGATGTACTCGAGTACAAGCCAAGACGATTTCTAATCGTTGACTTCATAAAGTTCACTATGCCATAACATTTATTGACATGACTGTCGAAATATTATTGGCTTCAAAAATTATAACACTTTGTGGAAAAGTTTCATTTAATGTTTTATTTTTTTCATGTCGTCGTGCCACCCAAATTGTGTTCGCTGGCACGCGTGTCGTAGATTTGGTCTAATCTGTAAAATGTAGGCTGTGCTTAAAAGCGCAACTTTATTTTAGCACCTCTTCTTAATAACCGTTCGGGTTATTCACTTATGTGCTAATTACGTTAATAGCTTAATAGGATTATGAAGGCTATATTTAGAGAAAGTGTACCCACATTTGCGTGGAAGGAGAGTGGAAAACCATTTTGGAAAAAACCCTTAAGTACACCCGACCGAGATTCGAACCTCGATCTCCCCGTCATCAGCAGTCTAATTTACTGCGAGAATAGCACCTCAGACCATGCGGCCAACGAAGCTAATCTACTTTTTTATTGAACTATGAAATGTTTTACTGTCTTTCACTACAACCAGGCCATGGATGCTTTGTAAATTATCTGGTTTCATATGTGTAACAATATTCAATGGTCTTTATATTTATTTCCATTGATTGAAAATGTTTCTAATACAATTTTATTCTTCCTTTGAAATGTTTTAGAACATGCCAAGGTTATTGTGGGTGTCGAAGTTGAAGCGAAGAATATTTGACCTTCAGCTTCGACACTTCTAAGTTTCGAACACCTTATTAATAAAACATCTTCCTACATTTATGTTATTATTATGCAAAGCGTTTCAGTACCGGGTGGGTTTACACACATACATTAATTAAGCTTGTGAAATAAAGATGAGGAAGGTAGTATTTAAGATCAAATCTAGCCTTACCTGTATTTGTGTGGAGAGAGGGTGGGAAAATATTTATTAAAAAATACCCTCAGTACACTCTAATGGCACGTGGTCGTATCTGTCCCAGCGTCCTTGGTTCAGATCTTGACCAGGTTAGTATATGACCTGATCACCCTGGAATTCACGAGCATATGTTTATATTTCAACGCTAGAGTTAAATATTTAAATATATTGTGTTCGGGTGCCAGATCGTGTCATTTTCTCTATCAAAGATTAGACTGGGTTTGATTTAAATGAAAGATAACTTGAATTAAAAATCACAAATTATGATTTAGGATTAAATTATTTCACAATTTATTTCTGTCTATAAAATACTGAGACTGATTATAAATAATGTCAGTTGAATTGGAGTGACTAGTTCATCTCCAACTCTTTGACTTCGCGAGTGTTTAACACACGTCCCCTCTGTTTGCCGGTGTTATAGCGAGTGTTTAACACACGTCCACTCTGTTTGCTGGTGTTATAGCGAGTGTTTAACACACGTCCCCTCTGTTTGCTGGTGTTATAGCGAGAGTTTAACACACGTCCACCCTGTCTACTGGTGTTATAGCGAGTGTTTAACACACGTCCACTGTGTTTGCTGGTGTTATAGCGAGGGTTTAACACACGTCCACTCTGTTTGCTGGTGTTATAGCGAGGGTTTAACACACGTCCACCCTGTCTACTGGTGTTATAGCGAGTGTTTAACACACGTCCACTGTGTTTGCTGGTGTCATAGCGAGTGTTTAACACACGTCCACTCTGTTTGCTGGTGTTTATAGCGAGTGTTTAACACACGTCCACTCTGTTTGCTGGTGTTATAGCGAGTGTTTAACACACGTCCACTCTGTTTGCTGGTGTTATAGCGAGTGTTTAACACACGTCCACTCTGCTGGTGTTATAGCGAGTGTTTAACACACGTCCACTCTGTTTGCTGGTGTTATAGCAAGTGTTTAACACACGTCCACTCTGTTTGCTGGTGTTATAGCGAGTGTTTAACACACGTCCACTCTGTTTGCTGGTGTTATAGCGAGGGTTTAACACACGTCCACCCTGTCTACTGGTGTTATAGCGAGTGTTTAACACACGTCCACTGTGTTTGCTGGTGTTATAGCGAGTGTTTAACACACGTCCACTGTGTTTGCTGGTGTTATAGCGAGTGTTTAACACACGTCCACTCTGTTTGCTGGTGTTTATAGCGAGGGTTTAACACACGTCCACCCTGTCTACTGGTGTTATAGCGAGTGTTTAACACACGTCCACTGTGTTTGTTGGTGTTATAGCGAGTGTTTAACACACGTCCACTCTGTTTGCTGGTGTTATAGCGAGTGTTTAACACACGTCCACTCTGTTTGCTGGTGTTATAGCGAGGGTTTAACACACGTCCACCCTGTCTACTGGTGTTATAGCGAGTGTTTAACACACGTCCACTGTGTTTGCTGGTGTTATAGCGAGTGTTTAACACACGTCCACTGTGTTTGCTGGTGTTATAGCGAGTGTTTAACACACGTCCACTCTGTTTGCTGGTGTTATAGCGAGTGTTTAACACACGTCCACTCTGTTTGCTGGTGTTATAGCGAGTGTTTACCACACGTCCATTCTGTTTGCTGGTGTTATAAACGAGTGTTTAACACACGTCCACTCTGTTTGCTGGTGTTATAGCGAATGTTTAACACACGTCCACTCTGTTTGCTGGTGTTATAGCGAGTGTTTAACACACGTCCACTCTGCTGGTGTTATAGCGAGTGTTTAACACACGTCCACTTTGTTTGCTGGTGTTATAGCGAGTGTTTAACACACGTCCACTCTGTTTGCTGGTGTTATAGCGAGTGTTTAACACACGTCCACTCTGTTTGCTGGTGTTATAGCGAGTGTTTACCACACGTCCATTCTGTTTGCTGGTGTTATAGCGAGTGTTTAACACACGTCCACTCTGTTTGCTGGTGTTATAGCGAGTGTTTAACACACGTCCCCTCTGTTTGCTGGTGTTATAGCGAGTGTTTAACACACGTCCACTCTGCTGGTGTTATAGCGAGTGTTTAACACACGTCCACTCTGTTTGCTGGTGTTATAGCGAATGTTTAACACACGTCCACTCTGTTTGCTGGTGTTATAGCGAGTGTTTAACACACGCCCATTCTGTTTACTGGTGTTATAGCGAGTGTTTAACACACGTCCATTCTGTTTGCTGGTGTTATAGCGGGTGTTTAACACACGTCCACTCTATTTGCTGGTGTTATAGCGAGTGTTTAACACACGTCCACTCTGCTGGTGTTATAGCGAGTGTTTAACACACGTCCACTCTGTTTGCTGGTGTTATAGCGAGTGTTTAACACACGTCCACTCTGTTTGCTGGTGTTATAGCGAGTGTTTAACACACGTCCACTCTGTTTGCTGGTGTTATAGCAAGTGTTTAACACACGTCCACTCTGTTTGCTGGTGTTATAGCGAGTGTTTAACACACGTCCACTCTGTTTGCTGGTGTTATAGCGAGTGGTTTTCCAATGGCTGTCACGAGGACCTTTTACAACCCTTATCGCGTCCCATTGGACGATTTCACTTTCTTAGAAAAAAATCGTCCAAGATCGCTCTCACTGTCACTTAAGAAATTGCAACTCGGTTTGGGGAGATCTTTTACATTTTTTCCTGTTCGTCACCGTTAGTTTTCAATGATCGTAAATACTATCAATCATAATATGTATTGTGCTATTATTATTTTAGAAAGTGGGACCAAGCGACGCTTTGGTAAGTCCTTCAATAAAGCTCACAAATCCTGCTAAAGTTAACATGAAAGGACTAGAACCCCGTTTTTATCCTTGTTTGGCGAACTAGCCTATCGCAAGAGCGACGCCTTGGATCATGCGACCACAGAAGCTGGTAACGATTGGATTCAATTTTTCCCAAACGTTGTGTCCATTCTTCAAGAACTAAACCAATAACAAAAAAAAAAAAAAAAAGAAGAAGTAATAACAAAAAGCTGATGTCATCGGACAAACTCGTTCTCATTAACTGGACCGAATTAGAGCGAACGGTTACATCACATACCCATCGCATTTGATGCGACGAAACCAGACAGTTGCGTCAACAAAATTACGACGAAAGTCAAAGAGGTTGGACTAACAAAAGACTGTTTATAGGATGTACTGCATGGGAAATGGTGAGCTTTGCTAATGGCTTGAATGAAGATTTATCTCCGATTACAAACTTTCATTGATATATATCTCTACTAACAGTAGTTTTGGAAAGTAAACTTGATGTGGTTTTACTCGCGCGATCTTCAGCTGGGTTTGGTTTGCCATCGATGTATATGTCAGGGTTTAAACCCCCACCACGTTTCCTGAGGTCGAACTCAGTGATCTTGGGGAAAAGTGCCCGTATTAGGACCCGATGTTCGTGGGTTCAAACCCAGGCGGGGTCGACGTATTATTCTTGAGCGATAAAAATCCGTAGCACAACTTCCTTCGGAGGGGAAGTAAAGCCGTTGGTCTCATGTCGATTGTTGCTGAAAGAACCCTGGAAGGTGTGGGAAAATACATTTCCCGACAAAATTGGTAGGCCCTTTGAATCTCATTCATAGAAATTCTCATGTGCTGATATGATCAGTCGGTTCAGAAAGTGCACGTTAAATACCTCAAATAAATACAAATTAAATGAGTCTCCTGTTGTTTTTTTCATCAATGGTATTTTACTTTTTCCTCACGTAAATGATGTAAGACGTAGATAGCAAATCTTTGTTACTGCCCCCTTATCTTTCCTCTACCCAACCCTCCCATCAATATTGGTACATTTTTTCAAATAGAAAAAGTAGGGTAATGTTTTGAATGAAACGTAATGTAAAATAATTATTCATTCTCCGACGCTGTGGTCATACGGTCTAGGGCATCAATAGCAAGACTGACAGATAAACATTTAGGTGGATGTAAAGACCACAACAAAAATAATCATAAAGAACAGGAAATAACTTCGAATGGAAAAGAAATACATAATATTTATATTTATACTTATATATATATATATAATATAACATATTTATATCACATATTATAGCTATAGTAAATATTTATAATATATATTATATTTTCTATAATATAAACTTATAAATATATACAGATACATAAATATGTAACTCTTTAAGAAAATACTCAGATGTTGGAGTTCCTTTTAGTTTTATAGAAGTTGGTGACCTGGCGGTCTAGGGGGTAAGGTGTCAGACTTCTCTGCTGGTGGTCCGGATTTCAATCCTCGGTTCCGGCACAGATTTATCTGATTGACAAACCCTTCCTTCACCTCTGACAAGACGTGTATTAATCACAACTTGTGAATGTGTGGAATGCCAGGCCTCCACCGTGGTTTGGATCCCACGTTAAACTGTAGGTCCTCCATTTCATCTCACAATCACCCTACCATTACACATTAGCGTAAGTGCTTATAATCCGAACGGGTAGTAAGACACGGTACTAATAATAATAATGTACTGAGCAGGCATTTCTTAAATGTTTTTCTGCCCTCTCTCCACGCAAGTGTGAGTATACATTTCTCGATACTCCACCCTCCTCATCCACTTCTCCATTAGAGTAACTATGTGGATAGCCCAAACAGGTTGAAAGACAAAAATATTGATAAATAAATCTACATATCTGGTACAATTTAATAAATTGATCCAGCTAGAAGGATTGAACTTGACCATGATTGTATTTTCATTCGAAGCGTACGAGACCTTATAATTGAATGTTATGCTTTAACGACTCGACACAAAATTGACGACGTATTCTTAACCAAACACTTAGTTATCAGATCGCGGGCAAGGGAATTGTAGGAAGGCTTATCCTCACAGTTGATTTTGATTATTTCTTTTACAACAGATACCTTTGTTCCTAACCTAGTATATGAATGTTTATTTCCATTTATCGAAGATAGTTCGTTGACTGTTGCCAATAGAATTACGATAGAATATTACTGGTTGAATTTATGGGACAAAAAAATCTTTCAACTAAATTAGTACTTTTAAAATTTATTATAAGTATTGACATGCAGCTTATGAACCAACTAATTATATCAGTGTGAGTTATAGACTGAAACAAACACAGCATCCAGTATACCATTTGTTAGTTCACCACTATACAAAAATAACCAATTATTTTATCAATAATACGGTTTTCGGCTTTGATGGGAGTCGTACCCGACTCATTAGGAAGACTATTAAGAGTTAATATTTAAAGAACCGGCCCCGTGGTGCTGTGGTCAGTGCACCTGGCCACGAGCCTAGGGGTCCCGGGTTCGATTCCCGGTTGGTACCTTTGGTATTACTCCCTATCACCATCACCTCATCTCATCGGGACATGTAAAGATCCTCCACAGAAAGGATGTACTACTAGTACATTCGGGCGTCCCCTGGACAACGGTACATTAGTACTGGATAATCTTTCCACAAACTGGGATACGAGGGTTGTAGCCCAGACGCGCAATATTATTATTATATTTAGGGTTAGTTAATTTAATTCACCAAGATAATAAATTCGTGGTTTTTGAGACAAGTATTTAGACATGAGAGGTCGAACAAACCGTAGAATGGAGAAATTTACATAATGAATAACTTCAAGGTTTATATACATCCCGAAACATATTGAGGATAATCCAGGCGCAAAGGATGAGGTGGGTTGATCATGTGAAACGTATGGGCAATGACAGGCGTGTACACAATATTTTAGTTGGGGAACCTGAAGATACAAGACGTCGATGGGAGGATAGTGGGAGAATGTATTGAAGGAGGTTGGGTGTCAGATTAGGGATGAATGGCGACATTACGCTCTGTTGGACATTAACTTTTGAGATTCTTAAGGTCAGAGAGCTAGTTAGTTAATGTTGGTAAAGTTTGAATATGGTTCCCAAATTTAAACTTTTCCTTTCCCTACGTAGCCAATTCATTTTTTAAATTAGTTAGAAGACATGCTGTGACACTTTACATGTCTATATTAGAAAAAATAAATATTTCTTTCACCCTATATTCAGAATTTTGCAAAAAATTTTATTAATGCATATAAATGGAAATTCCTGAGATTACATTTTCTCATTTATTATAATCACTTAGTAGTTTTTTCTTCAAAATTCGTTAAAATTTTATCTTATAATTTGTTTAAAAACATGCATATATTTACACATATTTTGATGTAAATTGGAAAAGAAAAAAAGTCATGTAGCATACTGCTTGGTCACTACCCTACGCGTTCAAAATCAAATTTTTATTTTCAAGTAAGAATATACTATATTTTACCACTTTTTTTTTAGCACTACATCTTATTTGCCATTAGGGTTATTAACTTATGTACTAATTACGCCAATAGTTTTAGGGATTAGGGAGGTTATATTTATAGGAAATACACCCGAATTTGCGTATAGGGAGAGTGGAAAAGCATTTAGGATGTAGCGCGTTAGACCATGTGGAGACCGAAGCTTGTTTTTACCATTATTGACTAAATCCTTTAGATCAGAATTTTTCAAACTGTGTTCTATGGAGCCCTGGGTCCCCGCCATAGTTATCTCAGCCTCCGTGAGTCAATTTTAGAATATTATTTATTTGTTTTTCACAATATAAAATATCATCAGTAAAATAGTATTTACCAATTTTTCCAAATTTGAATAAAGGACGTTTGCCAAAGGTGCAGCCAGAACATGTGCTATTTACCCTTTGTTTTATACTTCATATTACATGCTGTTTTATAATAATAATAATAATAATAATAATTAATAATGATAATAATGATAATTATGATAATAATAATAATAATAATAATAATAATAATAATAATAATAATAATAATAATAGAGTAGATTTTTATGAGGGCTTCATTGTGTTGGTTTTTTTTTGCAAAAGATCCTTCGGTATAAAATAGTACTGTAATAATAATACTTAGCACCACGTTTTACTACCCGTTCAGATTATACGCTTACACCAATGGGTTAGAAATTGGAAAGGTTGAATATAGAAGAAGTGAACCTACATTTTCGTGGAGGGATAGTGGAAAATCATTTAGGAAAAACCACTCCCAGTTGACCCGAGCGATATTCGAACCTCGATTTCCCATTCCTCGGCAGTTTAGTTCAACATGAAACTAGCGTTTGGTATAAAAGGTTTTGGAACACTTGCTTTAGTGTACGAGTGTACCAAACCTGGTTGTACCTCATCTATCTATTAAATAATTTGACGAATCTAGTCGGGATATAAACTATAGCAGTGTCATGTCGGGAAGTGTTTCCAGGTTAAGCATAGCTTGTTATAACTGTACATAGGATATGTTCTTTCCCTCTCTGTTACCATTCGACTGATCATACACCGGCTCTGCTTTCATACCTCACGTGGGACTATGTTTCCATCAATACCTGACCAATGATTAGCACCACTAGGTGCGGTTACATTACCTCGATGATAATGATGATTATGTGGTGCCTGTAAAATTCTTGAACCTAACTTAAGCCTAATTAACCGGACCATGGCAACCAAAGTAACAATTCCCTTCAGGAAAAATACCTATGGTACTGCCGGGAATTCGGGGTAAAGTGCTCGCCTCAGGAGAATCCAATGAGCGATAAAAATCCGTAGCACAACTTCCTTCGGAGGGGAGGTAAAGCCGTCAATTGTGGCAAGTAAAAGAACCCTATAAAGTATGTGGAAATACCTTTTCCGGCAAAATTGATGGCCCTTTCACTCTCGCTATTAGAAACTCGTGTGCAGATATATTTCAGTTGGTTCAGGAAGTGCGCATTAAATACCTCAAATAAATAAAAAAATACTGCCGGGAATTGAGTCCGGGATTCTGGATTAATAAAAAAATTGTTGACCACAAGATCAAGGTCCCGGACACCCGATACTGTGTGCCCAATAGAAGAGTGAACTGCGAGAAGCCCATCCATCAAAAATTATTAACCCGCTCAGTGGCCACGTGATCTAACGTGCTACTCTCGCAGTAGACTAGACTGCCAATGATGGGGAGATTGAGGTTCGAATCTCAGTTCGGATTGACTGAAGGGGGTTCTTCCAAAATTGTTTTCCACTCTCCCTCCACGCAAATTAGGGTACACTTCCTTTGAATATAACCTTCCTAATCCCTTAAACCAAGACCGTAGCCAGCCAATAATTTCAGGGGGGTTTGGTGGGCACATACCCCAATTGCCGGAAGCTAGAAAAAATTCTAGATGATAACAGTTCTAGAAGCTATCTGAAGTGTTTTTTTATAGCAATAAAGCCCCCTAAATTTTACTTGTATCTTAATTTTGATATTGTTTGAACCATAAATAAAGCCATATATATTTTGTTCATAAAATTTCAGGGGGGGGGTTTGAACACCCAAAACCTCCTCCTGGCTACGGCCTTGCCTTAAACCATTAAAGTAATTAGTAGCCTAAATAAACGTATAACCTTAACGGGTAGTAAGACGTGATGTTAAAAAAAAGTATCAATTTCCATACCTTTGATCCAAAAAACAACAACGGTAGCAGCAACAGTGGCACAAGAACGACGATCAAGGACTTCCAGTGAACCAGTATCTTACGAAGTGGAGCTACCATCTTGATATGATGTGTGTCCTTAATCCTTTACCATTTGGAAATTTGAAAGGATATGCATAGGTATAGAATAGCACTTTCTAGAGGCTTCCGAATCGTCTTATCTTCACATGTCCAGCAGACTGAATTCTCTTCTTGAGTTTATGTCTACCCTTGGAAATTATCTATTTCATTCCCTATCAGGATTGGTCTGTGTATTGCACCGCCAAGTAACGAGTCTTCCTATTGGCCGAGCAATCGTCGAGGTCACTCATCAAGAGTTTGGGGAGAGGGGGAGGAGGAGGGGAGATTGAAACATAAAACTTAATTAATCAGAGCTACATTTAATCTGAATCTTTCCAACTTGGTATTTCAATTATTTAAAAAGTTAATTACGTTTATTACACACACTATTTTTTTTTTCTTTCTCCACTTTTTCTAACCGTGTTACATGCTAATAAAAGTTAGTTTGACAGTGTCCTTTACGATACGTCTCCAATTTTATATTTATGTCCTTTATTGTTGAATTTTTTTTTCCCTTTTATTAAATTATCAGGGGCTAGGACAATCTCCGAGAGGCGTAATTTCGGATTTCGTACGAAGTGTGTTCCTGTTGTTTTTAATTATTTTTACTTAGATTTTTCAAAACCAGAGGTAGGTTGATTTGTGTCCATGGCTCTGACAGGTTATCAGGATTTTTTTTTTCTTTCGAGTTTCGAATTTCTCTTATAAATATGGCATGGTCCATAGACCAAAAACTATAGGGCCACCCACGAGCAAAAATTTTGGTTTGAAAAAATTTAAGTAGGCCTAATCAATGTGCGAAGTTTCAGCTCTGTACCTTATCGGGAAGTTTGAGAAAACCTCTGGACAAAAAAAACACTACATGGCTTTATCATATAGATAGTAAATTTGGATCATCTCTATTTCTTTTTAAGATGGTTTCAACAGTTCAAAAAATCCCCCTATGACACAGGGATTGTATACAAGGCCGTAGCCAGCCAGTAATTTCAAGGGGGGGGGGGCCACATCCCCCAATTGTCGGAAGCTAGAAAATATTCTAAGTGATAAACAGTTTTAGAAGCTATCTAAAGTGTGTTTTTTATAGCAACATAACACCCTAACTGCTGAAGGCTGGGAAAATTCTAAATATTAAACACCTTTAGTAGTTCTCTGAAGTGTTTTTTTTTATGGTAACACAGCCCCCTAATTTGTACTTGTATATTCATTTTGATATCGTTTGAACCATAAAATTAATTAAGCCATATATATTTTGTTCATAAGATTTCGGGGGGGGTTTGAACCACTAAAGCCCCCCCAGACTCCGGCCTTGATTGTATGTAAAGAGACCAAGAATTCTCTTGAAAGATCCAGAAGCCAACACCGGAAAGTGCTCCGTGATTGGTCACCTGTGGTGTGTGGAAGGTTTGAGAATCACCGAATAAGAGATTTACAGAACTTTCTCAAAAGTTCTGGCTTATTTAAAAAAAATAAAAGGATGATGTTAATAGTCCATTCACATTTAGGCCTTTTTTTATAAATTAATTATTTCAAATATCACTTTCCAAAATGATAGGACACATGAACGTCAGTGATTTAATAAACGTTTTCTTCCTGTTCTTTCTTTTTCTTTTTATATTTTTTTGGGTTGTGTGGTGGGGCTTGAGACCTCTTAGCTCACCCTCCCCCCCCCCCCCTTTGTGGGTGCGCCATTGTATCGATAACCTGTTTTCTATGACAAAGGCTTGCTAGCTCAAAATAAAAGTTATGACAAACCTGTCAACTCTTTGTCTTTATTATGGAATTCATGCTTATATGTAAAGATCTAGAAATTCAAAATGTTGAGCCAAAATGACATTCCCGAAGGGAACTCTTTGTCAACAATATTAATATTTTTACTCAGTAAATATTACAATTGAGAACTGATTACGACTACATAGAATATACATTATATTTGAATTTTAAAACATGCAAGTTTAAAAAGCTTTCAATAAAATGAAAGCTAACTTCTGTGCATGCATCCACTTCGGTGGCCGCATGGTCTAAGACGCTACTCTCGCAGTAGACTTGACCGCTGATAACGGGGAGATTGAGGTTCGAATCTTGGTTGGGTTTAATGAGGGTGGTTTATCCAAAATGGTTTTCTTCTCTCTCTCTCTCTCTCTCTCCTCCCCACACGCACAAATGCGGGTACACTTCCTCTAAATATAGCTTTCCTAATCCCTAAAACCTTTAGTGCCCGAACGGGTAGTAAGACGCAGTGTTAAAAAAAAATTTGCATTCAAGAAGACGAAACTTTCCAAAACGAAACTATATAGTTGCAGCAAAGGAGTCTTTAACGTTTTCGTCAAAAATTCTAAAAGTTTTAGCGGAAACGCGTGGAAATGATCTAAACTGGATAAATAGTATAGAAGATAAGTTTGAATGAGAAACCATTATTATTTAGTATCATATACAGCGTATCACAAAAGTGTTAGTAACTTATTTCAATAATAATGTCCTACATTCAATAATGATTTAATTTAGTACCTTAACCAGCCACGTGGTGTAGTGGTCAGTGCACGAGGAGGGCTATGAAGCTAGGGGTCCCGGGTTCTATTCTAACCTATAGGGGAATTACCTCAACTGTTACCAGGGTTTGGTTAGTTAGGCTTAATTTAGGTTTAACTGTTTCCCCTGGTTCCACACTCTCATACTCACTATCACCATCATACTCATTATCACCATCACCTCATATCATCGGGACATGAAAGAGCCTCCACAGAAAGGATGTACTATTAGTACATTCGGGCGTCCCCTGGACAACGGTACATTAATATTTAAAAACCAACGTAAGATGCTTCTTTCACAATTAACTATTGAATTCCCTTTCAAACCGCACTCCTCCATCACTCCTTCATTACCGACTCTGTCCATACGAGTTTTTCCACATACATTTCTTAGATATATCTCATCCCAACCGCATTCATCTTGTTCTTGTGTTTCTCCTGACAAACCCACACCCATAAAACAATGTTGGCGTTAACTCACTTTTATGTACTTCCATCTTTGTCTCTTTATAACTATTAATATTAGTAATGTTTTGTAAATGCATGAATACTCAAATATTTGATTTTTCACCTACACGATTGAAGAGCTATAAATAATAGTGAAGGTTTCAAATAAACTTAGTACCTACCTACTAGCCTCTTTAATTGCGGGGTCGGAAAATTCATCCTCTTAGTAAGTCGCTGCTATTAAGCTGGAAATGGGCGGAAATAAATTACATAAATTATATATTTAATACATTATATGATTGCCATATCCCCTCTACCACTCTCCCCCCTTAACCCAAATTAAAATTCTAGGTGTGTCCTGGATAATAATACTCTAGTTTAAAAAAATAGATTTAACTATATTTTATACTAACAAGGCACACTTTATTACACCACTGTATAGAAAAGAATAGATTTTTTTAAATTCTACGATAAATTTCTTTTTCGATAAACAGTATAAAGTAAGTTATTTGGTCATATATTTTGTGCGGCATGAACACATTTTATGATCAGCTATAAAATCTGAATTTCTAGAACATTTGTTTTATTTTTACAAAAATGTTAAAATTGTATAGGTAGATTTGAATACTTTATTTCTAGCATCATCTCTTAATACCCGTTTAGCTATACGCCTATGTACTTCTTACTCTAATATGGTAGGGATTAGGAAGGGTAAATGTAGATAAAGTGTATCAGTATTTGCATGAAAGAAGAGTTGAAAGCCAGCTATCAAAAACCACCTGCAGTACACCCTACCAGGATCGAACCTTGATTTCCCCGTCATCGAATCTGATCTATTGCTAGAGTGACGCCTTAGACTATGCGGCTATTGAAGCGGGTGAGTAAAAATGGTTTGTCTTACAGTTCACCACATGTAAAAATGGTTTGTCTTGCAGTTCACCCAATGTAAAAATTGTTTGTCTTACAGTTCACCACATGTAAAAATTGTTTGTCTTGCAGTTCACCACATGTAAAAAATGGTTTGTCTTTGCAGTTCCATCCACATGTAAAAATGGTTTGTCTTGCAGTTCACCACATGTAAAAGCAGTTGGTATATCTTTCTTTGGTCTTCCACGCTTTGTGCGAAAGTAGGTATATTTGTATAAGACATTTTAAAACATAAAATAGTCAAAAATATTGTTTGCATTTAAAATTTAAAGAAATAATACACATTTTAAATATTAACTGTTTATTAAATATTATATAAATAATTTAAACACTTTAAATAAAATTAAATTACTTCATGACTACAATGATATTGATATAACGCAATAACTATGGACTTATATTTTAAAGGTATCCTATTGGAGATGTTCATATAAACAGTGGTACAGTGGTGGATTTATATTTATGCCGCCTAGGGGCTACACAGATCTTGCTGCCCCCCACCCCGCTTGAAAAATAGAAACAATAGCAGTTACTAAACGCTGTACTTGGTGAAGGTACCCTGATGCTTCACTTCGTGTGTTAGGTTTGCATGTTTTGTCATTCGCAATGACTGTAAGTGCTTCTTTAACTTTACGTTTTATACATATAAAACTTACCGTGTTGCCAAAATAAAGGGGGGATTCTCTTATAGGCAGATAGAGTAGCAAGGGGGACTCTCTTATGGTCAGATAGGGCAGCAAGGGGGACTCTGTTGTGGGCAGACAGGGTGGCAAGGGGGGCCTCTCTTATGGGCAGACAGAGTAGTAAGGGGGACTCTCTTATAGACAGATAGAGTAGCAAGGAGGACTCTCTTATGGGCAGATAGGGCAGCAAGGGGGACTCTGTTGTGGGCAGACAGGGTGGCAAGGGGTGCCTCTCTTATGGGCAGACGGGGCAGCAATGAGGGACTCTCTTATAGGCAGATAGGGCAGAAAGGGGGACTCTCTTATGGGCAGACGGGGCAGCAAGGGGGGACTCTCTTATAGGCAGATAGGGTAGCAAGGGGGACTCTCTTATGGGCAGATAGGGCAGCAAGGGGGACTCTGTTGTGGGCAGACAGGATGGCAAGGGGGGCCTCTCTTATGGGCAGACGGGGCAGCAATGGAGGACTCTCTTATAGGCAGATAGGGCAGCAAGGGGACTCTCTTATGGGCAGACGGGGCAGCAAGGGGGACTCTCTTATAGGCAGACAGGGTAGAAAGGGGTGACTCTTATGGGCAGATAGGGCAGAGAGGGGGGACACTCTTATAGGCAGATAGGGCAGCAGGGGGGGGACTCTCTTATGGGCAGATAGGGCAGCAAGGGGGGACTCTCTTATGGGCAGACGAGGCAGCAAGGGGGGACACTCTTATAGGCAGATAGGGCAGCAAGGGGGGACTCTCTTATGGGCAGATAGGGCAGCAAGGGGGGACTCTCTTATGGGCAGACGAGGCAGCAAGGTGACAGGACATGAGCTTTAGGCCTACACATCCATCTTGGTAGGTACAGTACGTGTTTATAAAAAAGTATTATTTGTAGAGTAACAAAAAGATAGACAATGTTAACTTTTTCAATATCAATAGTTTGTTTTTTTACTAAATTGGCCACCCCTTTGATTTTTTCATCCTGGGCTGTAGCCCCCTGAGCCATCCTGTAAATCCAGCACTGCATAGAAATATATTATAATGCTAACACTAATATTATATTCAAGTGGTATATCTAGTGCGATGATCATTACAATAGTATACTACTTGTCAATGTTTATGAAGTGATGAGTTTAAAATAGTTAATAACGTCAACAATGTTCAAAATGCTTTCACAATTGACATGGCTGCTGCATGTATTCGAGTCTAAAGCCACGAGCTGTGATTTCAGAGTTTGTACGGACTGGAATTATAAAAGGTCCATTTCCTGTATCTGAAAAACAAAAAACAATACTTATTTTAATTCTGATATTTGAGGATATAATATATCAATTTTAAAACAATTATACTTGACGCAATTCCTCAATAATTAGAGAAATAATGTCGTAGTTCAATTGATAGGAGGCATGCATGCTTAGGTTGTACATAATAATTAATTTTACCTTTATTAGTCAGACTTAAAATTAAATTAAATTTTGGGAAATTAACAGAAGCTTTGAATTAAAAAAAATTTTTTTCAGCACTGTATCACCCTCGCTTCATCTTGCGACACTGTACAACTGGTTGCCTAACTCCAAGGTACTAACAACCTGTAATGAAACTAAACATTTGAGTTCCGACAAGATAACCTTTTTTGTTAAATAAGACATGATGATTAATAATTTATCAATAAAAAATCAATTACAGATAAGTGTTACAAAATTCAATAGGAAAAGAGGGTGGCAGCCCCCGTTTAGTCAGTTAAAGGTGAATTATGATATTACCAACCAATTTTTCAAAGGTTTAACGTCTTAGTTCAACAAAACATTATACAGGGATTTGTTGTTTTAGTTCAAGTTGTTTCTGATATTTTTATATAAAAGCATATTAAACCATTGATTTTCAAATGCTCATAACTCCCTTAGTAATAACTTTCGGGAAAAATTCGTCCATATATTTCCTACTTATTTTTTTGATAAGGAATCACCCACCACCCGGCGGGTCTGAGATCAATAACGAATCATCCTGTATAGACAACCTGTCAATCCCACAAAAGCCCTACACTAGGAGCAGCGCCAGTCCTCACTACTAGACCTTGCTTTTAGACCGTCAAACGGCAATTCTCTTGATCGATATACAGGTAACCCGTCAATTCTATATATAGAACTCGCTTTGCTCGTTGGGGGCTCCACCTCCAAACCCCCCGTGAGTTTTCTTTGCAAGTTGATGTAAAATAATGTAATTCCAGCGTTGTTTTGAACGTAACAACTTAAAGTTACCGGTATTGTATTGTATTTTTACATATTATTTTAGTTTCTCCATACTTATAGGGCAGCTAGAATCATCAAATTTGGCACGCTTATGATTGATTGGATGTGCTATTATGCCTGCCAAATTTTATTATTCTAGCTCTCCCATAAATGTGTTAGTAAATTAAAAAATTTGTGGAAAATGTGCAAAATTTACCTAGAATCAAAAAATCTAGCTCTATCTAAGGTATAACCGATGGAGATACAACAAAAAGTAATAGGACCAAACTTGTGGATCTCGCCAAATCCGTAGCTGCTGGTGCAATCAGTTTTTTGATAGGGCTTACTGTTTAGCCACAAGAGACCTCCAAATAAAGGTCCACACCGACTTTAAAGTTGCTCCACCATTTTGAATTTTTTTCGGGGGCTAAAAATATATTTTTTAAACTTTTTGGAATTTTCCCGTCAGTTACAGGCTAGACGCTATAAGTTTGCTAAATTTCAAGTTTCTAGCTTATCTAGAAGTGGGTGAACATTAATGTCAGTGAGTGAGTGAATGAGTGAGTGAATCAGCCATGTGGCTTTGTAGTATATGGACATCAACCCAATCTGGTTATACAACCGTCAAATGGTTGCTTACCAAACTTATTAGACACGATAAGCACCTTAAACCTCAAAATATATTCGCTCCTTGCACCAGAATTCGTTGTTATTATTATTAATTTTCTTTTCTTACCATCGTGTCTTACTATCCGTTTGCTTATGTACTAATTACGCTAGTGATTTTAGGGATGAAAAGGTTATATTTATAGGAAGTGTATCCGCATTTGCGCGGAGAAAGAGTGGAAAAAAAATTAGTAAAAACTACCCTCAGTACAGCCGACCGAGATTCGAACCTCGATCTTCCCGTCATTGGCAGTCAAGTCTACTACGAGAGAAGTGCGTTAGACCACGCGGCCACCGAAGCAGGTGTCTGGTTAATTGGGCTTTATTTAGGTTTTAAAATTATACCTAGCCCCACAACTTCATAATCACTATCATGACGCCATCTCATTGCGGATATGACGTGTATACAACCTCCAAGGTGTAACCTGGGCAACGTTCTGTTCCCACAGAGCGGTTAAAAGTCTACATTTAATGTGACCGAACTAGATACTCATCTCTCACGGTCAAACATCCCATACGTCAAGGTTTTTCCAACTTTCTATGTCCAAGGGCCAACACTTTTTTCTGTCTCTTATTGGCCCGTGGGCCACAATACTGTATCGACAGTTCGACAGTACTGCTATTGAATAAATATTTTATATGCGTATAACCCGAACGGGTAGTAAGACGCGGCGCTAATAATAATAATAATAATAATAATAATAATAAGTATTAAAATATTCATATCAGCTCATTCTTATACACATATGTTCACACTAGAGATTAGGATTTCTCGTGAAGTATGTTCTCTGTTTGTTTTTTGTTTTTCCTTTAAATTTTTAGATTTCTCATTCTATAGTTTTCATTTGCCCGTTGAAAAGTATATTTGTATTAAAATGCAATACTTTTCCTCGCGCAAAAAGGAAAAATAGTTTATAAAAAAAACGTAAAATACTTATTTATTTTATTAATTGATTATGTCAAATATATCTGTATCCATCCATTTTTCTCCTGAAATAATTTTATATTTTTCGTTAGCCAGCGGGCTGCAAAAAAAATGTTACCACGGGCCGTGCCATACGCAAAAAAATAAAAATAATAATAATAAAAAAATTCATGGCATACATAATTATTTATTGATATTATGAAATGATGAGCTTTCCTGGTCGCATGGCTCGTATTACCTGTAACAGGCGAGTTTCTGGTAAAGTCGATCTCACTGGAAGCGTCATTGAAACGATCCCCACAGAGACGAACCCCATTGACGACAATGTAGTCATTTGGACAATTGAAGACTTCAGCACCGGCTTGACCCGGAGGAACCAGTGACTCTCCGTCTGAGGACAACATTCACATTGCTGTGGTGACATTTATTATTATCTATTAATTGATACTTTCATCCTAAAAAAAACTAACTTAGGTAGGTAACTGCGCATTCACGAGTTGGCCGAAACATAAGCTCAGAACAGAAACAGGGTCACGTGACGAGCTCTAAGCCAATCACAATATTTCCTCCTCATCAGCGCTTGCTATTCTGCTAAAGTTAATCTCATCTCTACTTCATCCGCTCTGCCTGAGATCTTCGGGACTGGAGAACCAATCAAATCTCAAATCAATGCGCATGCGCTGTAGAGCTAGAAGCGAGCAGACAGCTTCGTTGGCCGTTGTGAGGAGATTTGAAATAACCCGTTAATGTAAAGCTTGTATCGATGTATTGGATTGTGCCACGACACAGCGTTATAATTTGAAAACATCCATCAGGAGAATGATTTAAAATATATGTTTATACACTAGAAAATTAAATATGTTGATAATCAGGTGTTTAAACTTTCTTTTGCAATGCATCATGGGTCAACATACGGTGAGCGTGTGAATAGTTGCACAATTGAGTCATATTCTGCTTTATATTTTCAGCCAGCGTGTGAATCAAACATAATACAGCTCAAATCAGACGTCTTCTCGGGGTGTGGTTTTTCTATGTTCTACTTAAGAAACCAGTGGGATTGAGAACAGGAAAACAGTTTTACCGTATTTAGAAACTACTAAACAAACAAGATTAATAATTTGGCCGCGATATGGGCTATTAAAACGGAACTACTCCCGCCGTAATGTTAGCATAGGTACGTAACTGAGCTCAGGTATTTGTTACAATAATACCTCATTGAGATGATACCTTATTCAAAAATCAAATCAGGTATATAAATATCCTCTTACAGTAATTGATTGCTACTTAAAGTTCCTTAGGCTGTGCTTGTAGAAGAGATTAACATAATTTTGAATCGTGCCCAAATCAAAATAATTCCAGCTCCGATAAACTTAAAGAAGGTCCCAGGACAAGAATTTGATCAACGTATTCATACGGTTTTTATAACAGAAATTATACCTCCATATGTGTATCCTGGGAAATATTCTATTCCCAGAGAGCAGTTAGAAGTCTACAAACACAGGCGACCGAATTAGATGTCAAAGATGCCATACGCTAATAAAAACGCCACAGAAACTATGCTAATTTCAGCACAGTAAAGCATCGTTTAGCGATTCGATCAAAATCAAAAAAATAGAGCGTAGATTTAACGTAGCTCTTCCACGGGTCGTATCAATGGCTTACAACATCCAATTGTCTGTTAAGGAACTAAAATAATACCGTGCCCTTGACTATAAAAATTAAACACATGACGTCAAGAATGATAAATTGCTTTAAACAATTCACATACGCACGAAGAATACAGACCCTGCTAAAACAAAGTTCCACTTGGATGACGTCGCTCGAATTAAGAGGTATAAGTGTGTTTTCAACCAGGTACTAACCCCTCGATAGTCTTTGGATCATTTGGACGATTCACGCAGAACAATCTACGTAGCTATATTCTAAAGAGAATCTTTTGAAAACCAATTAAAGATTAATCTTAATTTTAAGAGCAGTTAGAAATATTCTATCCAAGAGTTTATATTTTAGAAAGAAAGCTAGGAGAGAATTCAAACTATAATAAATCTTTGGTAAAACAAAATTCTAGTAATGAATAAACAATTAATTCAATAAAGAATCTGTTGTTTCACTGTAGAATAAACAAACACATTAACTACGCTAATGTTTATTTATGTAGCGTCTTTAAAGTGGGGATGTAGGGGACGGGAGAAAAGGTAAGTTTTTTTTGTTTACAGTTTTTAGAGCAAAACTTTTTTTGGCCAAAATATATAGTAAAATATTTCGCCAGTAGAAAACTAAAGTCTAATTTTCTTCATGTGGTGATATCAACATTTGTTGAATATCTGTTAAAGGATGTCGTGGAATTAAATGACAACTTTTTCTCTTCATTTAAAAAGGTTATCATCTAATGGTGCTATGCTCATGATAGATAATCAACAACTGTTGATATCACCGTGTGAAGAAAATTAAACTATATGATTATAATCTTTAATAAACTACCGCTTGGTGAATTGTCTCCCATAAAATAAGCATATAGTATTATTTGTCATGCCAAATACACCCTAGATATCCATTTTAAACAAACTTGTTAGAGCCATTTTCAAAAAATGTCAAATGATTCAAAAATAATAATCACTAAACAACCCTTATTTAAATGGCTAGAATTAAAAATGTAAAAAAAGGCTGAAGGTAATAAATACCATATAATGGCTAAATATAAAGTTTGAACAAAATCTACCAACCCGTTTTGGTTGTGGCACCAGGTTCAGACAGACAAACCAGGTTTAAACAGACAAACCCGGTACAGATGGACAAACCAGGTACAGACAAACAAACCAGCTACAAAGACAGACCAGGTAAGTACAGAAAAACCAGGTAGATACAGACGGACAAACCACCTACAGACAGACAAACCACCTACAGACAGACAAACTAGCTACAGACAAACAAACCCGCTACAGACAGACAAACCAGGTACCTACAGACAAACCCGGTACAGACGGACAAACCCGCTACAGAGACAAACCAGGTAGGTACAGACAAACCCGGTACAGATGGACAAACCCACTACAGACGGACAAACCAGGTACAGACAGACAAACCAGATACTGACGGATGAACCAGGTACAGACAGACAAACCAGCTACATACAGACAATCAGGTACATAAGGACAAACCAGGTATAGGCAGACAAAGCAGCTACAGGCAGACAAACCAGGTATAGACAAACAAACCGAGGGACACATAGAATTTACTGATACACTTTTTTCAGCTCGGAGACACATTAAATGTCAATATTCAACGTAATCTCAAGATCGAACTTTTTCATTATTACAACATTTTCTCTTTATATGAGAAAGTAAAAATAGATATGTTCAAAAAAAAAGCGTTTGTTAAACAAATTTATATTATAATAATGTTGCTCGCGTAAAACTTACACATGAGTGAATATAATATTGTTGTTATCAGCAACATTACTACCATCGTCAGTGAGAATATGGTCAAGATCATTAAGTATAGTTTTTCACTGACTGGGACGTCAGGGTTTGTATCCCAGCCGAGTGTATTTAGGGTCATATTTCCTAAATAGTTTTCCACTCCCCCCATCACGCAAATTCGGGTACAGTTCTTCGACATTCTACTTTTATCATTCTTACAATAGCGTAATTAGTGGCCTACTTATACGTATAACCGAATTGGTAGTAGAACGGAGGGAAACAATAAAAAAAAATCTTACCTCTTTTGGTATCTCGTAGGGAATAGTTTCTGCTGGTGGTTATTTTACTAACCAGGCGTCAAGTTTTTTTTTAAAGATTTGACACATTTTTATGTAACTAAAGCTAATATTATATTAGCAACAGGTGATTATTATTTAACCACTGATTCATTCTCCACAACCTTACACGACTTTGTATTAACTAACAATGATGTTAAAATTTTGAGTTAAATTTCAAACTTTTCATAGTTACAAAATAAATTTTGATTAAGTAGATGTGTTGAGATAATGGTACATACATTACAAATTCCATATCCGACAGTTGTTCTGTTATTTAAGCTACTCTTTCCTCATCCCTAACTTATTAGCCTAATTAGTACATAATATGTGTATATCCTAAGCGGGGCTAAAAATAAATACATCTAAGATTTCCGAAGACTTTTTGCTTATGCGGAAAAGTTAGCTGTCATTACAATAGCACGGCAAACGTATTATTTTCTACTCCTACGCTGAAATGCCTGCACTAAATATCAGCTACTTAAGCTTATCTAACCTAAGGGGACCCGAGTACGAACTATTAACCTATTAACCTATTAACATTCGCCTAAAAAAAGTTAATTTCATACGCACACGCAACCCTAGCTAATATTCCGGCTCGGTGCCGTGTTAGTCACTGAAGACACGGTTTCAATCCCAGCTTGGCACCTTAAGATCTTGGTATTGTTTCAGAATCCCAATAGTTATGTATGAAGGTCTAACAAATAATCGACCTATTCAATCATTTAAATAAAACAAATTTGGTATTTTTGTTTTTGTTTATGTGTTTTCACCACAACTCCAAAAATAACTATAAATCCAGTAACCGTACTTTAGTAAACATGAGGTCATGCGTCTAAGGCTACGGATTTTTCGTTTTAAGCAAATTATGAGACTGATTCCATATTCCATGGAACCACCATTTTGTGATATTAATTGATTATCTAAGAATTTTTCAATTTTTTTTTAATCGCCGTGTGTCCTTCGAGCTACACGCCTTTTTATTAACTACGCTAATCTATTAGGACTTGTGAATGAGGAAGGTTGAATTTAAAGAAAATGTACCCGAATTTTCATGTAGATAGAGTAGAAAAGCATTTAGGAAAAACAACGATTAGTACACCCGACTAGGATTCAAACCCCGATCTCTCTTTCTTCACCAGTCTAGTATTTTGCGAGAGTGACGCCTCAGGCTATGCGGCCACAGAAGTGGGTAGCTATTAAATGTTCCCGTTCAGTATTATATTATTTAATATACGTAGTATCAATTTATTTGTAAATATCTTGATCACTAAGGAGAAAAATGAATACCAAATTCAAAAATAAATTTCACTACACGCCTAACTTCACCCCGGGAACACCGGGCACCAATTTGGCCCACCACATTCTACAAATACTTTAAAATTCATACAGTTGTTTGTGTAAAATATTTGACCTTAAGTTCCTCAATTATTTTATGATTTATTTATTTTAATTTAAACATGTTGTTTGATTAGAGAGCTAGTTCTACTAAGAGCGTCCCCAAACATTGTTTTATTATTATTTTGGATAAGTCCTGAACCAGAAATTATTTTTCAGGAAGAGGATAACAAATATTTACCGAGGTGTTTGGGATGACCTATGCATAGTTAGTACATTTGATACCCGCCTCGGTGGCGTAATTGGCTAGCGCGCTGGTTCGTGTTGAGCTTGACTGGCAAGTACGGGAGGATAGAGGTTCGAATCTCGGTCGGGTGAACTGGGTTTTTTCCGAGATGGTTTTCCACTCTCTCTCCACGCAAATGCGGGTTTACTTCCTCAAAATTCAACCTTTCCAATTCCTAATCCATTAGTACTTGAGCGTATAGCCCGAACGGGTAGTAAGACGCGGTGCTAAATAAATAATAAATAAACAAAAAAGTACATTTGTTTAGTTTTATAATTGAAAGGAGCTACATAAAAACACAATAGCAAAATATCTGAGTATCTGATTATTTTAATGGACTGGAGAAAATGTTTTGAAAAATCTTTATAATAAGCTGTTTGGAATCTATATACACTAATAACCATTCAAATTTGAAGCCTTTGAGTATATTTAAAAAATAATATTTAGGGTGGGCTGTGGGGCCATAATATAAAAACATAGAGTACGTTGGAATAACTTCTGGTGACATGGAGTTTTATTTTAAATTTTAGTTAGCAAAATTTGGTTAGTAAACATGTTGTTATTGAATTAATTTAAACACAATTTATCAGGCAAAATATATTTACCAAGTGTAACGATACATTAGAATAAGATTAATTTTCAAATCATTACAACTTAAAAATTTAATTTTTTTAATTAGGTACAAAATAAAAACTTGATTGTATAAGTTATAATTAGCACAGTTCTCTATTAGAATATCACTTATAAATGTTGATATTATTCTATTTTTTTCAAATATCAAACAAAATTAATTTTACAAATACAAATTTTAGAGATGAAATATTTATACGTTGAATTACAAGGTACACTAATATAAAAGTGATATTTAGTATTAGTTAAAAGTTTCATATTATTTTATATTCTAACTTAAATATTAAAGGTGTGCGAAGGGAAGTTGAAACTAGATTTGTGTATTTTGAAGATGAAGGAGACCTAAGTTGAAGATAAGGTTTTTGTTGCTGTCACGTAGCTCTATTTTTAATTAGTCATGCTAATAACCCGAACTTGTACAAAGGAGCAGTAATTATTTTGTATAAATCCATTAAGTGCATCTACAGTAGCCCCATGGCTTCTTTAGTGCTGACTGACAGCTCACAGCTGACAGCTAACGGCTTTGAAAAGCTACCAGACCAAATTATATTTCCCTACGCCGAACCATATTATCTGCAAAAAAACATGTGTTTAGCAGCTGTCACTTCTGACAGTCAAAATTTAGGTATATACCTAAATGTTGACTGTCAGTTGTCAGCTGTGAACTGTCAGTCAGCACCAAATAAGCCATGGGGCTACTGTAGGTAAAGAGAAAGGTATAAAGATAAAATAAATTACTATATTCCTTTAGGTTGACATATTTAAAAAATGTATAGATCTTCTATTTCAAAAATGTACGTGTAAATTCATCGTAGATAATAATTATCTGTAATTATTAATACCAGATACTAAATATGTATTTTATAACTCGAATGTAAGCAAGCAAGTAAGCAAATATCTTTTTAGATTATATGTTCTTTGCTTCATAACGGTTACCGTCAATTCATGATGTTAAAAACTTGGTATTTTTCTTTTGAACAAAATAATGTTGGCCAAATTGAATATAATATATTTTATATTACTCACCTACCTGATTTATCTAAGCAATGCCATTAATTATTGTCGGTGTTAAACTACAATTTAGTAGCTGTTCTAAACAATATTACAAGTTGGATTACGTTATATTTATTGATATATTTCAAATATGTTTATAATATATAAGTTACAAGTTTTCTTCTTTTTTCGAAATGTTTCAAATATTCGAAGGCCAACGTGGGTGTTTTAGTCAAAACGAAGGAAATTTTCGCTTCGACTTTGACATTTTTCGAATCTTCGCACACCCCTATTTAATTTATTAACTTTTACTTCAAAGACAAATCAATTAATTTTTTTAAAATCTAGTAATATTAATATTTACCTTCATTTATATTGATTAGTTGAAATGGATACACAGTTCCATCACTTGCCACATTTCTGTACGTAATACCACAGTAGCCATCTGCTTTCTTGATACAAATGGCGTAGTTTAGATTGTTCTGTAATATTAAAAAATAAAATAAAACACTTTATACTAAATATAATAGATCAACTTCAATTTAAAGGAATTTAAAACAGTTAAACACAAACAAAAGTAAATGTAATTACAAGACAGTGCAAATATTAATCCCGAATTTAGTTAATTCAACCAATTAAAAAAGTTCGCTTATCTTTATGATATATTAAAAAAAAGTGTTAGGTGTAATTTAAGTCTATGTTGGAAAATGATTTTAGTTTTATATTAAGTTTAACATTCCATAATGGATGTATCTGTGTGTATTTTAAATATGGTTAGTCAAATCTCTCTAGATCTATTATGATTGGAGAGCTTCTTAAGACCTTACCTGTGAACTTGTCATAAGTTTGCATTAATGTTTATTTAGAAATAAAATAAAGCTTAAATTGAACAATAAAACTGAGATAAAAAAACAAAAATATGTTAAACTTGTGTAGGAATATTCAATGAGATTTTATTTAGATATTCTAAAATTTTATTTGGTAGGAGAAGTAGAGTGATTTAGATGTATTATTTTGCAAACTTTAGTTTCTTTACCAAGCAGTTAAAGCAGGGCCTTCCTTAGCAGACGTGGGGCCCTGGGGGCTTCTTTGCTTCACACCTCTTCCCCAAATAATAAAAAATAAAGAGCTTAGTTTTTTTTAATGTTATCAAAGTAATATTAACCTAAATACATATATTCAGCCTTATAAGGTGTCAGGAAATAATCTAAACGATAAATACATAATTGTAGTAATTAATTGTTTTGCTACCCGCCTCGGTGGCGTAGTTGGCTAACGCGCTAGTCGTGTTTAGCTCGACTGCCGAGGCCGGGGAGATCGAGGTTTGAATCTCGGTCGGGTAGACTGGAGGTGGTTTTTCCTAAATGGTTTTCCACTCTCCCTCCACGCAAATGCGGATTCACCTCCTCTAAATTCAACCTTCCCAAGTCCTAATCCGTTATTGTAATTAATACTTAAGCGTATAACCCGAACGGGTAGTAAGACGCGGTGCTAAATAAAAATAATTTTTTTGCTAATTAATTTGTTAGTGTGTTAATTTTTTTACACATCATAATTTTTATAAGGGTTGATTTTCCCCATCCCTCTGGTCGATTTTATTTCCCAAAAAACGGAATCTGTTTAATTAATGCTAAAACTCGTGTTTTTATATATTTATATAGGAATAGATTTCTCCCCAACTCTTTGTTATATTTTCTTTCCAGACGAACTTGATCTGTTTAAAATTACAAATAACAACTGTGCCAAATTTGAATCAAGTTGGTTGATGCGTTCAAAAGCTATCGTGACACATTTCAACCACAAATAGGCAGAAAAATCTAAATTGGTGGAGTTGAAATGAAAAACTCACTTCACTCGTTCAATAAATCAAACCACATGATTGTGTTTTTGTTTGTTTTTACACCCAGACAATATTTCCTAGATCACCATACAGGAAGCCTACTATGCCAGAGCGACGTTAAAATTTTCCACCACAACTTTTTTATTCCCTTTGTCACCTAAGCAAGCGCAGAACCCCCCAAATCGCGGGGCCCTGTGAGGACTCACCATTTGCACAACCCTAAGAGCAGCCCGGAGTTAAATTATTTTATTTCTGTATGCTTGAAGAGAAAAACAAAGTGTATAGAAATAATTAAATAGCCCCTCACATTTTTCATACGATTTGTATCGTCCACTCACTTTTTCACCGGACAAAATGAAGAAGGATGACCCTATATGCACAGAATATTTTACTACTAATAAGAGTAAATTCGTTGTTTTAACTTGGTGCCTTTAGTAATAATAATAATAATAATAATAATATATAATAATAATAATAATGCACGTCTGAGCTACATCACTCTTAGCCCAGTTTGTGGAAATATTATCCAGTACTAATGTACCGTTGTCCAGGGAACTCCCGAATGTACTAATAGTACATCCTTTCCGTGGAGGCTCTTTACATGTCCTGATGAGATGAGGTGATGGTGATAGTGAGTATGAGGGTGTGGAACCAGGGGAAACATTTAAACCTAACTTAAATCCAATAAACCAAATCCTGATGACCATTGGGACAATTCACCCTCCACGAAAAATACCAAAGGCACCAGCCGGCAATCGATCCCAGGACCCCTACGCTCGTAGACAGGTGCACTGACCACTACACTACTGGGCCGGTTAGTGTATTTTATTAAAGATACATATTCACAGCTATCGTATTATTTTGAAATAGCCATCGTACGAGTATGTAGTATCTGCATAACATTGTCTAACTTTTCCTTTTTTACTGACGTCCATCGATGAGAGGGGGAAAGCGACCTATGACATGGCTACCAACATTTTGAGCTTGGTTTTCCCACTTTAAAATAACAATAATCCAAAATATTTTGGGGTAACCCTCACACTTTCTTTGCTTTCTATGCTTGGGGTGTTGTGTGAAGGGAGCCTTTACTTATTACTGTGGATTCACACGTTCACCGAAAGACAATAGCAAACCAGAAATGTGGTCACGTGACGAGCTCTAAAAGCCAATCACACTATTATTTCAGCATCACTGGCGTTGTCCGCTCGGCGTGACTTGAAATAATTTCAGCTTTCACTGTTCTCCGCTATAACACTTGTTTGGAAGATATAATCAAATTTTACAACAAACCTACCCAATCAGTGCGCAAGCGCCTACAAAACGAGATACAAGCTGACAACTGCATCTACTGTTGTTAGATTATTTGAAATAACTCGTTAAATACATAATTAATAAATAATTAATAATTATATCGTTCTTGTTCTGTGATGATTTGTTTCACTACAAAACACAATAATTATAAAGCATCCATTGTGACAATAATTTAAAAGATCTGTTTATCCACTAGAAAATAAAATAGGTTGATAATCATCTGTTGTTAGTTTGCCTTGCAAAGCAGTATTGGTAAACATCCGTTTCTGCTAGCGAGTGAATTGCTGCACTACTTAACCAGATTATGCTGTCAATTTTCAGAGAACATGTGAACCAGGCCTAGCCATCGTCCCTCTCCCCGCCCTCTCCCCTCCCTCTCCCATTGTTTTATTTAATACTACATTACAGGTATCTACTAACCAAATACCCGGGCATTACTCCAGAGTTATTCTCCAGAGATTGGTAGTTGAATGTTTCAAAATATCCCTTGGGTTCTGTAAAATACTGGAGACAGTGCTTTGGAGCCAATAAGGGACTATTTTTTTTCAGCTGCGTCACTTTGATTCTGAAGCGTCGTGGAAAGCCATTTCCATTGTTAATAACGGTTAGTGTATATGGACCAGGTGACATATCCACATCCAAATAAACTGTGAACATTAGGATCGATTTAGATTCATGCTTAATACATAACTAATAAAGAATAGTCCATAGCACATAATGCGTAAAAAATCGAAACATTACTTTCTACAATAACAGAAACACAGTGAATAGTGCACGATTCATAAAATTGATTAAACTTTTAACTCTTTACGTGTTATGCATGGACTCGAGCATAGACGACCCTTGGATTTTAAAATTATCATCCAATGAGAATGTGAGGAGAGGTTCTAACCAATTAAACGCTAGTGGACCACCCCTTTGAAATTCCTCGGCATGTGAATGTTGATTAGACATTTAAGCTTTTTATTTGCATAGTTTGCCGCACTATGAGTTAGCGCTGTAATCTCTGCATAGCATTTTTATTTATTTATTAGTAGATGCTCACATGAGGCTAGGGTCTTTATAAAAAAATACTAATTTAGTCAGCCTGAAGGCATGGGTACAAAAAATAAAGTGCTGTATAGTTTTAGAGATAACATAAAACATTAAGAAAGAGAAAACAGAAATCATAAGAGATATTCAAATAGTCAATAAAGAGAAGATAAAACAATCATAATGTTGGTGATAAGAAAGAGAGGAAAAAAGAGTAGCCTACAATATTCACATTACAAATTCTTTAGTAGTCATTAGAGACTAAGATTATTCTATTTTAAATGTGTTAGAACACAATAGGTGAATACAAAATTCAAAAAAGGAACATAGAGAAAAAAAAGTACAAAAATACCAAAACACACATTTGCACACATCCATACAATAACGATAAGTCAAATGTAGTTAGACGTCCAAGACAAAAGAACACAAGATTATAATATGTCAGAAAATACAACCCAAATTATAATCGTACTGATTTCCAACTACTCATTCTTTATTCTTTTTGCCTCCATATGTTGTTTAGAAAATAAATTCTAGGTTATATTGCTAATCCATTATTCTTACCATTCTTTTAAACCTATGCCTTAATGTCGTTAAGTTCTTTGTTTAGCAATTTAGTTCCAATTTTTTGTATGCTTTTTAGACCATAGTGAACATTTTTGAAATGTGTTTTTGATAGATATTATTGATTCCTCTAGTGGAGCAGCCTGAGCTATTTTTCGCTTTAAATTTAACTGAGCTGATTGTTAAATTATTACTAATTTTGTGGAAGATTACAATGATGACAGATCTGCTTTTTTTTTAATGATAATGTATTTGTACTTTCAAAAATTTCTTTTGTAGGTGTGCTGGAATGAAATATATACAAATATGACCTACGATAACAGCTGTTTATGATTGTTTTGAAGAAAAACTATTACAAAACCTTAACGTAGTTGAGATACATAAATATAACATTGTGATTTTAACTTAAACTGTGGTTATATGTGTGATTAATCATTGAAATGAATAACTTATATAGCATAAGTGTGAATTTTATATAATAAACTTATTTGTCTTTGAATTGAGCGTAGCTTTTACTTGGGTTATAATCCTGAATGAGTTTTAAGAATGTGCTAATCTTGATATTTTTTGAGTTTTAAGAGATTCCTCATTTAGATGTTTTACATGCATGCATACGTATCTAATCACACCAATCCTTTACGGGGTAGGCAAGAAACTGTGCATATAGCTCAAAGAACAACTCCGTTCTTAATCAATCTTCACTAACTTTCTCCACACTTCCCTATCCTTGCACACCCCCTTCGCTTCAACAACCTCCATACACCGAGTCATCATGATCTTTTATTCTTAAAACTCTTAAAGTTTATCTTTTCCACACATTCAACTATTACATTTAGCCACGTCTTACATAGTCTACCCCTTCCTTTTGATTCACACAATCTACCTTCATATATTTGCTTCATCACTCGATCCACACTCATCCTCTCAACATGACAAAACCAACGTAAGTTGCTTCTTTCACACTGACCTATTGGATTCCCATTTAAACCGCACTCCTTCAGCACCCATTCATTACTGACTCTGTTCATATGAGTTTTTACACACACATTCCACATACATTACAACCGCATTCACCTTGCTCTTTTGTTTCTCCTGACACACCCATACTTCACATCCATAAAACAATGTTGGCGTAAACATATTTTATACACTGCAATCTTTGTTTCTTTCGATACTACTTTATTCTTTGAAATAGTCCACATATATCCATCTACTCTCTGAGTTGCATTCACCCGTTTGTCGATTTCACCATCAATCCTTCAATTTTTACAGAGCATTCTGCCCAGATACACTAAATCATTCCCTTTTTCTAATAGTTTTGTATTTTACTGTGTTTACAATTATTTCCTGATCCGTCCTTATCAAAAATTATCACCTTAGGTTTGAAGACCTTTGTACAAAGATCCATTCTGCCGGTCACTACATTCAAATTATTTAATGCATTCTGCAAGTCACTTTCACTCTCATCCATTAATACGGCATAATCTGCATATAACAGCACTCTCAGCTTCACATTGTACATTTCTTCACCAACCACGCTCTCACAAGCATCCTTCGCACACTTATCGATGAATACATTAAACAACCATGGCAACATAACACAACCTTGTCTAACACCCTGTTCAATGTCAACCCATTCTCTCAAAGCTCAAGCCACCCTGACACGCACTTTACTTTCATTATTCACAGACATAATTGCATTTACTAACCATGCATAAACCCTCACCCTTTTTTCAGAACATTCCATAACATAATCCTTCTTCACCCGATCGTATGATTTCTCTAGATCAACGAATTCACAACACACTTTCTTCTCTATTGCCATACATTTTTCAATCACTTGTTGCAATGTAAATGTCAGGTCCATGCAACCTTTACCAGGCATAAAACCACATTGCACACCCCAAATGTTGTCCGCAGTTTTTTCACGTACCCTCTCAATTAAGATTCTCTCAAAAACTTTTCCCGGAATACTTAACAAACTAATTACCCTATAATTCTTATATTCACTCTTACTGCCTTTGCCTCTATACAAAGGACAATAACAGCATTCTTCCAGTCATTAGGAAGTTTTTAAATTCTAGCACACACATTGAACTTCTCATACAATCTGGCAAAAAGTAACATACACCCACACTTTAAGCATTTTACTTGTGATTCCATCTATGGCCGTAGTTGTGCCATTCTTTAAAAGTCTATAGCCTTTAACACCTCAGACTCGTTAATTATTTCACTAATCGTAGCAACTTCCCCATTTTCTTATAATTTATCCGCGCTTACGCCACAGAATTACTCAAAATACTTCCTTCATTACTATCTTATACTGTTTTCATCCCAGATCATTTCACCACGTTCATTCTGAATGTCATATGTCTTTCCTTGTACTCCTTGTTTCTTTTTTTCACCCACTTCCCGAATAGCTTCTTATTTCCTTCAAAATCATTCTGCATTCTTTATCATTCTTTTTATCTCATTTGCTCCTTTCTCACCTTTACTACTTTCTTTGCATTAAGCTTTATCTCTCTGTATACATCCTACAGCCTCTTATATTCTGTTTCAATCTTCACAACAATTATTCATTTGTACACTTCTTTCTTTTATCTCACACTTCCTTCACTTGTTCATTTCACCATGCAACTCTTTTTAATTCTCCTACCACCGTAACTCACCACACAACTTTTCGTGCTCAGTTACGGCCTCTTTTATTATGTTCCAAGAACTTTCTATAACATTATAGTTTATTTCTACATTCCATTCATGCTCTTGTAAAGTTAATTTTCCGCTCAGCAATCTTTCATTTTACACTATCACACCTTTATCCTGAAATTTTTTCACTTTCAGTCTTATTTGCTTAATACTCTTGCACTTCTGCCTCACAAAATTCCTACCTAATTCAACTAGTGAAATTACTAGGAAGTGAACCGTTCCACATTCATTCAGCTCCACGCACCACCCTAATATTCTTTACTAAACTCCTAAATTTCTCATCATACACTACAATATCAATCATAGTCCTCAAAGCACCCCTTTGCAATGTATACTATTGAATATCTTGGTGTTTAACCCATGTGTTTGACACAAATAAACCTTTTACTAGATACAGGCTCACTAACTCATTACCATTCTCGTTTACCCTGTCATCATGATTCCTTCCTAACACTCTCTCCAAATTCTCTCTTTGGGTACCCACCCCTCAATTTATACATCCTAACAAGATAGTTCTTTCACATCGTTCACATGCATTCAAGATTTCATTGAGCTCATTCCAAAACTCCAGTCTCACATTCTCATCTTCACCCTCTACCCAAGTATAATCAGCAATCAACATAATTCTACGAATGCCTATATTTCAAATGCGCCCGTAGATGTCTAGATGACACCAACTCATACCTTCTCATAAACAGCTTAGCTGTTGGGCTTGGTATTAAACCTACTCCCTGACTTCCCCTTACCCATTCATCCATACCCAACGACAGTGCCAAGCTACCACAGCTTGTCATAAAAACATCTTTCCCTTTCCACTTGGTTTCACAGACACACAACATATCAGTTTTTCTTCCAATCAGTTCCTCTAACTGTTCAATCTTTTCACCACAAACTCCTCTCACATTCTAAGTTACAATAGTCCATATTCTCGCCAGCTTGTAAACAGATGGGCCCTTCAGTTTTAACCTCAGCTGCCCATCATAGCTTCGGTCATCCGAGGCTAATATTGTACAGTTTATTTTAGTAATTAGTTTAGGATGGATCATATTACTAGCCTTGATCAAACCCACACCCATGACAGAAATCACTGCTTTATAAGGATGCTGTACTGATCGGTGTTGGCACATTTTAGCAAGTAGGCCTTACGCCACAAGTACAACCATCGCTCAGTCTCTTACATTAAGATCTTGTAACTAAAGGAATAGTCCAATATTATTTTGTTTTGAGTGCTATCTGTACTTTACCATGTTGCCCTGTGTTATAGCCGCATAGAACTGGAACAATGCTATTAGCTTGCTGACCTGTCACTATGAATTGATCGTCAACACATGTTCCATTGGTGGGTCCCGCCAGCTGAAACACGTCCATTCATTTTTTTTATCAAACATACACAAAAATCACCTGTTTAACGTGTGATGAAAGAAAACAAGAGTTAGGGCACTGCCATACTTGCGACCTAGTCGCCATGACAAAAACACCAGGACCTGGAGTCCAAAACGTCGATCAATGTTATTCATATGGGAGACCTAAAATCGCCCACTTCTAACACCAAAGGTAGCTGTCGCGAGGATGTAGTCACGTAAGTATGGCAGCCCTCACATATAACAAGGTTGTGCGCGTTGGCATCCTTTTTGTCGTGGCGACCAGGTTGCAAGTAATACCATAGCTATAACATTCCATTTTTCTCAGGGTTTTTTCTTCAAAAATACGACAGCAGTACTTGGCCAAAATAAAAACAAAATTTCTTCAGTAGAAACGTTTAGTTTTAATTTTCCTTTAAATAGTCAAGGGAATATTTGTCAAGGGCATTACCTAATTTGACTAGAACTTCTCCTCTCTATTTAAACAGTTCCCCTGGTCAAATGCCGCAATACTTATATTAAATCAGTGGTGACACCTCAATGAGTGCTCAGATGCAAGTGTACCGCTTAGTAATAAAGTATTTTATGTTAAACAAATCAACAAAAATACGGACCTTTGCATGTGTTTTCTTCCGTCACACCTTAATAAACTTTCAAACTATCTGATTAATATATTAAAATGTTATCATTCTTGTTTGCGATATCTTAAAAAAAAGTTATTGTTATTTAAAATAATGACAACTTTTTTAAAAAAGATTTCGCCGCTGTCTGGGTTATACGCTTGTACTCGTATATTTATTAAAATAATGTAGTAGTACTTTTAAAGATGGAGTTTTAAAGGAAATGTATCCGCATTTTCATGAAGGAATAGTGGCCATTTAGGAGAAAAAAAAAACCTCATTGCACCCGGCTGGGATTTTAAACCAGACCACCTCGTCACTGGAAATGCAGACTTAAGGAGCATAGAATTCAGACCGGTGTGAGTACATTATTTATAGAAGTTTTAGTTATTTACTAGTAAAATATCTCGATAAACCTTAATAGATTGGTAAATTTGTTTGTATATCAACGAAAATGTTATGTAGGTCCCCAACAAAGTTTGTTTTAGAACAAAAGTCTGTTAAGTGTTAATAAAAAGAGAGTAAAATTGTTTCCCCAACAACAAAAAAGTGTTAAAAACAATTCAAGACACGGATGTATTGTACAATGCTTAAAAATTGATTACATGATATTCTACCTCAAAGTCAAAGAAATCCAGTCGTATCTGCGATACATGGGGATGTTTCTTAATCAAGGTTAGAAGGCAGGCTCGTAAATGCGAATTTGTACCAGGGTAGTCTGGATTCACGAAGTAGGTGCAGTTTACACTGGTTTGTTCGTCACACGTTATCTGGACTGAAACAAGGCAGCAAGCAAGCAGGACATGAGCATAAGTTTTACTGAGCGTTATACTTGACAAGCAAACAATGGCAGCAAGCAAGCAGGACATGAGCATAAGTTTTACTGAGCGTTATGCTTGACAAGCAAACAATGGCAGCAAGCAAGCAGGACATGAGCATAAGTTTTACTGAGCGTTATGCTTGACAAGCAAACAATGGCAACTACAATATTTGACTAGTCAGTAGGTGGATTATTTAAAGCTACTTTTTTTTCTTTCAATATTCGATAGCCTTAAGAGTAAACCTTTGCGAAACATCAAAATTTCAAATCTGAATCCGAAGCTGACTAATATTCAGATTCGATTCGAAGATGTAAATTTAAATATTTCAAATATTCTAGTAATATTCGATATTTTATCTCCAAATACATCACAGAATTCTGATTTGGTGGAATCTAATTCGAAATTCAAATCTAAATATTAAAATTTCTAAAACTTAAATTTTTTTAGTTAATTTAACTTTCCATATAAACTAGCACTAAACCATTTTTAAAATATAATAAACGATTTAAAATATTGCATGTATACCATGGGTCCAAAATTTGTATTTAATTTTAACGGTTCGCGCTTTAAATGAGGTACTAATCAATCTAGCTATTTGACATGAACCCAGGAAAAAAAAATCCTTTTGTAATCGAAAATTTAAAACATATTTAGTAATAATTAGTAAAGTATCACTGATTTGAGAAGTAAATACTTCACACGGACATGTGGTAGAAATGTTTTTGCCACCAGTTTGTTCTTACTTTATTGAATACATATCGAGGAGAAATTTGCACCATTTTTGTACTTACAGTGTATCAGATTGTCACCGGGTTAGAGTCTTTGAATTAGTTATAGATAACTCACAGTAGCAGCACACTCCAAAGTCGCTTGCACACGAGCCATCCTCTTGACCTCCCTGGGAGCGACATTCCAAATGGTGCAGACAAGTCCCTTTCGCTCCAGAGCGTGTTTGGCACGGATCGTTGCCAAATTTGATAATCGTGAACAGGCTCAAAACTGTGTAATAAACAAAGCATAGCAAATTTGAACACAACATGACTTATCCATTTTGAATATTTATTGAAACATTGGAATCTATAGCCAAGTAAAGAAGTCCTTTTAAAACCATTCCTGAAACACTGTAAAAAAAAACCAACAAAAAAAGTCTTATATCTAAAATTGGCTTGGTCTTTTATGTGTTTTAATTTTTTTTAAATTAATCAAAAAAATTGGAAATATATTCCAAAAATAATAGTCTATACCTTGGAAATGTTTGAAATAAAATTCAAAATGCTGACTGTACAAATAAATACGCTCAACTTCTGTATTTTATAAATAAACAAATTAATATAATTGACCATACGATGTTATTTGGAAATTGTTTAACTGCTTTAAATGTAGTTATGTCTTACACCAATAAAACCAATGACCCGCTTCGGTCGCCGCATGGTCTAAGGAACGCATCTCGCAATAGACTAGACTGCCGATGACAGATAGATCGTGGTTCAATACTGGTCGGGTTTACTGAGGGTGGTTTTTCCTTAATGGTTTCCCCGCTCTATCCACGCAAATACTGGTACACTTCCTATAACATAACCTTCCTCATCCCAAGCCCATTAATGTAATTAGTACATAAGCGTATAACCCAAATGGGTAGTAATACATGGTGCATAAAAAATAATAAAATAAATAAAAATAACACCCGCACCGGTGAGCAGTTGGTCTGAGACGTGCTTGTAATATACTGTATTGTCAGTGAGGTTCAAAACTTGGCAAGGTGCAATAGAGAATGGTTTTTATATTTTCTCTCCATATTAATGCGTGTGCGGGTCCTTTAAAAATAACCCTTCCTATTCCTATCTCTGGATTAACACGCTAGTAAATCTTGTGTTCAATATAATAGATCTAAGGTTGACCTAGGTGGTCTTGGGGTAAAGTTCTCGCACTAAGACCCGATGTCCGTGGGTTCAAATCCAGCCGGAGCGATTAAAATCCGTAGCACAATTTCCTTCGGAGGGGAAATAAAGCCGTCGATCCTATGTCGATTGTGGCATTTAAAAGAACGCTGGAAGGTGTGTGAAAATAACATTCCCGGCAAAATTGATTGTACCTTTCACTCTCGCTCATAGAAATACTCATGTGCTGAAATAACCAGTCAGTTCAGAAAGTGCGCGTTAAATACCTCAAATAAATTAATAAAATAATAGCTTTAAAGTTAATTAAATGCCACAATGACATGTCAATTAACATTATATCTTTAGCAACAATGTATAATAACTTTCTTGTAATCTCCTTGTTAGTTATTTCGAAAAATCCAATAGTGGCTAGCGTCTCTCTTAAAAATCTTATTAAATTAAATAGAACCTCTGCTAGAAACTTTTATTATTATTATTTATTTATTATTATTATATTATATTATTATTAGTTATTTTATTATTATTATTAGGTATTTAAGGTGCATTTTCTAAACCAACTGATTGATTATATCAGCACATGATTATTATAAACTAACTTAAACCTAGAACAGACGAAACACCCAGATCACCGTTAATCTATCACTGTGAAAGGGGAAACCCAAATTTCAACAACGGTACATTTTTCGGCCATGCCAGGAATCGAATCAGGGATAGGTTGAGATTTAAATGGCAAAAAAAAAAGTTATTTACGTAATAGCGTGAAAAGTTTCCTATTCCTCTTGTAAATAGGAGTGCAAAATCTGGATGAAAATAGACTATATCTTCCGCTGCTCCTCAAGTTTTGTATTTTGCACCAAGTAAAAACAAATATTTCCATGCAACTCTTTGATTATTTCATTTTTAAAACAGTTGAATATATGTTTTAGTAACGAAATAACTCAGAACGCAGCCACGTGGGGGTGGTTGTATATCAATATCCACCCACCACCCACTTTCACACAAACACACACAACATTATTCTACCTCCCCCCCTTCCTGATATTAATACCATTTATTTAGTGGCTACATATTGTGCTTTTGGGTTGAATGTTGACATTATTTATTTTAAGAAATTCTACCCTGGCTTGAATGAAGCCATCTCTTGACCTGTGGCCACAAACTGCTGAAGAAGCTTCTGATACTAGCTTAACACATCTTTCAACCACTTGGGTGTAGCAAGAAATTTTCGGAAATTCAATATTCGTGTCTTCTTTCAAACTTCCAGAATTAACCATAGCGGCCAAATCTCGATCAGAATAGTGGAATGTAAGTGGTGCTTCGGTTATTTCACAACCTTGTCATAATATCAAATCTATTGTAGCCTTTTTCATCAAAAATTAAAGGTGGGATTCGAATAAATTTGATTTTGGTAGGTAATCTTGGTTTCGATCTATCTTTCAAAATTCTCCTCACTGTTAAGTTCTCTGATATGTTTTCTATTATCACATAACCTTGTCAGTGCAATACTCTTAGGCTGCCCAAAGTATTCATTACGCTGAATCACAGGGCTGATGACACGTTTTAGTTTGTTGGTGAGATACTGGGAAAATCTAACTAACTAAATGTTGAGAACCATCCTTGCAAGAGTTGCATTTGATTCGAAACAAAACTGCGGTATACACTTTTACCAAATATTCTGATAATATTTTAAGATATTCAAATGAAGATTTAGTGCCAATATATAAATGGAGCACTCAATTGGCTGTTATCAACCATCTGGACTGACAAATATTTCCAGGATATCTTTGGGCTAAACTTTCACTGCAATTACCAACAAATATTTCTCATCCTTGCTTAAATCTGTTTAATAAACTTCGGTTAAGTCTGCTTCAATCGGAATGAATTCTTTACCACTTCAAGCTTCTCACAGTTGGCCATATATTTATCTATAGGTCCTGATAATCCCCGCAGTCCTATTGTTGGTCCATCTAAATGTTCAAATAGATGTCACAAGGGAAGTTCGTTTCCATGTAGTTGACAAATAAGTCATTGTAGTGGTCTTCTACAATATTATTCGAGTAACCTTAAATACCCCCTTCATTACCAGTATTGAGAGATGTGGGTGGCATCAGATCCAATGGCAATAATATGTGTCGTAGCGAATTCGTGACTCTCTAAGTATTGGGTGATACTTAATTTGATGTTTGCAGTGGAACCAGAATAAGTCGAAACATGTCCGATGTATTCTTCGCAGACGGTGACTCTGTTCCGAAAGAACGTGTCTTAATAATGGTGCACTTTGAATAAATAAGGTCACATTTTAAACGCATTGGGCACCGGAAAGAATCTTTATACAAATTCTAAATTTTCAAGGTAACATACTTGTATCAAAAGGTAACTTTTACGCACTATTATGATTTAAATAAAAAAAAGTAGATTTTTCGTTCCACCTTAATCCGGGACCCTTAGCTTAGTGGTCAGGCACAATACTGACCGAGCTAAAATGTTTGATCTTCATTAATTAATGATTTATTAAAGTTTACTAAGCTTCTGTTTTTAATTACTGTGGATATCTTGGTCAAGGCTTGGTTCATTAAACGATGTAAATCAGATCCAAGATATTTGGTTCGATCCTTGGTGAAGCCATTAAATAAGTTTTTCAGTGTTGAAGATTTGTTTCTGAGTTCAATATAATTATATTTCCATGTCGTGACAATTTCCTTTGTGTTAAGTACATGTATAAATAACTACATATTTAATTTATTTTGGGTACGCTTACGCTTGACAATTTTGAGTCTACCAGACCAATATATTTTTAAATTTAATTTTTATATACTATTGTATAGACCTGAAGATTAGGAACGCTTGCATAAACAAAGAGATTGAGTAAAGATAGAGCTCAGATCATATTTTCTATCTCTAAACATGAATGAATTGGAAATCTAAATGAACATGAAGAAAGTACAATTTTATACTGTTTACTTTCAACACATTCAAGAATATATCTTTAAAGAAATTATAACATAGCCAAAATCTCTCCATAAACTGATGATTTAAAAAAAACAGTTTCCAAGTGTTTAGGAGTCAGTTCAGTTCAATAATAGATTATGTTTATTTGTAAATTTAGTCCAATAATAAATAAAAATTATAAACTTTGAAACGATTTATTTTATTTTATATTTTTCAGACAAACTTACTGCACGATATTGAAACTTGATGCATAAATGTGTTGTTTACAGTAATTAGATTATATTTAAAATACATGTTTTGACATGTATAAATATGAAGCTTTTTCTCCATTAATAAATATATTTTAGTATAATTATTATTAGGTACTAATTTTAATAGCTTTATCACCACTACCAAATGATTTTATAAGACTAAGTTAGCTTAGGTTGGATAAATTTAAGTTAAGAATGAAGTTAATATTTGAAAAAGTGCAGATTAGTTTAATTAAATGAGTATGAATGTTAATCTAGAATCATAATGATTTATTTTTATTTTGAAATACCTGTACATATCTTTAATTTAATGAAATCAAAATTTGACAATTTGTTTTTAGTTTTACACATTTTAGAGAGTGTTATAAATCCGGTGATATTGCTTTGTTTCGTGTACTTCTAAATTTAGCAATAAAATTGGTGTAATTTGCACAATTTTACAATATAAATAAACTAAATGTTTTTGCAGGAAAAAAATTATAATACAACAAAGTATGGATGTGACTCTAGATTAATTGACAAAAGAAACATATTTTGTTAATAAAACAAAAAATACATAATAAAAGATCTGAAACCACCTTTGATGAAAGATGTGTTAACACCTCACAATTCTTTAAGAATTTGTCGGTATGTAGGTCAATGTGAATAAGCATCTCTTTGCTGTAAGAACTTGGAAGACCCAGAATCATAATAAAAATATGACTCGGACACTTTTAAAAAGCTTCTCACCCTAATCACTTCATTAATTAAAAGAAACCAACCCCACTGTACAGTGGTAAATGCACCTGGTTACAAGACTAAGGGCCCTGGGCTCGATTTCCGGCTGGTACTTTGAGTATTTATTCCCGAAAGGGAAATTACCCCAACGGTCACCAAGGTTTAGTTGATTAGGCTTAGGTTTGGTTTAAGTGTTTCCACTGGTTCCACACTCTCATACTCACTATCACCATCACCTCATATCATCAGGACATGTAAAGAGCCTCCACGGAAAGGATGTACTATTAGTACATTCGGGTGTCCCCTGTACATTAGTACTGGATAATATTTCCACTACTGGGCTACAAGTTTTTAGTCCAGACACGCATATTTTACATATACTGTATATATATATGTATGTATGTATATATATGTATATATATGTGTATATATATATATATATAGGCCTGTACTGTAAATCTTTAGAAATTACGTAAGTGTAAATTTGTATCATAAATAAGAAAAACATTCTATTCAAACTGTATGTATACATTTTTTTTATCATTAATCATGTTTAATATGTCATTATTTTCTTTTAAAAGACCCTACCGAATGTTTGATAATATACATCTGTCATAAAAGATTAGTAAAATATATTATTCGATCAAAGATCTTTGATAAATATTCAAAGCTATATAATGTTTAATTTATCAAATAAATATGACAGTATAATATCACCCTACCAAAGGCTAGCAACAGAATCCTAAAATACAATACCAATAAGGCTAGGACGTCATAAGACTAGGGGAACAGTTGAGAAACCCCTAGCGATCGAGTAAATTCCGAACGCCACGCCTTAAGATGGGGTGCTAGTGAGCGTGAGTTTAGGGAAGTATTTTTGAAGTTTTTATATCATAAACATTTTTGGCCAAAATAAATAAAATATTTCTTCTATAGAAACATATAGTTTAGCTTTCTGCACATGCTAATCTCAACAGTCCTTGAATATCTGTCAAGAGTGTCCTGGAATTTAATGACAACTTTTTCTCTTAATTTAAAAAGTTTGTCACCAAATCCCACTGTGCTCATGAGAGATATTCAAAAACTGTTGAGATTAGCATGTGCAGAAAGCTAACTATATGTTTCTATAGAAGAAATATTTGATTTATTTTGTTCAAAAAATGTTTATGCTATAAAAACTGCAAAATTAGCGCACGGCATCAAACGAACTAACCACGTTTAAAAACCACCGTTGCAATAACCGAGTAAATATCTCTCAAAGAATGATATCCAAGGACATGGAGGGTTTTAGTCATCATCCTGAAAGGACAAGTCAAAGCTAGGTCCATGATCCAAAGACAATAACTTGATTTCCCTGGTGATCATCACACTATGACCCACTGTGAACACAATACTAAGAGAATATCTCCTTTGAATACAATATGGTGAACCTTCTGAGACTAACGAGAGCACTTGGGAAACAATACTATCCAAAAGGCTGCTGTTAAAGGCCTCAACAAACATGTGAGAACAATAACCAAAGGTCACCCAGAGACATGTAGACAATAGGGACAATAATGTGTGTGAATAGCCATGAATGCTCTAGTAAAGTAATATGTATACAAAACTCTCCAAACGGTAAAATGTATGGTTTTGGAGCGATGAAAACATATGATATCAAACAAATAGATTAAAAATATAGAATAAGGTGGAGTGGGAGGGGACACGATTTGAAGTCCATAATTTTTACGGTATTTATGGCAAAATAAAACGTTTCAGGCCAAAATAAATAAACTATTGCTTCAGTATATAGGTTTAATTTAATTTTCTAAACAGAGTAACCTGAACAGTTGTTGAATATCTGTCATGAGCATCACGAAATTTGACCACGATTTTATCTCTTCAACTAAAAACATTCTGACTCGCATCGGTGTTCGCATTGTCTAACGCATCACTCACATTTTAGACTAGGGAGATCAAGGTTCAAATCCCTGAAGGGTGAACTGAAGTTGCATTTTCCTAAATGGTTTTCCAATAACCCCCTAAGCAAATGCAGGTAAATGTTGTCTAAAATTCAACCTAATGCACCTCTATTCTATTAGCACCGCAGTGGTAAAAAAAGTTTATGTTTAAAATGCCGCTATGCTCATGACATTTATTCAAGAAATGTTGATATTACCAAGTACATAAAATTAAACTTAACATATCTACTGATCTAGGTAACTTGTTATTGTGTATTAATCACAACTTGTGAATGTGAGGAATGCCAGGCCTCCACCGTGGTTCGGATTCCACGTTAAACTGTAGGTCCTCCATTTCATTTCACAATCACCCTACCATTACACATTAGCGTAAGTGCGTACAACCCGAACGGGTAGTAAGACGCGGTGCTAATAATAATAATAATAATAATATTAATAATAATAATAATAATAATAACTTATTTGCTCACATTTATCTTTATTGTGAGCCGTAATGATAAGCCATGCCTATCTTCTTGATATGCCGATCTATTAGTTATGCCATAAAAATTGAATACCATAGTTTTTTTTTAAATCATATCACATATATGACCAGGAGAGACATGACATCCAGGATCGGTCGCCTTATATGTAGACTATTCGCCGCGTCGGTGGCACAGGAAGTTGTCCAGGGTAGGCCTACACAATTGGAGGTATAGCTTAGGTAAGTGTTAAGTATAGCAAGAAGATTGATATGGTTTATCATTATGGGTCTCAAGGTGGAATGAAAGGGGACTCAAGAAAAAGCCAGTGTTTTTGTAGTTTTTATGGCAAAACTTTTTTTTTTTGCCAAAATAAATAAAGTATTTCTTCAGTAGAAACATAGAATTTAATTTTCTCCACACGGTGATATAAACAGTTGTTATATATCTGTCAAGGATGTCCTGGAATTTAATGACAACTTTTTCTCATAATTTAAAAGGTTCTTAGATAGTGCCACTATGCTCATTACAAATATTCAACAACTGTTGATACCACCATGTGAAGAAAATTAAACTCTATGTTTGTACTGGAGCAATATTTGACTTATTTTGACCAAAAAAAGTTTTGCCATAAAAATTGCAAAAACGCTGCTCCTTTCTTTCGTCTCTCAAATGTGGTACGATGAATCAAGGCACCTCAGATAGATGTACTAAATAGCATTTACTCCCGTTTCATATCCATCTATCTTTGTATTAGAATGTGGTCACCGGCTGCAAATACAAATCTAACCTAAATTCGGTTTATTTTCAGTGATTTTGATTCAAATTGCTACTAAATTATAGCTCAACACCATTTGTTTAACTTTCCAAGATATAATTTTGGTACGAGTACCATATGGTTTGTTTTGTTTTCCTTTCAAAATATCGTTTTCCACCATTTTCTCAAGGTTAGGTTATTTTCCTAGATCCACCTACTTCCTGATAAACATCAAGGTGGCCTAGTGACCAACACAAGTGATAATGTATATTAATTAATAACGAATCAAATTCTAGCGTTGAACTAACCTTACACGGACCAAGAAACATCCGCTAGACCGGAAATAAAGCTCGTGACACATACTTCACGCTTCCGTCCTCTTGGAACAGTCGACTCTTTGGTCACTCGAGCGTTTAAGAGTCGAGTAGAAACTCCGTTTCTGTCATAACGACCGACTTGGGAAGTTGGCAGTCCTCAACAAATGGGCGCCAACTTCAAGAGGGTGAGGTTAAGATGTGACTATACAATGACCTTCAGACTCCGGGATGTGGACCATAGAGAAGGGGCATGGTTCATTTTCATGGGTGTATAAAGGTGGGAGTCTGGGGGTCTAGGCCCCCTGAAAATTGATGCTCTCCTCAAAGAAGATGCTCCGTTTTAACGTGTTTAATCTTAACGACGTCGCCTACTTGGATATCTCGAAGCTATTTTGCGAAGCTGGTTGCATCTTAACTTGACGCATCCAAGCAGTCTAAGCACTATCACACTTAGACAACAATGTAAGAAATAGAACGAGAAGAAAGATGACCATTTAATAATGTGAGGCCTCTTGTTTATCTACTGATAACACTTCCCCTCTTCCTCTGACGAGTTTACAGACTCATTATACTGTTTGCTTTTTGAAAACATCGACTTATTTTTTTAAATTATATTTTTCTTGTTTCTTATTCTAGATAGACAAATGCTACCACGGACTTTTTTTATCTACATCCTGGCAGGAAGACTCCTACAGGACATTTTAGTGAATAAAACAAATAGCCTGAGTTGTAGATGATTTTAAAAAAATAGCTTTAAAATACTTCAAGATAAAAATAATAATTTAGTAACACTGTAGGACTATTTTTAGATTAATTTAATAATTTATAGTTTTTGTTTTTACGTTTTATCTTTAAAACTCGCTGAATAAAAAGTAACTTCATTAACATGGGAAATCCTATCTTGACCTACCGTGACGTCACAGGTAGGAAACATCCTTAATAAGGTTAGGCTCTTGGTATAGTATTCCACTTTCAGACACACAACATTTTGTTCTAAAACTATACCAGGCTGTCATTTCAAGAACAAACTCTTATTAAAACTTATTATCTAAAAAAAAAAATCCAATGTTCACATTTAATTTAGTAGGTCTACTTTAAAAATATTGGTATGCAGCCCACCCAACCCTCTACACACATTCATACATAACCCCTAATCCCCTCCCCCTATACTTCCCAACATACAGTTGACATAATATTACGTCAATCTTCTAGTGGATCCTCTTTAGCATAATTTATCTTACCGTGCCCTGGTTCACTTCTCGGTGAAGTCGGTTAAATTTCGATGCACCGCGTATTGTTACCATTACAGGCTATTCACATACGGTAGGATACAATAATGTGGTGGAGATGAATAAAGTAGAATTTAGATTAAATATACCCACATTTGCGAGGAACGAGAAAATGGAAAACTTAAAGTAAAAAAAACACTTCAGTACACCTGGATGGGATTCGAACCCTGACCTCCGCGGCACTGGTCCTAGCCACATACGGGACCGACACCTTAAAGAAACGTGCCCACCTCTTTTATAAGTAATCTTACTTTTTGAATGACAGCTTGGAAGCAAGAGTAACTCCTACAGGTGACCTGGTGGTCTGGGGTAAGGTGTCAGACTTCTGTGCTGAGGGTCCGGGGTTCAATCCTCGTCCCGGCACACATTTATCTGAATGCCAAACTCTTCCTTCACCTCTGACAAGACGTGTATTAATCACAACTTGTGAATGTGAGGAATGCCAGGCCTCCACCGTGGTTCGGATTCCACGTTAAACTGTAGGTCCTCCATTTCATCTCACAATCACCTACCATTACGCATTAGCGTAAGTGCGTATAACCCGAACGGGTAGTAAGACGCGGTGCTAATAATAATAATAATAATAATAATAATAATAATAATAATAATAATAATAATAATAATAATAATAATAATAATAATAAAATATAATAATAATAATAATAATAGTAATAGTAATAGTAACTCCTACAGTAGGGTGACATTTTGATTATTAATATTATTATCACCCACTTCGGTGGCCGCATGGTCTAAGGCACTACTCTCGCAATAGACTAGACTGCCAATGGCGAGGATAGCATGGTTCGATCCCGATCGGGTCTACTGGGGTGGTTTTCCAAGATGGTTCTCCACACTCTCTCTCTCTTTCTTTCAACCGGCAAATGTGGATACATTTCCTTTATATTCAACCATTCTCGTCCCTAACCCATTTGTGTAATTAGTACATAAGCGTATAACCCGAATGGGTGGTAAGACGTGGTGCTAAAAAAAGTGTTATTGTTATTATATATTCTCCAGAGCTTTGTGTTTTTAATAAAGATTAAACTTGAAAAAACAAGTTGTGATTTATTAGGTCTCAAAAATATAAGAATGATAAAGAATAGTTAGACAATAGAAGTTTAAAATTTTGTTTGAAAAATGTTCAATAATTTTTTTGAATTAGGATATTAGATACAACTAAAATAACATGAACCAAATTAAAAACATGCATAAATAAAAAAAAACGAATATATGGTGTTAGAATACTTAAGTTAGAAAATGAAAATTTATGCTTGGCAGATAAAATCTATTAATCATCATATATCATATATCAGTCAATTTAAAAATGATAGTAATAATATTTGAAACAATAGACTTATTTTTATTGAATTGCTTAGAATGTGTTGGAAAGTAAAAAATAGTCAAGAAAAAGTTATTAAATATTGAAAAGATTAAAATATTTTATGAGGCAAATAAAAAAAAAAAGCTATAAAAATACAATACATGTAACTTTTATATCACACTTACAGGGTGGCCTATATATATGATTTTAACAAGGGATATAATTATTTTAATTAGGAATAGAATATATCTATAATATATTTAGATTACCATGGAATAAAGAATGGCTAACCTTAGGTGATTAAGATGAGTTTTACGTGATATAGAATAAGTCAAAATTGAAATATATTAACACGTAATGTATCGAAAAGTTTAAGTCAACAAAAAAATATTGTTTAGAATAAAAAAGTTATAGAAATATTGGTATATATATTATAATTACAAAATCTTATCTAAAAATTAATTTAATGCCTTGCGCCTTTGAAGATCAGGTTTTTTTTAAGAACAACCTAGTACTCTTTCGACATGTTTAGATATAGGTAATAAATATCATCATCAGGGAAATTTTTGTTTTTAATCTACGAGTGTTCTGTCACTGGATGATGTTTGACCCAGGGGATAGCTTTTGACTGATGGGAGGCTTTCAACTGCGCTTAATAGACAAATGAATGTCTAAAAATGATGATTCGTGCGTGTTTGACGCTAACATTATTAAAAAGAGGTTTTGGTCATTCTTACCGAAGTTGTTTTGCTACATTATACATTATTAAACTTGACATAAACTCTATAGAATATCAAAAGGTTTTCGAAAATGTTGCTCGAAAATCATGGGTATAAAGTAAATTCCAATCTATTCCAGCCAAACTTAATACAAACATAGGACGTGGTTATCGGAAAAGTTGGTTGTTTTGGCTTATATTATTCAACCGAAAAGAAAATATATTTGACAAAAAATTGTGCATTTACATATTTGACACCCGAAAGGTACCGTAAAAAATTCATTTACCCCTGTAAAAAAAGTAATATGTTTAAAAATAATGTCTCAATATTAACACAAAATATTAAATATATTTGATTCAATGTTTGAAAATCGTAGATTAAAAATATATTTTTTTATATTCACTAAAATTGGCATAGGCCTACATATTGGATATGATTACAATTCGTATTTAGTTTAAACGGTTCAAAATACCCAAACAATAGAAACACATTCAAAAAACATATTAATTATGTTTTACATTCAAAATGTACTATAGAGCAATGAGCCAATCTTATAAAACAGTAAGGCTTAGGGCCAGTTTCATAGTCAAACTTAACATACCTAAAGTGCGAGTCGATACTAAATACAGGACGACAACTACCTAGACCAAAATGGAATGGGCCAGTTTCGCATATGAAACTGGTCCATTCCATTCAATTTCAGGTAGGTGACGTCTTGTATTTAGTATAGCGCCGCACTAGAGGCGTACTAAATCTGACTATGAAACTGGCCCTTAGTCTTTTCTGACCTGCGGACTGATCTGAATAATACGTCATACATAATGGACCCCAAGAAAATAAAAGTGTTGATGATGTTAATAAACAAGTAACACCTTGAATTACTTTAAGTTAATTAGAACCAGTGTATGGTAGGTAGGGTAGGGCTATTTGAACCAAACCAAACAATTATTCCCACCACAAGCATTATTAATCACCCCATTACGATATTTTATCGCTAAACATCAAATTAAATTTTGAAACATAAAAATAAGTTTTAACAGATGGACAAGGGGCTAAAGTTGAAGACACATAAATAACTAAACATCATACATCCACATATTTTCTTTTTAAAGTCTGACCACTCAGCTAAGTTAGTGCACTGATCCAACAGGCCCGGTTTAAATCCTTGTCTGGCACACATTTAAATATATCCATAAAACCAGCTTATAAACAAGCATGCAGAATAATTATAAATTAAAAAAATTAATGCACAAATATGTATGTGCAGTCACTAGAATATGTGGTAAGAGAATTTATCGAATTTAAATGAGCAAATATAATTTTTAATATATATTAAATTTTAGTAAATTTTGGATTTCAGATTCATTGCAGAAATAATATATCTTATCTAGTTTATATATATACTGTAGCTTCAAATCTATGTTATATTAGTCTTCTTTGCAAAATTCTAAAGAAAAATATATTAATATAGCTAAATCCAGGTGAGAAATAATGATCATACAAATAATCAGAAGGATAGTTGACCTCAAAATTGTATCAACAATATTTTTTTGTTCTGACCAGCAATTTTTCATAAATACTAACTACAAGTTGAAATAGCATTTATATATAAAATAATAACACACATTTTAAAAATCTAATTTATACTCACACTTTGCCAATCTCTGCCTCACGAGGTTCTTTCGATGAACAAACTGATCATTTCGGTGTGGACTTGCCTGAACGAGCAAATTCCCTTTTATAGGTCTCTTCCTTAGCACTCTTGTCGTTTTCACAACCCTTGTCCCATTGGGGTACCTAGTTCTCATTGTCTGTGATATTGAAGAGCCCAGGCTAGAGAAAGATGAGCTTGAAATGAAGTGAGCATCCTCTTTAGGTTTGCCTCGAACATTTCCTTCCGAAGTAGTATCATTTTCTAAGGCATCGCTAACCGCATGTTCTGCTGATGTGACAGAATATAAAGTATTATCCGTGTTAAACCTGTTTGTCCAATTGTTGTGTCCGTGCCAATATATTTGTCCCTTTTTCGTAGGATACATTGGCATACTAACAGTTTGAAGATTGTGACTCAGTACGTTGTAGCTTTGATTTAATGAAGGAATTCGATTCAAAACTTCATTCAAAGATTCACCCTCTTCAAGATGTATGTGATCATCTACCTGTTGTCCATCGTCAGTATAATTTTGTCTGTCTCCCAAATCATAGTCGGATGAACCTATATTTGTACCAGATGGATTATATAACTGGTGAGTAAATTGAGGAAGGATAACTGTGGACGGAACATCGTTTTTGATTCCTGATACCCACATAATCCTTCGCTTTGGATTCCACAACTGATTTGAGAAATCTTTTTGGAAATGATCTCCATTAACGAAACTAACCAAGAATATACAGCTGAGTGCGGTGAAAAGGCCAGAGCAGAAGTAGCCTATGATGCTGGTGTTTCTGAGATTAGCACACATGTCCATGCTAGACTACTAAACTCTCATGGGCAACTTTTGCACAAGGATAGCGTTTTGTCAACGTGTTGGAAAAATCGTCTTTCGTATTGCCATCTTTTTGAATATACGGTCACATAAGTAGACTTTTAAGAATATTAGATTTATCATTTACGATTATTTTCTTTTCTTTTGATAAACGATTTTTAATATTATTTAAGATATGTCAAAGAATAAATAGTATATCCTCGTATGTTTTAACATTCGCTCCAAATAATGGCACCTGTCATTATCACTCGCACACATATGAGGAATATATTAGTGGACCGATAAGTACCCATTTGACCCCAGCACACGTACCTCTGGCACGGAGGAATACTCTGAACTAAGTCGAGGACTCGGGCTAATGGGCACACAGGGAATAGTCCAGAGAGGGGAAACAAGGAATACAATACTTGCTATGTCGTTCGTTGGCTTCTTATGTTGGTCACACACCGCTCGGCCGGATGGGCGGCTGTGGTTGGTTCAGTGACACACCGTCACGAGCGCTGGGCTCGGTTCGCCCACTTGCTTGGTTATCCCCTCAAGCGCGGCATGACTTGCAAGGTCCGTTTCTTCACTCGTGGTCACCACAAACAAATGAGGGTTAAATAGTTGTATTGTGTGTATGTTCACTACGGTTAAACATGGTTTGTTCGCATACATACACCACTGCATTCACAAATATATACACATAAACACATTCATATATATATACATACACACACATGCAAGTCTACACATACACACAGATGAAGGCATACACACACAAAAGTTTATTCTGATCCCAAAAAAAGGGTAGAAGGCATTGACATTCATAGCTTTTAATTATTGGGGCAACAGAACCAACCCATTTTAACTTTAAATAAAAAATAAATAAAAAATATTCGTAACAAATTAATAACAAGAAAAATATGATAATGGAATTAATTCAAAACTCATATAAAATATATTACCTTTATTATTTATGCATTCCTCCAAGCATAGAGTTTCAATTTTCTTAATTTATTTATTTAGCACCGCGTCTTACTACCCGTTCGGGTTATACGCTTAATTACTAATTACACTAATTGATTAGGAATTGGGAAGGTTGAATTTAGAGGAAGTGAACCCGCATTTGCGTGGAGGAGAGTGGAAAACCATTTAGGAAAAACCACCCCCAGTTCACCCGACCGAGATTCGAACCTCGATCTCCCCATCCTCGGCGGTCTGGCTCAACACGACTGGCGCGTTAGCCAACTACGCCACCGAGGCGGGTCAATTTTCTTAATAAAACAATAATTGATTACTTCTTTTACACTACTAAGATTGTTCTTCTAATGACACCCGTGGCTCCTCGTACTAAATTAATTTTTTTTAAATCCATTCATTGTTCTATTTACACGATTCATTCTCATTTTGTGCACTCAAGAATTTACATTTTAATTTGACTGATCTCATGCACTCAAATCTTCAGAGAATAATCCAACCCTTCTGATTGTTTATTTAGCACCGGTTTCTTGGTACAATCAATGACTTCAATTAAATTCCCATTTACTCGCTTCGGTGGCCGCGTGGTCTAATACGCTACTCTCGCAGCAGACTAGACTGCCGATGATGGGGAGATTGAAGTTCGAATCTCGGTCGGGTGTACTGAGGGTGGTTTTTAAAAACTGGTTTTCTACTATACATACACTCAAATTCGGGTACACTACCTCTAAATATAACCTTCCTAATCGCTAAAACCATTAGCGTGAATAGTAAATAGTCATATAACCTGAACGGAAAGTAGGACGTGGTGCTAAATATATTTTATTTATCCTTATTTGGTTTATGTAATATTTTATTTAAGTTAGCAATATAAATAGTTTGTTTTAAGTTATTAAAGTTACCGACTTATTATTAATGTGCAACTTATGTGAAATTTTCCCTCACATTGCTAAGAATCTTTTAAATAAAAGTAAACTAAATTTTTTAAATGTTTATCCCATCTTCCCCCCAATCGTCATATTTTAGAATGTACTCTTTTTTCAGGATCCGGATATGGTAACCCTAATCTCATATACATTTTACCATTCTCAACTCAACCCAATTAACGCCATTAAAATGCGCTAGTTGTAGCCCGGACGGGTAGTAAGACGTGGTGTAGTAATATATACTTTAAATATAAATCGCATAAATTTAATAAATATAAAATAATCAAATACGATAAACAAGTTCAGGAATAGAATACGTTCGCTTTTGTTGGACAGTAAAATTATTTGGAACATAACATAATAATAATAATAATAATGTTATATTGCGTGATAGGGCAACATCACTCGTAGCCCAGTTTGTGGAAAGATTAGCTCGTACTAATGTACCGTTGTCCAGGGACTCCCGAATGTACTAATAGTACATCCTTTCCGTGGAGGCTCTTTATATGTCAGTATGAGATAAGGTGATGGTGATAGTGAGTATGAGGTTGATAATGAGTATGAGAGTGTGGAACCACTGGAAACAATTAAACCTAACTTGAGCCTAATTACCCAAGCCCTGGTTTCCATTGGGTAATGCCTTTTTAGGAAAAAATACCCCAGGTACCAGCCGGAAATCGAACCCGGGATCCTTAGGCTCGTAGCCAGGTGCACTTACGTGCACGTTTCGCGTTTAAATGTAAAAATACAATGGCTGACACGAATGTACTGTTAGTTCCTTTCTTAATTCTTTCGTTTTAATTTTTTACTTTCTCTCTATCTTACAGGTAGAGAAAGTATTGTGATCGTCAAAAAAATCGAAGTCGAGATTTTGATGAATTTTGACGTTTCATGACTTCCTGAATCCGAAAAAGTGGTTTTTGAATTTCCGTCTGTCTGTCTGTCTGTCTGTCTGTCTGTCTGTCTGTCTGTCTGTCTGTCTGTCTGTCTGTCTGTCTGTCTGTACCTCCAACTAGAGCCTAAACTATTTTACCGATTGAGCTGAAACTTGATATCTTGGGTTTTCATAGGGTTGCCCCGAGGGGTTTTTGGAATTGGACATCTACCCCTAAAATTAAGGGTAGTTTACTGAAGGGAAAAAACAGAAAAAGTCGATTTTCTCAAAATCGGCTCTAACGATTTTGATTAAATTTCATTTATGAACATTAATAAATATTCCAAACAAAATGGCTACCCTCAATATTTCGGCAAAATCGCTTTAAGGGCTCCGGTCTGATGCGTAAATTTACATTTTTTATAATAGCTCCGAAACTATTTGAGATATGAAATTACTTAGCATTACAAATATGTATATATATTTATAATACAACTATTTTTATTCGAAACATATTTTTATAAAATCAATAATTTTTAATCTATACGCAATTATATATATATTTTTAGCTTTTTGGACATTAAAGCTTAAGTATTGCGATCGTAAAAAAAACTAACCTGAAATGTTGATGGATTTCGACGTCTCATGACCCCCCGAACCCTAAAAAATAGTCTTTGCAATGCCGTCTGTCTGTGTGTCTATTAAAACTTAAAATTAAGGGTAGTTTACTGAAGGGCAAAAAGAGAAAAAGTCGATTTTCTCAAAATCGGCTCTAACGATTTTGATTAAATTTCATTTATGAACATTAATAAATATTCCAAACAAAATGGCTACCCTCAATATTTCGGCAAAATCGCTTTAAGGGCTCCGGTCTGATGCGTCAATTAACATTTTTTTAAATAGCTCCGAAACTATTTGAGATATGAAATTACTTAGCATTACAAATATGTATATATATTTATAATACAAATATTTTATTCGAAAAATATTTTTATAAAATTAATAATTTTTAATCTATACGCAATTATATATATATTTTTAGCTTTTTGGACATTAAAGCTTAAGTATTGCGATCGTAAAAAAAACTAACCTGAAATGTTGATGGATTTCGACGTCTCATGACCCCCCGAACCCTAAAAAATAGTCTTTGCAATGCCGTCTGTCTGTGTGTCTATTAAAACTTAAAATTAAGGGTAGTTTACTGAAGGGCAAAAAGAGAAAAAGTCGATTTTCTCAAAATCGGCTACAACGATTTTGATTAAATTTCATTTATGAACATTAACAAATATTCCAAACAAAATGGCTACCCTCAATATTTCGGCAAAATGGCTTTAAGGGCCCCGGTCTGATGCGTCAATTAACATTTTTTTAAATAGCTCCGAAACTATTTGAAATATGAAATTACTTAGCATTACAAATATGTATATATATTTATAATACAGATATTTTATCCGAAACATATTTTTATAAAATCAATAACTTTCAATCTATACGCAATTATATGAATTTTTTTAACTTTTTGGACATTAAAGTTTAAGTATTGCGACCGTAAAAAAAAACTAACCTGAAATGTTGATGGATGTCGACGTCTCATGACCCCCCGAACCCTAAAAAATAGTCTTTGCAATGCCGTCTGTCTGTGTGTCTATAAAAACTTAAAATTAAGGGTAGTTTACTGAAGGGCGAAAAGAGAAAAATTTGGTTTTCTCAAACTCTACTCAAACGATTTTGATTAAAATTCGTATCTAGGCGTTGATTAAGATTATAAATAAACTGGCTATTTTCATTTTCCTATGAAAATGATTTTTAGGGTACTTTACAGAAGCGTTAATTTCCGTATCTCCACAACTATTGGAGAAACTAAACAACTTATCATTGCAAAATTGTAGGACTATCAGAAATAAAAAAATTTATTTGACATATATTTTTATAAAAGCAGCAGTTTCTGAGATATTTGCAAATATATTAATACAATTTTGTGAGCTTTAGTTGTAAACATATACTACTTAAGTCTTAACGCAATAATTCTCCAATGCCATAGAGTAATTAAATATAAGTATCTAAAAAAGTATGTTATTTTTCCTTAAATCTCTTAGGAGAAATGTTTGCATAGCAATGATCTATCTCCATCTTAGACTCAATAGTCAATATTTACATTTTTTATTGGTCAAAATGTATAAATGAATAATTAAATATCAATGCGATGACTTGAAGATCTGCAACACCTTATAAAATGTTAAAATTTTAACCAGAAATCGAAATTTTAATACGAAGTGTTGACCCTTGTGGAAGACATTAAACTGTTTGAAATGCTCTTAGGTGGACAAAGATGCGCCTCTTTTCTCATTGATTCTATATCATTGTATATTTTTTTATGCGTGTTCTTATGTGGAGTGGTGATGATACAATGTACATTATTCCGTTCAGAAATCTTAGGAGTTTATAGAAAGAGAGAGAAAGTCTGTGCGGTGTGCCGTACCATTTTTTTTTTTTGGTTGCTTGTGTTCTATTTCCAGACGGTCGCACAGAAACCGCTTGGTGGAACTCTCTGGCATATTATAATATGGTAACGTTGTAGGCATTTACCATTAGTAAAACCCTAATTATCTAACCCGTCACTCTCTTGTTAGACTAGATTATCGACGACGCGACGGGGAGATCTGGGTTAGAATCCTGCCTAGGTGTACAAGACGTGTACTCGCATTTGCGTTGGGCTAGAGTGGAAAATCATTTAGTAAAAATCGCTCACATTAGACCCCATCAGGTTTTGAACTACGATATCCCCGTAATAGGCAGTCCAGTCTATTGCAAGAGTGAAGCCTTAGACCACGCGGCCACCGAAGCAGGTTGTCGAGTGTACCATCTAATCTAAAGAAACATAATGAGGAGGGAAAAATGAAATAAATACATCATAATTTGACCGAAAGTAATATGTTAAACTCCATTCATTATAAATTGTTCACTACACATCCGTTGTGAGATTGGATCCTGACCTTGAATAATTGAGCCAGGAGTCGATCCAATAGTTAACCTTGGTGGTTTTAAGGGCGCCGCGTCGGCAAGCGAGAAACTACCGCGCAGACGTTAAGTTCTAACGCAATATTTAATTCTACGATGCGTTATTTCAAAATATGGCTCACACCAAAATAAAGTCGAACGATTCCAACAGGGATATTTTACCTTAACAACCCTATAGTTTGAGTTCCATTAATAAAAAAAAATGTGCAAAAATGTGACATTAGCTCATTTTCAACTACTTTTTAATTATATTAGCGAAGCTGTGAGACCAAGCTTGATGAAAAAGGTTTCTAGATTTAGCCTTCCTCTAAAAACACAGTAATTTTTTGATATTTGATAATACGCTAGAATGAGACACCGTAAAACAAACAGTGAATTTTTTTATTCAGAAAATTATTTTAAATTTAATTCTGTTATGGTACCAAATATTTTTATTTTATTTTTTAAAGAGAGAAATGGTTGGTTCTGTCCCCTTAATAATTAAGCGCTAGCGACACCAATCCTTCCAATTATCTACATCCAATTTAAAAACGCCAACAAGTATATATATATATATACATTTTATTTGAGGTATATACTCTATGTACCGACTGATTATATCAGCGCACGAAAATTTATATAAGCGAAAGAGTCCACCCATTTTTTGTTTTTACCGGGAAAGGTATTTTTACATAAGTTTCAGGGTTCTTTTACATGCGATAATTGACACGATTTACTTCCAAGGGAATTTGTGCAGTGGATTTTTATCGCTCAAGAAAAATCCACCTAACCTGGCTGGGTTTGAACCCACGACCATCGTGCCCTTACCTCAAGATCACCTAGGTCGATAAAATTGTTGTAAAAGGAACAGCATCAACTTGATTAGTTACATTTATAGAACTTCGTGAAATAAGAGCCCATCTCAAGGTCGATTAACTGGGGTATTAAATACAAGATTACGCTTGAATAAGAAAACGTATTTAAGTGTGGGTTAATGCGTTATTTTCATTTAACAACAGAGTAATTGGGACCAGTTTAACAGTCATTTTAATTTTAAAATAACCATTTTTTTCAATTTTATCATATTTTTTAAAAATACGAAGAAATGGTTTCACTGGTCTAAGTTCCTCTGTTTTCTAATTCCCATGTCCAGGTGTCATTTTTCAATTTTTCAGGAAATGGTGTTAATGTTACAACAATGGTGTTAATTTTTTTTTAATCTTGTTAATGTAACAACAATGGAATTAATTTTTCAACAATGCTGTTATTTTACTAACAATTGTGTTAATTTTAATACATGGTATTAATTTTACAACAATGGTGTTAATTTTAGTACAATAGTGTTAATTTTTCAACAATGGTGTCAATGTCGGGTTTTAAATCTTATGTCAAAGTGACTTTCATTGTTGACAATTGTGTGCCCGTAAGCTGAGATCTCTCGGGTGTTTGGTTTTATTTCAAACAATTTTGTCGAAATTTACTTTGTTGGCCGCATGGTCTAAAGTGCTACTCTCGCAGTAGACTAGAATGCTGATGACGGGGAGAACGAGGTTCTAATCTTGGTCGGTGTATTGAGGGTGGTATTTCCGAAACTGTTTCCCACTATATCTCCATGCAAATTCTGGTACACTTCATTTAAATAAAATTGCCCTAATCCCTAAAACCATTAGCGTAATTAGTGCATAAGCGTATAAACCTAACGGGTAGTAAGACTCGGTGCTAATAAATCATGGATAGAGCCGCATTTGATCCGCGCGGGCCGTGAGTTTGACATGCCTGCCGTACACGGTCTGATGCACACTGGGATCATTCTGGTCTAACATTACGATAGAGAAGACTTTTTTTAATCTATCATTTGGCTGCTTTACTTCATGTCAACTATAATTTTAACCGTATAATCTTGTGGCGACTTTCGACATCCTCTCTTGCAACTTCCCCGCATTGCAACAGTTGCATGGCAGCTTTAAAATTTAAATAAATTAAATGCTCTTGAACTTTTTATTATTATTTTTAACTAAAATATTACGCGCTTCGGTGGATCACTTGGTACTATGGCATCACTATCGTAATAGACTGAAGTGCCGATTGCTGAAATTTTGAGGTTGGGTACAATAGGGGTAGTTTTTCCTCTTTTGGTTCTCTACCCTCCTAACACGCGAAATCAGGTTCATCTCCTGTAAATTATACCTTCTCTATCCCTATATCACTGACATGATTGATTTTTTTCTTAATTCAGACACCTTTCTCAGTTGGTAGCATGTCTGCTACCGAGATAAGGGTCCCGAGTTCGATTCCCGGTATGATAGGTACATTTATCATTGATGAAATGTGGCTTTCTCCTTTCATAGAGATGAATCTACGAAACGGGAGGCTGGGTGTTGCGTCTTTTATAAATTTAGGATACCCAATGTTCGTGGGTTCATACCCAGATGGGGTCGATGGATTTTTCTTGAGCGATATAAATCCGTAGCACAACTTCCTTTGTAGGGGAAGTAAAGGCGTCGGTCCCATGTTGATTGTGGCGTGTAAAAGAACCCTAGAAGGTATGTGAAAAATACCTTTACTGGAAAAATTGGTAGGGCCTTTCGCTCTCGCTCATAGAAATTCTCGTGTGCTGATATAATCATTCGGTTCAAAAAGTGAACGTTAAATACACTAGAACCTTGTTAATCCGAACTAATTGGGACCGAAGCTTGTTCGGACTATCGAAAATTTGGACTAAGGTGAAAAATACAGGGATACAGTATTTTCCCGAATTTTAAATTACAGTTGAATGAGTTACATCAAATTTGTATTTATTTAACTGATGTATAGCACGTAATATGCACTGTAATTATTTTTAGTTAGAGGAAGACACATTGTATTGACTACAGCATGTAAATATTAAACATTTATTATCATATATCACTGTTTCTTATCATTTTCTTTTAACTTTGAGCTTGTTAACCTATAACATATATTTCATTTGACTTTTTTTTCCCCCCCTGTTTTCCGAAAAGTGTGTTCGGATTATCCAGAATTTTGAACTAACGGGGTTTTACTGTGCCTCAAATAATTTTAAAAATAATTATGCATACAGGTCGAACGAATATTAAGACACGCCGAGTAAAAAAATACCTACCTGTAATGTTAATATAAAATTTAAGGAGGGGTGTTCAAAAACCCCCAGGACACCCTCTGACCCCTTACCCTGTCGGGTTGGCTACGTGACCCCGCACCATGTTAATAGTATAATTTTATTTACAATCTCGTTTGTGTGAAGAGCCTTAGTTTATTAAAAGAGTAATTGGAGACGATGACCAGGATGGAAATATCTCCCAGAGCTCTTTGACTTAATAAGGAAATTGTTGATGATTGCATTGCCAATCATCAGTTTAGACGGGTGAAGTGCAACTGTTTCAAGTCGTTTTGTTGCGTGAAATTTCACGAGTCAAGACACAATTCAACTAGTTCGTCGACTCATAACACAGACCCGTACACTTATATACGACGTGTGACAAATTAATTCATGTTCTCAATGATCGTACGTATTATATTCATCAATATTGAAGACATTTATTATTATTTTTCTACAGCAGTGTGCATTAATGCATATTGGTTGCATAAAATGTAAGTAGAAACTAAAATATTGTAATGAATTTTTTGTACATATACATTAAATAAATCTTTAAAAGTTACTAAAACTTTTATATATATAGTTTTGATTCTTCTGAAATCTTATTTTATTATTGATAAATCAAATGAAATATTTAAAAGATATATATTAACTTTTCATTTGAATCAAAAATATATTTTTTGAAGATATTATTTTTATGTATTCATACTTTAAAAAAAAAATTAAAATTCAAACTAACGTGTGATCAAGTATTTTAAAATAAAGCAATATTTTTATAGGGATTGCGAAGGTCACTTTTTAAATGCTAAGGGAAGTCGAAGCGAAGCTTGAATCATGCGAAGCAAAGTCAAAGCCGATGACAAAGATAAGGCTTTGGTTGTTGTCACATAGTACTATTTTTAATGTTTTAGTTATCCACTAATCAAGATAAGAATTAACTAGACGCGCCAAATGCTACTCCCAATTCTTTGTTTTTGTTGCGTTTTTTGAGGTCCAAACTGTTTCAATATTGGCAAACCTGATTTATATCTATCTTGAAATCGACCTCGAACCGTAATAAGATGCGATATCACCTTGCAAGAGAATTGCTATTTAGTCATATCAATAGCTAATTTACCATAATGACAGGATTGATTATGAGGAAATTAACGATTAAAAACAGATTTTTTTTCCTACTCGCAATCAAAAATTTTCTCTCGTCACCGACGAGTAGACAAAATTTTTTTTCAAGCCCTACCCATATTATTTTATCTTTAAAGAGGATATTATTAAAATATGCTTTAGTTCTTATTTTATTAAGGACATTTCAAATTTTAATTGAGTATATAAAAGTTGATTTAAAAGCACGTTTATTATAACGTTTCGAATAAATATTTATTTATTTTTATTCTCGTAGAAACATACATTGCAAACAGTAATCATCTAAATGTATGTGTAAGAACATTTACGGAAATGTTTGTGTAAACTGCTGTGTTCCCATTCAGTTTTGATTCTTGATCAAGTAAAATGTTTAACATTCTGAATATGTACAGTATATGATACAGTTGAGGTCATAATTCAGTCAAAACTAATTTGAATTAAACTTTGAAAATGAAATATAGCTCTACTCAGGCTTCTTTCTCCACATTGTGAAGATGACTTAGAAAATGGCTATTACTAGGTTATGTTTCCTGACCCAAAAGGATATACAATGCATGCTTTTAGGTGTTTGGTAGTACTGTATAGCATATTTAATCAACTAGTTTTGTACTATTTATATACAGTGCTAAACAAATCTCAGAGCTTAAATTAAATTATAGCACAAAATATTACAAGATTGTAACATTAATACCTGCATTTTACATTTTTAAACATGCATTAATTTATTTTAGAACAAGACAAAGCAATGCAGTACAATAGATCTGCTGCTAAAATCGTTTACATCACCTTTGGCATTCGTACAAATAAACGCATTATCTTGATTAAAATTTCCAGAGCAAACAAACCTATTTTTTAGGGAAAGGCTCTGGTAAGCCTTTGTTATTGTGTTTTCTCCTCAATATCCTCAACAAATCCATTTCTGTCTGCAGTGAACTCAAAATTTAATTGATGACCAAATTACCAGCGATGGTAATTAAGGAACACACTTTGATGATTCTCATTTGTTTGAGTTCGTGTTGGTGCATGGCTTGGGGCACTGGTTTCTCCTCAGAGTGTCATCGGCGAACATGGGGCAGCGGTGAGCAGAAAAGTAAGGAAGAACATACTCTGGAGGAAAGGTTCGTCAAACTCGAGAGACGACTGCGATCTCTCGAACAAGAAGGTAATATCGAACAGGAAATGTCTTAGTTCTTGTAGGATTCATTTACTTTGAGATCTGTAGTCTTATTTTGGTAGGAATAACGGTATCTGCTAGTTACTAAAGTTACCAATACAATTTTAATATATTCATACATCATGTCATACTATCTGCAGTTGTCACGTTTGATAGATATTATCAATATCTATAGAATAACACAAATAATATTGTGGAATGCTATGAATATTGGTTGCAGAAAAATATCTTTGAATTTTCTAAACTAGTCTTCCAATTAAAATCAGCTTAGCTACAGTAGCCCCATGGCTTCTTTGGTGCTGACTGGCAGCTGACGGCTTTGAAAAGCTACCAGACCAAATTATGTATCCCTATGCCGAACCGTATGATCTGCAAAATACATATGTTTACCAGCTGTCACTTCTGACAGTCAAAATTTAGGTATATACCTAACTGTTGACTGTCAGAAGTCAGCTGTGAACTGTCAGTCAGCACCAAAGAAGCCATGGGGCTACTGTAGCATAGTTCCGCTATGGTGTAGCCAATAAGACAGTGCTATACTGTAATACGTTAAGGTAAGACAGCTAGCTTTCAGGGTATAAGACAGAATGTACAGTACATTCCGTTTACGCTGAAAGGTAGCAGTTTTACCTTAACATATTACAACATGAGACCATATTAAAAACTATAACATAGTGGAATAATATAAAATAAGCTGGCTACCTTACAAAAGTAGACAAAGAGTAGCCTACATTCCATTTGACTAGCTTTTGAACTTTCAGAAATGAGTAAATTAAAGTGAAGACGGAAAACACATATGACTAGCTTAATCTATTCCTTCTCATGTCTAGTCAACTCACCAATTAGGGTGATGAGACTGTTTTAATTATGTAGCCATCCTAAGGCTACGGCCAGACGAACACAAAACGAGCCTCTCAGAAGAGAAAATTATCTACTTGACAAAACAAAATGTTGAGGAAATGGATGCTATTCATTATCTGGTTAAATTAACTACATTCGGAAGCCAAATATTGTGCTCCCACCTCTTGATAGAATGGTCACTTATGGGGTGGGTCGTGGGTTTCTTAAGAGTTCCTCATTAATCGCGTACTCAGATACTAAAATAGAGGATTCATATACCAAAAAAATGGAATTGATCAATCGGGCATTTGAGAGGCCCAAAAATCGCTTGAGTGGAAACGACAAATAAACGCAGCATATTTCCAGACGGGTAACGGGGAATGTAATTTGAATCAGGCGTTAAATGTCGCTAGATCTTGTCGTAAGTTTGCGTAAACACCTATGAAAACATAATAAAATACAAGTACAGATATCACTCCACTAAACAAGGCAGATCTAAAGGAGGAAGCGCGGGAGACGCACACCCCCTACCCCAAAATATTTTTTTTTTTCAAACACAGTGTCTTACTACCTGTTCGGGTTGTACGCCTATGTACTAATCACACTAATGTGTTAAGGATTAGGAAGGCTGAATTTAGGAAGTACACCCACAATTGCGTTGAGGGAGGGTGGAAAACAATTTAGGAAAAAATACCTCAGTGCACCTGACCGGGATCAAACCCCGATCTCCCCTTCTTCAGAAGTCTAGTTTAACACAGACCATGTGGCCACCGAAGCGGTAATATTTTTTAGTTGTAAGTACTGCCAGCTAGCCACTAGCCAGTTGCTGCTCGTGTCAATCACTGTCTATAATTGATTTACAATTTAACACATAATCTAACTAACAAAAAACATAAGTAAATGATAAACTTGTTTACTTTTTCTTTCAAATTTTCAGTCATTATTAAGTATTTTCTTTTTCTTAGTGATAATTGAGTAGTTAAGTAAATTATTTGCTGAAAACGTAAATAAACTTGCATAGATCCGTAGAGTTAGTAAACTTACACATAAAAAAATAGAGTAAAGAGTCACAGATAGCTTAACAAGATTTCATTTATTTTTATTTTATTTTTTATTTATTTTTTTATAATATGGTTGCATGATCAATATAATAAATAATATATACTTTTTAAGATAAAGTTAATCTCAAATTTTGAAGTATTTTTCCGTCAGAGTTTCCCGAGGTGGAACCTCCCCCGGATCAGTCCTGCCCCCCTCATGAAAATCCTTGATCCACCCCTGCCACTGCATATATATCACCCCATGTGGCCACTACATGAGGTTATATAATTCTTCAAATAGAACCCCGATGTATTCGGAGAGTGACATGTCCTTGAAGACACACTTTCCACCCGATACCCAGGGTCACAGCCTTAAGGAAGTTTCACTGCGCTCTTTTATAATTCATTCACGACCTTAGTTTACTTGGGGACCCGCCTCGGTGGCGTAGTTGACTAACGCGCTAGTCGTGTTGAGCCCGACTGCCGAGGACGGGGAGATCGAGGTTCGAATCTCGGTCGGGTGAACTTGGGGTGGTTTTTCCTAAATGGTTTTCCACTCTCCCTCCACGCAAATACGGGTTCACTTCCTCTATTCAACCTTCCCAATTCCTAATCCATTAGTGTAATTAGTACTTAAGCGTATAACCCGAACGTGTAGTAAGACGTGGTGCAAATAATAATAATAATAATAATAATAATAATAATAATAATATAATCAATGATAGCAGCACTTACAAGTGAAACAACTTACTGTCAAATTATGGTTCGTTGTAAATGCTACAAGCTGGAAGGTAAGTTTCCAAGTGTCGCGGTCAGAAGACAATAATTCAGGTACCACCAATGCCACCATCCCTCCCAAACTCACCCCCTTAACCACTTTTAATGACTAAACCTTTTCAGACAAGCAACTAGTCGATGGTATTTGAGAATTGTTTACAAATATACCATTTGTAAACATTTTCTTGAACACGAAAAAAAAGGGCCATTGTATTCTAGGTTTTATGTGTAATTTGCAGTCTGAGTAGGCTCGTTTGAGAGGTTGGCTTATTGGAAGTGGTGTGGAGCCACTAACTGAACCTGGCTTTATGATAGCTAGTTGATTGACACAAGAAGTTTGTCCTTCTATAACTAAACCATCTTTAAATTGAACTATTTTTAAAAATGGCTGCTTGATAGCGATGTTTCGCTCAGGACTGCACGTAGCGATCCTCGTGTAGAAGGACTCAAGCTCTTCCGATAGTTGCAGCCATTTTAACCTGGAGGTTGTCGGTCTGGTGTATACATTGTCTGTGCCTCTGGGAGACACTTACTGTTCGCTGATAAACAATAGCAGAATATAAACGGGGTCATGTGACGAGCTTTGAACCAATCACAAGATATCGCCACCATCCACTTTGTCCTTCCAACGAGACTTGAAATTGTTTCAGCTTTATCGGTTCTGAGAGACCACATTTGCTTGGGCAGACCGAATGAAATTCTAAAAACCAGCCTACTCAAATCATTTCGCATGAGCCTGCAAAGCAAGATTCAAGCAGACAGCTGCGTTTCTTGTTGTTGGGAAATGATTTGAAATAACCCATTAAATAGAGAGCGCGTGTGTCGTTCTTGTTTTGTTTTGATTTGTTTCTCTACACAACATAATAATTTGTAAAACATTCAACATGATATTAATATTAAAGATATGTTTATCCATTCTAAAATAAAATCTATTCATAGGCATATGTTACTAGTTTGAAATGCAAAACATCAGGGATCAACAAACATGTCTGCTATCATGTGATTTGCTGCTCTACTCAAGCAGATAATATTAAAATTGCACGTCTGGGCTACATCATTAGTATCTCAGTAGTGGAAAGATTATCCAGTAATAATAGTACATCCTTTCCGTGGAGGCTCTTTCCATGTCTAGATGAGATGATATGATGGAGATAGTGAGTATGATGGTGATAGTGAGTATGAGGGTGTGGAACCAGTGGAAACACTTAAACCTAACTTAAGCCTAACTAACCAAACCTTGGTGACAGTTGGGGTAATTCCCCTTTTGGGAAAAATACCCAAGGTACCAGTAGGGAATCAAACCCGGGACCTTTAGGTTCATAGCCAGGTGCACTGACCACTACACTACGGGGCCGATTACTCAAGCAGATGATACTATCTATTTTCGTAGAACGCGTGAATCAAGATCTACTGCTATGTCTGACCCGTCACAGTTTAATTCCTGGCTCTAAACGACATTTACCTCACGAATGACTGTAGTCTTAGGCCTATATCATATTAGGATGCTACGGCAGCTCTGCTGACAACGCTGTGGTCATTTGTGAGGTCTGCCACCCTGACCTCAAGGCTGATACACACAGAATGCTAAGCTAAGCCAATCCATGGTCCCTCTTTTCACTCCAGAATTCAGTGTTTCTTTCTGGTCTGCTACAGTGAAGTTTAGTTATGATGGCGTTTCCCAAAATGTCTTGTTTAAATTCAGATGATAGTACTGAGGAAGAGAAGATGCTGCTGTTAGCAGCTGTTTTGAAAGATGAAGAAAATTTAAGAGGTGGAGGTTTGACTTGTCCAATTAACGCTTCCATTTCAATGTAAACACTTTTATTAAATATAAAACCTAAATAGAATATTACTTAAATACATGTGGAACAAACTGAAAACCAAACTTCTACACTTCTTTAGTTATTTTCACCAAACCAGCACTGTGTCTGTTCAACAGGAGCCCAAGCTGCGTTATGCGCATGCGCAGCGTAAGATGGCTCAAGATGGGAGATGGAAAAATGGCCCGACCAGCAATCGGAAAAATGGCCCGGCCAGCAATCGGAAAAAAAAAAACATAGCGCGGCGTAGCGAGGCATAGCTTAGCTTAGCACTCTGTATGAATCAGCCTTCACTCCGTGTTTTCTTGTGGCAGCACTGCCAGAAGAACTGCTGTGGCATCCTAGTGTGGTACAGGCGTTATTTAGACTCAAGACCCCCAAGATCACGTTGGGGGCAGAGTATTTGTACTTCCCCGTATGTTGGTAGTGTGGACTGTAAACGGCGAGGATGGCCGCTGGTTTTCCTGCTGTCATGGGCCTTGTCAGTGTCGTCCAGAAACCTTCACTCTGACCTGCTGGAGGCATCAACTGGGGAGTTTGCCCTCGGACCAGATCGTCCCAAAAGACTTGCGGGTTATGTAAGTGCGACAAACAACATATCGTTCCAACATTAATATATGCTTCTTTAAAAAAAAAATTAGCACCGTCGCTTACTACCCGTTCGGGTTATACGCCTATGTACTAATTATACTAATAGGTTAAAGATGAGTAAGGTTGGATATATAGGAAGTGTATCCGCATTAACGTGGAGGTAGAATGGAAAATAACTTTGGAAAAGGTGACCTGGCGGTCTAGGGGTAAGGTGTCAGACTTCTGTGCTTGGGGTCCGGGGTTCAATCCTCGGTCCCGGCACAAGTTTATCTGATTGCCAAACCCTTCCTTCACCTCTGACAAGACGTGTATTAATCACAACTTGTGAATGTGTGGAATGCCAGGCCTCCACCGTGGTTCGGATCCCACGTTAAACTGTAGGTCCTCCATCTCATTTCACAATCACCCTACTATTACACATTAGCGTAAGTGCGTATACCACGAACGGGTAGTAAGACGCGGTGCTAATAGTAATAAAACTTTGGAAAAACCACCCCCAGTATACCCGACCGGAATTCGAACGCAGATTTCCCCGTCATCGGCAGTCCAGTCTATTGCAAGAGTGACGCCTTAGACCATTCGATTGCCGAAGCGGGTTAATTTAAATGATGTTCAAAAGATAGTCCCAAATAACCTTCGTTTACTCTGTGAGGTAGCAATCTTACCTTCCATAGTCCACTGGTATAGCTTAGGGCCACAGTGTAATCCGCCAAGGTAAGATTGCTACCTTTCAAGGTAAACAGAGTGTGAAGCATGGTTTTTTACTTTCTCTCTATCTTACAGGTAGAGAAAGTATTGTGATCGTCAAAAAAATCGAACTCGAGATTTTGATGAATTTTGACGTTTCATGACTTCCTGAATCCGAAAAAGTGGTTTTTGAATTTCCGTCTGTCTGTCTGTCTGTCTGTCTGTCTGTCTGTCTGTCTGTACCTCCAACTAGAGCCTAAACTATTTTACCGATTGAGCTGAAACTTGATATCTAGGGTTTTCATAGGGTTGCCCCGAGGGGTTTTTGGAATTGGATATCTACCCCTAAAATTAAGGGTAGTTTACTGAAGGGAAAAAAGAGAAAAAGTCGATTTTCTCAAAATCGGCTCTAACGATTTTGATTAAATTTCATTTATGAACATTAATAAATATTCCAAACAAAATGGCTACTCTCAATATTTCGGCAAAATGGCTTTAAGGGCTCCGGTCTGATGCGTAAATTAACATTTTTTATAATAGCTCCGAAACTATTTGAGATATGAAATTACTTAGCCTTACAAATATGTATATATATTTATAATACAAATATTTTAATTGAAACATATTTTTATAAAATCAATCATTTTCAATCTATACGCAATTATATATATATTTTTAACTTTTTGGACATTAAAGCTTAAGTATTGCGATCGTAAAAAAAACTAACCTGAAATGTTGATCGATTTCGACGTTTCATGACCCCCCGAACCCTAAAATATAGTCTTTGCAATGCCGTCTGTCTGTGTGTCTATAAAAACTTAAAATTAAGGGTAGTTTACAGAAGGGCAAAAAGAGAAAAAGTCGATTTTCTCAAAATCGGCTGTAACGATTTTGATTAAATTTCATTTATAAACATTAATAAATATTCCAAACAAAATGGCTACCCTCAATATTTCGGCAAAATGGCTTTAAGGGCTCCGGTCTGATGCGTTAATTAACATTTTTTATAATAGCTCCGAAACTATTTGAGATATGAAATTACTTAGCATTACAAATATGTATATATATTTATAATACAAATATTTTATACGAAACATATTTTTATAAAATCAATAACTTTCAATCTATACGCAATTATATGATTTTTTTTTAACTTTTTGGACATTAAAGCTTAAGTATTGCGACCGTAAAAAAAACTAACCTGAAATGTTGATGGATTTCGACGTCTCATGACCCCCCGAACCCTAAAATATAGTCTTTGCAATGCCGTCTGTCTGTGTGTCTATAAAAACTTAAAATTAAAGGTAGTTTACTGAAGGGCAAAAAGAGAAAAAGTCGATTTTCTCAAAATCGGCTCTAACGATTTTGATTAAATTTCATTTATAAACATTAATATATATTCCAAACAAAATGGCTACCCTCAATATTTCGGCAAAATGGCTTTAAGGGCTCCGGTCTGATGCGTTAATTAACATTTTTTATAATAGCTCCGAAACTATTTGAGATATGAAATTACTTAGCATTACATATATGTATATATATTTATAATACAAATATTTTATTCGAAACATATTTTTATAAAATCAATAACTTTCAATCTATACGCAATTATATGATTTTTTTTTAACTTTTTGGACATTAAAGTTTAAGTATTGCGACCGTAAAAAAAAACTAACCTGAAATTTTGATGGATGTCGACGTCTCATGACCCCCCCGAACCCTAAAAAATAGTCTTTGCAATGCCGTCTGTCTGTGTGTCTATAAAAACTTAAAACTAAGGGTAGTTTACTGAAGGGCGAAAAGAGAAAAAATTGGTTTTCTCAAAATCTGCTCAAACGATTTTGATCAAAATTCGTATTTAGGCGTTGAATAAGATTATAAATAAACTGGCTATTTTAATTTTCCTATGGAAATGATTTTTAGGGTACTTTACAGAAGCGTTAATTTCCGTATCTCCACAACTATTTGAGAAACTAAACAACTTATCATTGCAAAATTGTAGGAATATTAGAAATAAAAAACTTTTATTTGACTTTTTTTTTTTAAAAGCAGCAGTTTCTGAGATATTTGCAAATATATTAATACAATTTTGTGAGCTTTAGTTGTAAACATATACTACTTAAGTCTTAACGCAATAATTCTCCAATGCCATAGAGTAATTAAATATAAGTATCTAAAATAGTATGTTATTTTTCCTTAAAGCTCTTAGGAGAAATGTTTGCACAGCAATAATCTATTTTCATTTTAGACTCAATAGTCAATATTTACATTTATTATTGGTCAAAATGTATAAATGAATAATTAAATATCGATGTGATGACTTGAAGATCTGCAACACCTTAAAAAATGTTAAAATTTTAACCAGAAATCGAAATTTTAATACGAAGTGTTGACCCTTGTGGAAGACATTAAACTGTTTGATATGCTCTTAGGTGGACAAAGATGCGCCTCTTTTCTCATTGATTCTATATTATTGTATATTATTTTATGCGTGTTCTTATGTGGAGTGGTGATGATACAATGTACATTATTCCGTTCAGAAATCTTACGAGTTTATAGAAAGAGAGAGAAAGTCTGTGCGGTGCGCCGTACCATTTATTTTACGAAGAACCAGCTGGAAGGTGTTTATTCCTACCAAAACCCTACTATATAATATATGGGTTTACGAAGATTCAAAACGTCGAAGTCAAAGTCAAAGTTAAAGTCAAAGCCTACCTAAATCGCCTTCGCTTTGACTTCTACACCCACAATAACCCTCGCATCTTTGAAACATTTCGAATGATAAATAAAACTTGAATATACAGGATGGGGCCGAAATGATTAGACGATTAGTAACTTGGAAATTAACATTTTAATCGAAAAGTAAATATTTACTAGCTAAATAAATGCACCTACATACTACAATTTTTAACTTTTTGAAGATAATGTCACTCAGGAAAGCTCCATCGGACATCAGACAAACCTCCTCAGCATGGATCGTCTAATGGTTTCCGCCCAACCTGTATTATAAACATATTTGAAATATCTCACCTAATATGACATATTATTCCAACATATAGTCATTTCTATAACAGCCACTAAACAGTATTTTAACACCGACTAGTTATTAAATGACATCTATAACGAAGGCAGAGATAAATTCAGATATGTCAGCACAAAATAATAATATAATGGATATTTCTTTTTTTACTCTACACCTTTCTCTATACATAGATGAAATTCATGGATAGTTTATAAAAAAAATTAAACCAGTGTTATGGGACAACAACAAAAACCTTATCTTTGACTTCGTTCCTCATTTAAAAAATAACCTTCGCACAACCTTAGTAGGAAAAAAGGCATGACAGAAGAATTTTCGAAAACAAATAGGGTTATACGTGTTGTAAGTAACGTTAAGCCTAACGAAATGGTCCGCTAATTTTAATTGATAGGAAGCACAATTATTCTTGTACGCTTTTTCAATGAGAATTACATTCCCAGAATCCTCTTATATGATCATTTGACGCCATATTTGTCTGTATTTTTTTTTTCCAGAGATTTAGGAATCAATTTTCTCACAACTCTTCACAAGGATGCCTTTAAAGGACTGGAATATCTGTTGGAGCTGTAAGTTTTATGATTTATAAAATAAGAAAACATTAGTTCTAACTTTACCATGCAAGCAGTCATTTATTTAAACAAAAATAAGGTTCAACAGAAATGTTTTTTTTTTTTTTTTTTTTTTTTTTTTTTAGCACCGCGTCTTACTACCCGTTCGGGTTATACGCTTAAGTACTAATTACACTAATGGATTAGGAAATGGGAAGGTTGAATATATAGGAAGTGAACCCGCATTTGCGTGGAGGGAGAGTGGAAAACCATTTAGGAAAAACCACTCCCAGTTCACCCGACCGAGATTCGAACTTCGATCTCCCCGTCCTCGGTGGTCTGACTCAACACGACTGGCGCGTTAGCCAACTACGCCACCGAGGCGGGTAACAGAAATGTTATCACGATTAAATCGAACGGTTGAAAGTCTATTTAGAATAAATTCAACCGCATTAAAGTGTAGAGGTTATAAAATCATAGTGCTAAATCATCAATGTGTCCAATCAAGATTCGAACCTTGACCTCCCGCCCCGTCTCTAGCTGTGCAGTCTATTGCAAACCATTTTCCCTAGACGGCATGGCCTCTGGTGTGGATCAAAACCAAATAAAATGGAATCTAATCTAAACCATCATTATGTTTTAATTTCGTTACAATCAGTCAAATTAAAATGACTCCCTCCTATTGCTGTAGAGTGTTCGCCATTGGTTTTTTTTTCAGGGACCTGTTTGACAATCAAATTGATTACCTACCACCATCCATTTTTGATTCATTAGGAGCTCTTCAACATCTGTGAGTAGTCTAGACAGCTATAACTACTCTATTTACTTTCACTTGTTAATACGTCAAAACATGTGATTTGCAACTGTCACTTTTGATAGATATTTTCAATACCAACAAAATAACACTAATACTAATAAAGTTTTATTCATTTATTATTTAGCACCGCATTTAACTACCTGTTCGGGTACTAATGGGTTAGGGATTGGGAAGGTTGAATTTAGAGGAAGTGAACCCGTATTTGCGTGAAGGGAGAGTGTAAAACAATTTAGGAAAACCCTCCTCAGAATAACCGACCGGGATTCGAGCTCCGATCTTCCTGTCACCAAAAGTCTACTCTACTGCAAGAGTGACGCCTTATACCATGCGGCCAATGACGCAGGTGTAATCAATGTTTACGGCAAAAAAATAAATGTATATATTTTTATTTTCAAAAAAGGCTTTAAATGTGCATTCGTAACCAAATCAAGCTATAATACATTATAGGGTGACCTGGCAGTCTATGGGTAAGGTGTCAGACTTTTGTGCTGGGGGTCCAGGGTTCAATCCTCGGTCCCGGCACAGATTTATCTGATTGCCAAACCCTTCCTTCACATCTGACAAGACGTGTATTAATCACAACTTGTGAATGTGTGGAATGCCAGGCTTCCACCGTGGTTCGGATCCCACGTTAAACTGTAATAATAATAATATTTAGCACCGCGTCTTACTACCCGTTCGGGTTATACGCTTAAGTACTAATTACGCTAATAGATTAGGAATTGGGAGGGTTGAACTTAGAGGAGGTGAACCCGCATTTTCGTGGAGGGAGAGTGGAAAACCATTTAGGAAAAACCACCCCCAGTTCACCCGACCGAGATTCGAACCTCGATCTCCTCGTCCTCGGCGGTCGAGCTCAACACGACTAGCGCGTTAGCCAACTACGCCACCGAGGCGGGTGTTAAACTGTAGGTCCTCCATTTCATCTCACAATCACCCTATAAATCACATTAGCGTAAGTGCTTACAACCCGAACGGGTAGTAAGACGCGGTGCTAATACTAATATTAATAATAATAAAATATTATATGTTACGTATAGTACGTTAAAAACATCTTCCGTTTGAATGAAAGAGTATAATGGATCAAATAAATTAAAAATGCAAGTGCTCTTAGTTCTTATCTTACTGCTTTCGTTTTAATATTTTGCTTGTGTGTCTTTTTTTTTTTCCTAGACGGCTGCACAAAAACCGCTTGGCGGAACTTTCCGATAAATTATTCATCAGCCTGTCTAACCTGGAAACTGTGTAAGTACCCTCTCGCTATGAATTCAATTTAATAATAATAACAATAGTAGTAATAATGCCACTCGTAGCCCAGTAGTGGAAAGATTATCCAGTACTAATCGTACATCCTTTTCGTGGAGGCTCTTTCCATGTCCCGATGATATGAGGTGAGGATGATAGAGAGTATGAGGGTGATAGTGAGTATGAGGGTGTGGAACCAGTGGAAACACTTAAACCTAACTTTAGCCTAACTAACCAAACCTTGGTGACCGTTGGGGTTATTCCCCTTTCGGGAAAAGTACCCGAGGTACCAGTCGGGAATCTAGCCCGGGACCCCTCAACTCGTACCCAGTGTTCACTGACTACTTGATCACGGGGTTTGTTAATTCAAAATTAATTCATAATTTATAAAACAAATCGAGAAGTTGGGATTAAAAATTAGTATGAAGTATTTAATCTTATTCCAAAAATACCTATTTGATAAAGCTTGGTTTCGACAGTGTATGAAACTACACTTTAGCTTAATAAAGGGACTTTAATATCAACACATACCCGCTTCGGTGCCCGCATGGTCTAAGGCGCTGCTATCACAGTAGACTAGACTGCCAATGATGGGGAAATCGAGGTTCGAATCTCGGTTGGTGTACTGAGGGTGATTTTTCCAAAATGTTTTTCCACTTTTCCTCCATGCAAATGCGGGTACACCTCCTCTAAATATAAGCTTCCTAATCCCTAAAAATCATCAGCGTAATTAGTACATAAGCTTATAATCCGAACGGGTAATAAGACGTGGTGCTAAAAAATGAACCTAATTTAAATAATATTAATTGGGATTCATTCATATCGGAATATTAAGCACAAGAGTATCCATACGATAAATAAATGTTTATTTATGACTACAGACATATTTTAGTTTTAAACTTTTCCCAAATAATCTTACTCGCGTATGAAATCATACTGTGCGTCCTTATTCTATATCAGAACGAGATTTTATTTTTTATTTTTTTGCAGCGCGTCTTACTACCGTTTCAGATGATACGCATTTACAGTGTACTAATTATGCTAATGAGTTAGGAATGAAGAAAGTTGAAATCTAGAGGAAATGTACCCGCATTTGCGTGGAGGGAGATTAGAAAACCTTTTATGAAAAAATCACCCTTAGATCACCAGACCAGGATTCGAAGCCCTATCTCCCTGTCATCAGCAGCCAGACAATAAATTAAAACTTTGTATTCATGGGTGCTCTAGGACACGTATATTAAAACTTTTTTTATTCGTGGTCACTTTTCATAAAACAAAATTACTAATGATTCCTGGCAGTTATGGTTCAGCTGAGTTTTTTTTATAATCTACTGTTGGTTTTTGAGCAGTTTTGGATCAAGTGATAAATAAAAATAAGAAAAATAAATACATACAATTTAATATTATTAATTTTTTTATATAATTTACTAACTTTACATATACAGCTAACCATTGGAACCCATTACCGTAGTTTTTCTTAGTTAATTATTCGAATAATTACTAAACATGTGTTCGTATAATCATGCATGACGACGTTTATTTCTGTAATAAATTAAACGTATATATAGAAAGGCTGTAGCGTATTATAATTTACATATTTCTATAATTTTATTTATTTATTTATTTGATGTATTTAACGTGCGCTTTCTGAATCGATTGATCATATCAGCACACGAGAATTTCTATGAGCGAGAGTGAAAGGGCCTACCAATTTTTCCGGGAAAGGTATTTTCACATACCTTCCAGGGTTCTTTTACATGACACAATCGACATGGGACCAACAGCTTTACTTCCCCTCCAAAGAAAGTTGTGCTACGTATTTTTATCACTCTCTTTTTTGTCAATGTTCGCTGTGACCCCCAGAATCATTTTTGTGACACCCGGAGGGTTTGTGATCCACGATTTAAGAACCTGTGTTCCAGGTGACCTCTTGTATGTACAAATGTTGCAGTAGAAAACCTGACTCAACTCCAAAGTCTTAAGTTAGCATTTAAAATAAGAAGGGGATATGCTAGAAAACGTTACTCCAGTAAGTTACAAATACATTGTTGAGCCATTTCAAAATTACGTCAGAAACGTTACAAGAGAAATCCAACCAAACAGCAGTAGACCGTAACTGCTAGTTGCGTAAGTTATGTTAATATCACTCCAATATCGAAAAGACTGACCACATTAATATATTGAAATACCCATACTCGGAGATTCAGGAAGTTCTAAAATCGACCGATTGCACTGAAGATTACTTCATCTACTTAGTGAGTTACCATATTTTCTGTTGGCAAATAAATATTGAATGGTGATTAACATCTTCAGAGTCATGATACAATTTTGCGTGCACATTTTCAAATACAATCAATAAAATTAGAATTAGTAATTGATGGTTTGAAATAAATTTTAACTTATCTCTGCAAAAGGGTTACTGCAAAGGCCTAAGTAGAATATCAACTATCCGAAATATATTAAACACGACTATGCTGACAGATCAAAGTTTTAATAGGGTACAATAATACGGAATATTTATGGTACCTGTGACAGCAAATTAAAATATGTGACGTTGCTCTTGGGGGTGAAAATGGCTTACAAACTCAATAAATGAAATAGAAAACCTTATTTGTTGCGAGACACAAGCTCATGCCTTACAGACTTAATTAAGGAAATAGAAAACCTTATTTGTTGCGAGACACAAGCTCATGCCTTACAGACTCAATCAAGGAAATAGAAAACCTTATTTGTTGCGAGACACAAACTCGCCGATGTTGGCTTGAATAATTAGTCTTAACTAATTTCAATAAAACTTCAATTTTAGAACTACAGTAAAACCTTGGATTGCGAGCATAATTCGTTTCGTAAACATGTTCGTAATACAAAGCACTCGTATATCAAAACGAATTTCCCCCATAAGAAATAGTGGAAATTCAGATGATTCGTCCCACAACCCAAAAATATTTAATCTAAAAATGATTAATACCTTTTTTTTTCGTTATTTAAATGTAACTGTACTGTAATCAAATTTATTTAGTAAATTTAATGGTGGCTGGTGTGAGGTAGACGAGAGAGAGGAGAGGAGGAGGTGGGTTATAGTTTAGGTCGACTTTCACTGTCACTAACGGAATCACTGCTATATGTTGGCTCACTCAAATATTTTTCTTTTTGTGCGACTTTAACAAAGAACCTATCCAATGACACTGCTTGGCAGACAAAGCGTAACCACAGTACTACTCGTATTGTAAGATATCGCTCGTTTATCAAGTTAGAATTTATTGAAAATTTTTGCTCGTCTTACAAAACACTCGCAGACCAAGTTACTCGCAATCCAAGGTTTTACTGTAACTCTGTTACCTCAAATAGTCGAGATCTCTTAACACCTAACATTCCTGCATTCGCTGCAATATATTTCTTGTTTTAGAGACCTATCATTCAACCAGCTGCACTATCTACCAGAAGGTCTGTTTAAGGAAACAATTAAACTCACAGTATTACATGTGTCTGGGAATGGAGTGCACACTTTACCTGAGTTAGTCTTCTATAAACTTCATCAACTGGAAGATTTAGACCTTTCTGAGAATTCCATAGCACATGTACACGCTCGGATATTTAAAGGTTGGTTTATATTGATTTAATCAAAAAATACCCTACGTAGATGTGGGATTTTAATTAAATTCAATTGTTTGGGGATTTCAATTTTCCTAAGTTATTGACTTATTTTTTTACATTAAACATCGCAATAAATTATAACTAATACTTTATTTAAAATAAACATTGAAAAAATAGCTATTTAACTGATTTTAAAAAGATAGAGAAACAATTTGATAAAGTAATAGTAACTATGAATGGCGTTTAATATAGAATATATTTTAATCCATTTAATTAAAGTTGCTATGACATCACTCACAATAGTAAATCCCGTGCCAATCTTATCTGAAACTTTCATCCCTTTCTGTTTAGATCAAAACAATTTCAATGCAATTATACCAACAAAAAATATTTACAATGTTTACTGAACCATTATAATGAAATAAATAAGCCCTTATTTTTTATTAAGGTGCTCCCAACCATAAATATGTATCTTAATTTTTTTTTTTTTTTTGCATGACCATTTATCTCAATTTAACCTCTAAGTAATAGTAAAATGCTCAAAACTCTTCACCCATCTGTTTAATCTGTGCTAGAGGAACACAAATAGATGTCAAGGGAATAAACAATAGATTTTTTTTCCCATACGTAAGTAGCACTTTTTTTAACAATAAGCTTAGTTACTAAACAAAATATAGTAATCACAAATAGAATATAATACTAATTACATCTTAATGATATTCCTTTCCTATGCATCTGGACAACCATGGATACCCAATGGAGTCAGAAAACGGCCAATAAATATTTAACAAATATACCAATACGTTATAAATGTCATCCTCATGAAAATGTGTTCCATTGTAAGAAAAGTATCGAGTTCTATACTAAATAAGTTACAGCTGCTTTCAGAGTAAATATATTATTACAAACATATTGGAAACCAAATCTCATCCATTCCACATGAATGTTTATGCGAAAGAGCTATTATATATCAGATATCCACTGATATCCATATAACACAATCCATGCGCAATCCCCAATTCATAAACCTATGAAAAACAAATTTACACTTGGTTCATTTTCATTCAAAAGAGCTACATTATCGTACACATATATACATTCCTATGGGTATACAATTTCTCCCAGTTCGAAAAAGTACAGGGTGATCCAAAAGTCTCGCAACCCTGTTTTTCCAAGTATATTTCTCGCAGAAGAACATGGAAAATGAACGTGTTGTTTATATGTATGGCAACAATGTTATGTTGGCCGAGTGTTTTGGAGGCCGTGTGACCTTGAGACATACACTAGGTCTAGCCAGTTGAGTTACAGCATTTGAAAGTTTAATATCAGGTTACATAAAATTTGGCTAGGCTGAAACAAACACAGCTTTTCATCTGACCCTCTAACCAGCCCAGTGGTGTAGTGAACAATGCACCTGGCTACGAGCCTATGAATCCCAGGCTAGATTCCCGGCTGGTACCTTGGGTAATTTTCTTGAAAGGGAAATAATTACCCCAACGGTCACCAGGATTTGGTTAGTTAGATTTAAGCTAGGTATTTCCACTGGTTCCACACCCTCATACTCACTATCACCATCACCTCATCTCATCAGGACATGTAAAGAGCCTCCACAGATAGGATGTACTATTAGTACATTCGGGAGTCTCCTGGACAACGGTACATTAGTACTGGATAATATTTCCACTCTGAATGATGTAGCCCACACGCGCATTAATATTATATTATCTGACCTTCTGAAGGAGTGATTGTGCTAGTTCATAAAAATGACACCTGGTGTACAGTGATTTGAGCCATGACATTCCCATTAGTGATAGCCTTGTGTAATGTGAGATCAATGCCATAGAATGCACTCCACCAATACAGGTGGCTATCTAGTTTTCAATTCTCCGAAACTACATGTTGAATATTTTCCAGATCTCGTGTCTATGAAGAAACTTGGTCTGCAAGGCAATCATCTACAGCATCTCTCTTCAGATTTGTTCATTGACCTTAGAAAACTCGAATACTTGTCATTAAGGAGGAACAAATTGACAACTATAAGTCCTGGACTGCTTCATTCTCTTCCTCAGCTCAAAGTATTGGAGCTAAGTGGGAATTGGATCGCTAATGTGAGTGAAGAGAATATTATTGTTAAAAAGATATACGTAAATGGTCAATTATTTTTAATCTTGTAACAAATATGAAATTTAATTTTGAATTAGCTATAAGCAATATTTCATAAATACTAAATCACCTTCTAGTAACTGGTATTAATAATAACGTGATTTTAAAAACTCATTCGTCCATTTGATTAATTTTATAAAATGTGTATCCTTAAAAACATAAATATTCAATAAACAAAATTATAAAATCATATTGGACATATTTAAAAAAATGTCAGACTGTTTAATTTACCTATTAAGTTACAAATGAAAATAATTTTGAAACCCTAGTACCCGCGCTGCTTCGTATGGATTAGGTAGCACATCAGTACTAATGTTCAGGTTTAATTGATTATATTTGATTGATTTGACTAACAGCGATCACAGGCCTTGAAGACCACACGCCAACAGCACAAGCTGTCCCAAACCTACTCCCTCCAATGCCCCTCCACATCCATCTCCTTGAGATATCTGGTCACATCATCACTCCCTTTCATTCTGGGTTGCCCCAAAGATCTTCAAGTGCTGGGTATGCCGACCATGACAGCTCTCGGACTTCTTTCCCGTTACATTCTGGCTACATGTCCTACCCATCTAATCCTGTTTGATCTAATTTTTTTGTATTATACCCGGTTGCTCTATAAACTCATTTATTTCTTGGTTCTTTCTCCCTATATAACCCTATATTCGTCTTCCTCTCTTGCTGGCCCCCATATTTTGCTGATGACCTTCCTTTCAAAGGCCCCCAGTATCTCCCTATGCCTCTTGGTCGTGCTCCATGTCTCCGAGCCGTACAAGACTATCGGACACACAATAGCGTTTTATGACCTCATCTTTGTTCTCGTGGAGATATTTCTAAAGCTAACCAAGTTCTTTAGAAGGTAGTAGCTCCAGGATCCAGCCATCATTCTTTCGTTCAGCTCCAATATATCTGAATTTCTTCACCTTTCTCAGCTTCATATCTCATGCCTTCACAGTTCCCTCATTCGTTCTTCTCCTTTACAAAGTCATTACCTCCGTTTTCTTTTCACTGGTATGTAACCCAAACCTTTTGGCGTTCCTCTCTAACTCCAGGGCCATATTTGCCGTCCCCCTCAGCCATTAGTGCAATTTTGTCGGTAAACGCCAATTATCAGTGCTTTTCATTCATAATAAAACTATTTCAGTCCGTTCTTTTCTCCATTTCCAGCATTACCTTTTCTAAAACCAAGTTGAACATTACCTGTGATATTTCATTTCCTTATCTTACTCCTGTTTTTATCTCAAACTCATCTGACATCATTCCCAGTGCTGTAGTCAGGCCAGGGTGGCATTCTGGTACTTTTCTGCCAGCCGGGGTGCCACCGTAGTGCTTTAAAAGATAAAGGGTGAAATATAATACATCGTACAGTATGAATGATTGAATCAATGAAATTCAGATCAGGGGAAAGAGTAAAAGGAAGTTTAAAAGCAGCTGAGAGTGAGAAATTCCATGGCGTGGATATTACTGAGAATCCGCGACAACAATCATTAAATAAGATCGGCTACCATTTTTGAGCAACGTTATGGACCATTTATGAGCTAGATGTTTCACAACCATTCCAAGACGTGGAACGAAAGCGAGTGACATTTATCAAGATGGCAAGGAATTCAAAAACCAATTTGCAGCCACTTCAGACTAGAACTTAAAAAAATAAAGTGAATGAATTTCTGGACTAGGCTTTGAATGTGGAGAAAGACGTATTCCAGAATCCCTTAATCCTCTAGCAAACTACTTAAAACCAATTCCTTGTAGTTCTGCTAAGTGCGAACGGAATTTTAGTGTGATGAACATAATAACTACTCCAATACGCTGCTTACTAACCAAGTATCAACTTTAATGTTAATCAAACTAAATTTACCCCTTTTAAGGCAATGGGATCTACTATCATACGTTCAGACCTGGTTTCTGCATCATCAATCAGCTCTGGGGACAAAATCACGTCATGGTATGTGACGAAGCTTCCCTGATTATAATATAAATGAATTTGCGCATTGCTTTAAGAGTTATCAAAGAATTAATAAATTGAGTTACATTATCATCATCAATTCATATCTTGTATTTGTATCAATAAAACCATTAAGAATATTCTAAATGTTAAACGATAAAATCCTAATCCAATTTATATTTAAAATGTTTAAACATAATGTTACTTTAAATTGTGGGAATGACCGCTCAGGTACCTCTTTCCTTAGGACTGCACCATTGAGCAGTCCTCTATACTTAACCTTAGCTTGTGTTGTTCCTGTGAAATACCTGGTTGATTCCTCAGTAATTGTATCAAATTATATGTTTAAATTAATTCATCCTTCATTCATTTTAAAATTCAGCATTTGATTCAGAATTATGTGTTGAGAAGGAGAAAATTAAAATCCCATTCTTGACATTTTTTAAAAGTCAAATTATATAAAATAAATTGCTTTCCTTTCTAGTTAAGTGGGGACGCGTTTTCCAGTTTGACGGAACTAACGGAATTACATCTGGGACAGAACTATCTGGAAGCAATACCAGAGGGAAGTTTCCGAGCTTGTGGGAACTTGAATAAGCTGTTCTTATTCAATAACAATCTTGAGAGATTAGAATCTGGTGCCTTGAAAGGTCTGACAAATCTATCATCCCTATTACTCAACAACAATCTTCTCGGCTACCTAGGGGACACAGTTTTTGAGGACGTTCCTAATCTTCTCAAAATGTAAGCACGAGTTATTTCATTAAATTAAAAATATCTATAAAAAGCTATAAATGTGTACAAGAAAAATATCTTGGTTCCATATGTATGTGTGAGGCGCAGTAAATTTAGTTTTAATTTGTCTAATCAAGAAAATATGCATATTGATACAAAAATGTGTTATGTTGCATCTTTCCTTACACTCAGTGGCGGCTCATGAGCATATGTGCACGTGAACACCCAATACTTTGATTACAATTATATACTATTTTAGTTTTAAATGATTAATTGGGCTATCTAAATATATGTGATAATTTACTACCCTAAACAATCAAATTCTAATATTGGGAATACAGCTTTTCTGGTGCTATGTTGGCAACTGTGTCAAATGCAAGCGTGGGGATAAGGTCTCGTGGGCAGTTTGGCAGCACGGTGTGAGCGCTAGGAATATTTGTCACAATTGAAGCTCTAATGCGCATGCGCACGTCAGAATTACGTAGCTCTTATGGAGATTTAACCTGGGGAGTGTGCACATCCGTTCCTGTGAACATTCTAGTGTTTTATCTATAGCCGCCCTATCACAGCTCTCGAGAGTCGGGCCATCCGAGCTGATTCAAGCAAACTGAGAGGTTTGTGACCCTCATGAGTTCAGTCATTATTCAGTCGAGAGTAGGTAACCAAGCAGTTTGTGACCCTCATGAGTTCAGTCATTATTCAGTCGAGAGTAGGTAACCAAGCAGTTTGGGCGAATCATTTTGAGTAACTATCTTTCTTTTGTTTGGTAATTCGGGAAGGAAGTTTTAAAAAATATGTCAAGATACTTTGTTTAAACCTTGAGTTGCATTGCAAATTCATAAGCCCCTAATTATGATCAGGGTCTAGTTTGGCTAAGAACTGCAGCTGCAGTCTTCATCTGATGATGATGAGAAGTTGGTGGAGCATGAGTCGTGATGCAGGATACGGTTTCAGTGTTTAAAGTCAATGAGATATTTACTGTAAGTATTCTCAAAATCTACTTGAAAAGTAGAAATAGTGCTCTGCGTTTAAGTCACTACTCATTTAAATGGGCGTAGCATCTTTAAGCATCGTAATCCAGTTTGAAATCCATGGTTGGGCCAAATTGACTTTTTAGAATAGAAACAATGGTTCAATATCAGTTGCGAGTTTAGAAGTATTTTTAATTGTTTTGGATAGGAGGTAAAAAAAAATTGCTTTATGTTGAAGGCCTTTGTGGAACAAGAAACTTGTTTCACCCTCAAGTATCACTCTATCTTCGTCATTTCAATAACAGGTCATGCAATGAAAATATCTAGAAGGAGAATAGGTGAATCTTAACCACCATCTTAATGCCTACTTGATGTGCAGCCAGGAATCTTTATAGCTTCAATTTTTTTCCACTACCGGTACGCTACTTTCCACAGTGCCACTATTAGCTTCTTGAGCCATGGTAGTCCGGTAATTGGTTATGCCCCTACGAGACGAGAGTAGTATTATGATCCATAACCTTATAGCTTAGGTTTATCCTCTGCAATTCTCAATCATCAACGCGAAGAAGCTCATGATATCCTCGAGTTTGGTGGGCTCCTCTCTTAGCGATGTAGGATTCGATTGAGAAGGGTGAGAAGAATAAATATGAGGTTAGTAAACCCCTAAGACGATAATGGCCATGGTTTCATCAGAAATTCACTTTGCAGCTAATATGATTGATCTTAAGGAACTGATGTATTAATAATGTAGGGAAAGTGATAAATGATGAAGATTTTCTGGGAAACACAGGTGCAGTTCTGAATGAAATAACAGATATCTGGTAAATCATAAGCAATAAAATCGGCATGGACTGGAGCTCCTGTAGAATGGTTTAAATGGCTGAAAATGATTTCTTGCATTTGGCCCACTGGTTCTTGGTGACTAAAACGCATTCCTGTTAGTGGGCTACTTTCAGTTTAAAATAGTTCAAATCAATTGATAGCATGCCTGGTTGATTCCAGTTGTGGTCATTTAAGGCTATAACTGGTATGAAAGTTACTATTACATATTAAAGCTCTAGGTAAAATCTAACAATTTTCAACCAGTTTCAATCAAAATTTGCAGCAGGGATGTAATTTTATTATCGTTAGCCACAAAAAAAAAGGAGTAGAATCTAGATTCGTAGCTAATTTTTATGAATATTAAATATAGTTGATAAGTGACTACTAGAGACAAGACTCGAACCCAGGAGTCATCCTTAAAGTACGTAATATTAACGTCCAGATTGACACTATTCATTCAAATTTTCCCATGTTACGATTTATTTATTTTCCGAATATTTCTCTATTTATCAACGGCTGTCCCTCCTGATCGAATTATTAGTACATTATAAGCTTTGTGAACGTTAAGTATTTTAGGTAAATAAAAAAACAAACATAGCTCTGACTGGAATCTACCCTGCCTACTAAATGCTCAATTTGAAATCCCTTATGAAGGCTGATGCATTTTCTATAAATTCAAGGTTCCGGTCCTGTAACCAGCCAATATCGCAGTTTATTTAAGTATGGTTTAAAATCATTTGGTCAATGGTCTTAAGATCTTTGTTGTTACATTCTAAATAATTAAATTAAAAATTACAATATAAATAAGATAAAAATATTGGAGAAATAGAAATGAAATGTTTACTTCCTAACTATGTTAGTGATGATTACAGACATTTGGATAGCAACAAGCTACAGTTCCTACCAAAAGGGGTTTTTGATCACCTGCCTCGGCTGATCTCTGTGAAGATTGCCAAGAATCCCTGGCATTGTGATTGTTCCATTCTCTACCTTGCCACGTAAGCTCATACCAGTGTTTCAGGCAAGAACGTGGAGAGCAAATTTTTCTAGGGGGTTTGCTATAACATTTGATTATACCTTTAGCCAACAAAAGTAAGTGTGTGTGTGTGTGTGTGTGTGTGTGTGTGTGTGTGTGTGTGTGTGTGTGTGTGTGTGTGTGTGTGTGTGTGTGTGTGCGTGCGTGTATATATTATATATATATATATATATATATATATATATATATATATATGTGCACCGAAACAAAGAGGGGAGAGATCTAAATTATAGTTAATAGCTTAGGTTTTTACAGTGATAAAATGGGCAAACAGGGTAGGGATTGGTCAAAATCTAAAATATAACTCGAATAATATGGAGCATGGGGGGAGGTGAAGAATCTCACAAGGTTAAATTTCCATGTTTGTGTGCATGTTCTAGAAATATTTCTTTTAATGTCAAAAAAAAAATAGTGTTTCAATATTTTTAATCGGGTGTTTGGAAAAAAATAGGGACCTAAGGCCAACGAAAACTTTTGAAAATTGTGTACCTAGGGAATCTAATTTGGATTAGGCTACAGGCTAGAGCCATAGTGTAGTTGGTAAAGATAAGCCTGCAACCTTACAGGGAATATGGTGTGTACACTTCGTGCAACCTTTAAAAGTGTATCTCATCTTGACAAATCACATTATGGCCCAATTTTATAAGCTGCACCAAAGTGGAACCTGTCGAAGTAAGCCTAATTCCTTTCAGGGTAAATGGAGTGTTCATTAAAATGTGTATTATTGTGTTAATTACATATAATATAACAGTGCAAATAACCCACTAACTAGTGTTATGCTTGTTTCTCTTAGGTGGTTGCAAGACCATCAGGGGAAGGTGTGGGATGCAACCCCTACATGTCGTGGGCCAGGTGATCTAGGTGGTCAACATGTACAAGACATGACGTTCGATGACCTCTGCAGTGGTCAGTGGGCTAGTATGACCAAACTTTCACCAAGGGTCCCTATAAACTAGTTTTAACATTATTTATATTCACACATCATAAAGATGTGTAACTGCAACTGATTAAAAGCCCGCAATGAATAGTTTAAGAGCATGTCAAGGATTCTACATGCCCTCTTCACACCTCTCTATGAAATTAGTAATTTAATTACTTTTAATGGTATATTATGTGCCATTGTCAATAATCTTTCAAGATAACCAGCTCGAAATAAATACATTATAATACACTTAGTTATTTTTACTACCTAGTATGTTCAACATAGATAATTATGATTAATTACTTCATATAAGGGGTAAATGTGATGGGGGTTGCTTGGTGAAAAAAATTCTCGCATTAGTGTTAGCATTTTGTTACATTAACAACTAAATTATCAAAGTTTTTTGCGTTAGAAATTATGTTAAAAGTGTTTAAATCGTGTGTTTTAAAATATGTATGATTTATTTATTTGAATTATTACTTAATTAGGGATATCACTTGTAAAAAAAAATTATATATATACATACAGCATATTGTAAATATATCTATAATTTATATTTTTAAAATTGGGAACCTTTGGGTTGATTAAAGACTAAAGTATATTCTTACATCCAAGGTTTACATGCCTCATATTTTATAAATGCGTTTATATGTTTTAAATTAAAAGCAATGCACAATGTCACTAAAATAATGGTTCAATATTAGTTAAATGTATATATATGGCCAGTTTTGAATGAAAAAAATACACCACAAATATGATTTATGTCAATTTGTAAATTCAATTCAATCTTAAGAATGTCTTAAAAACACAAACTTTTTAGTATAAATGAATAAAGACCTAATCAATAAACCTCCATTAGTGTTTTCAGCTTGAGAATCCCAACTTAAAGTTTCTCTCACTAGTGTATGTGATAAACCATAGGTTAATACACAAATAGATCTTAGAATTATGGACTAAACACTTTCCTTGTAACTTTAACAGAATTGTAAAGTCAATTTACCATTATATTTTACTTTCCTCAACAATTCAAACATAGATTTGTTAATTTATGAATAATATATCCCAAAATTTAAACAATAAAAATGGACAACTTTACTCTTTAAATACTGTTCCATATTATTTGCGTGGTAAAAAATATCACTTGAGTTAAACATTTTGATTATATTTACTAGTGTTTTGTATGAAATCTTATGTTATACAGGGACCTGAACTGAACTGGAAAGCTAACCATCAACAGGAACAACATCATGTTTGCAAATTATAACAGTCAAACTTAAGTAATCTGAAATGTTGACCTAGGCCGATCAATTTTCCCTGGCGCATGTTTAGCACAGCGATCTACACAGGCCTGACAGCCATTTTTATACTTGTGTACTCTTATATGAAACATATTTTTTTCTTACTAAATTATTTTCTCATGTATTGCCTTATTCATAGTCAAAGTAGATCATTGAACTGGTAGCCCCATCTATTAGCTTCAATATGAAGTATTCAGATTGGCTAAAAGTACAGTGGTTGATTAATAGATGGGATTAAAATAACTTATTAAAACGTTGTTTCTTGCCTAAACCAGAGAACGTTCGGGAAAACAGATGTTCATCACCCGCGCCAGGGAATGGGTTAAATGTTTGACCACTCATGAAATTTAACAAAAACTTTTGTTCAGGCCTTAGTGATGGTTAATTAATGGTTATTTAATTAGGTTTTTAGATCATAATTTATAAAAGAAAAATGTATCATGAGATTTATAATATCTTTATACTGAAAGAGTAGAATTTACAAGGATAGTCAAATGATTTTTGTAAAGATTGTTTTTTATTTGAGTGTATTTAGGTAGAGTGGGATTAACTATTTATTTGATAATCATGTACTGTGTAAATAAAAAAATAAATCAATTTTCATGTAAATACATCAGTAAACCCCCAAATTTATTAAATGTATTCTCAATGTTACACTTACCGATTTCTCAAAATTTTATTTCTATAGCAACAAAAGTTCAAATAAATAAACTTTTGAGTATTTAAATTTACCCATTTTTATGGATTTATTTGGATCCTATCCGATCAAAAATTATTATCATCATCATCATCACTGCGTTTTACTACCTGTTCGGGTTGTACGCACTTAAGCTAATGTGTAATGGTAGGGTGACTGTGAGATGAAATGGAGGACCTACAGTTTAACGTGGAATCCGAACCACGGTGGAGGCCTGGCATTCCACACATTCACAAGTTGTGATTAATACACGTCTTTTCAGAGGTGAAGGAAGGGTTTGGCAATCAGATAAATCTGTGCTGGGACCAAGGATTGAACCCTGAACCCCCAACACAGAAGTCTGACACCTTACCTCTAGACCGCCAGGTCACCTCCCATTAGAATAAATAATTGTAGTCTTATTCTATTCCCCTCAGCCCTTGCCATTAACAATGTATTCCTATCTGTTCAGGCTATGCACATTTTAATAATGTAAATAAAGGATGAGTAACTGTAATGTTACTAAATTAGTTTAGTTTTATTGGTTCTTTTAGCATAGCTGCTATAAACATGCACATGCACATGACATCAATACATTATTAGATTTAAACTTCACAACTTCCCAGTTCACTGCTCACAAACACACTGATAATCCAACATCTGTTTTACCATGTCATGGATTACAGATATCAAGGTACTAAAAGTTAAGGTCCAATCACTGAACATTCCAGTAGCATAGAATTTAGAGGAAATGTACCCAAATATGCATGAAGGGAGAGTGGAAAACCAGTTAGGGAAAATTTTTCTTAGTATGTCAGGCTAGTATTTGAACCCTGACCTCATTACCAGCACACCACACTATATGAGCCTGATATTTCGTTTGCATGCCCACCATAGGTTAACAATCATATTTTAGCTTATTTAAGATTGTGCAAACTTTGGCCTATCATTTTTTATTCTTTCTTTCTAAATAAAATGGAGCTCATTCTAAAAAAAGTAACCGACAAACTTACAAATTTTAGTCGGTTAGAATACTTAGCTTGAAGCTATCTCAAAACATCAGTGTAGTAAGGTTTCAAACACAGGGAACTTTGTCAATAATCGACTATGGTTAGTCAATTGTATTAAATGATACAAAGATTTTAAAACAATCAATAAAACAAGAAGTCTTAACACTAATATATAGTTAAGATATTAAACAAATTTTTGCATATAAATTCACTTTTTATAAGTTGGAAATGGAATGCAGCTTTTGTCTAGTATGTACATAATAGCCCCAAACTTGAAAAGAAAAAAGTCAACTACAAACAGATTTGGTACAAATTTGCTTACCACATAATTTTTTTTAGGACTTCATTGAAAAAAAACTTGTTCAGTCCTGCAATCAATGTGTCTCAGGTATCTTAAAATTGCAAATCAAATGTATTCATCTTGGCACTCAACATGAACATGAGGCATTGATACACATACACATACATTATATTAGGTCACAGACAAGATATTCACCAAACACATAGCCTTTAGGTTAAAATGACTTGTGCTCATTTGGAGATTATTCCAACACAGGATTGCTAAATGCAGTCTCAAGTGACAACATCGCTATAAAGCAGATATTTTTAAAAACAGTTCACATTAAATATGGTTTTACTACAGAACAAACAAAAATTGCCTTCCAGTGTCAATAAATTGGCTTTCACAAAGCTAGGTTGAGAGTGTGTCCGACACCTTAGCTCAGTCGGTAGTGCATGTCTACTGAGCTAAGCTTCCCAGGTTCGATTCCTGGCATGTCTGAAAAATTTGTGAAATGTAGGTTTACCCTTTTATTGATGAATTAACGGCCAGGGACTGGATGTTGTGCCTGTCCTAGTCTTAAGTTAGATTATAAGACATATGAAGCTAAGAAAGGTCTAGCAAGCTGGTAGTGGAAAAATATATGGCTTGAATAAAGAACTGACCATGGCCACAGGCTGGAAACAGTAATGGATGTAAAGTAAAGGTTCAGATAGTGTAGCCCCACCTCTCTCCTGATAAACCATCCAATTCAGACTGCAAATTACAAAAAACAACCATAGAATACAATTGTCATCCTTTTTTTCCCAAGTGAATGCTTTCAAATTGTCTAGTTGTAAATAATCTTCAAATACTATTGACTAGTTACTTGTCTGAAAAGGTTTGTTCATTGAAAGGGGGTAAGGGGGTGAGTTGGGCGAGATTGCTGGTACCTGAACTATTGTGTTTGGACTACCCCCCTTTACAACGAACAATTTTAAGGTAAGTTGTTTCACTTGTAAGTGTTGTTATCACTGAGCACTTCAACTAGCACTCCCCAGTGTCCAAGGACTCAACCTGGCTCAAGAAGTGAAGAGAAACTCCTGTGAGGCAGAGTATCTGATGTGTGTCTTGTCTGTTTACTAGGTCCATAACATACAATTAGTATGGTGTCCAAGCAGGGATCATAACAAAATTCTGACTCACTGAAATTTAAACAAAACTAAGTGAGAATTCCCTTCCAGGGTATGCTTCCATTGATAAACATGCAGACAACTGAAATAAGAAACCAATTTTTGTAATGCATAGGTTAAATGTACAAAAATGGTTATGAATTTTCAATGAACAACATTTCTGTCCGAAACAAATGGAAACAGTGGGGAAAATGGAGTGGAACGAGATTGTCATTTTCCATGTGCCATGTGGCACTTGTGCTGGAGAGAAGTCAAAATGAAAGGGAGTCATTAATATTCATTCATACATGGGTTAGTAATTTATTTGAAAAAAAAGTTCCCAAATGCACATAAAAAAATCTTTTTTTTTCCTCCCCTATACTCTCTAAAGTAAGATTAAAAAAATATATCTTTTAAATTCTCAATCAATGTCACATTCACTTTCCTCCATTCCTCCAGTTAAAATGCATTGCAAACTTTTAAAATACTTTAATAATACTGACTAGACCCAGGATTGGGCCAACACTGCCAAAACAATATACCAACACTCCATTAAAATAATTAGTACATAAGTGTATAACCCAAAAGGGTACCGTAGTAAGACAGTGCTCTATATATATATATATTAGAATGTGTAAGAGACCTGCTATGTAGAAGAGAAGTGCCCTTAAAGTGTAAGAAAGTGTTGTACAGGGCATATTTTGTACCCAGTCACATTTGCAGCTTACTAAAGTGACCCAATCACAGGCTGGAAACAGGTGTTGTTGATGATAATGATGATTATGAGTTGCAAGTTAGTTGCCTGAAACTGCACAAGTTTAAAGAAATTAAAAAAAAAAATCTTTATCAGACTAAGGAAAATATACAAAACTGAATCAACTTAATATGTTTTATATTATGACCTAGAAATATGAATTTTGTTTCTGGATGCAGGTTTTCCAGTGGAAGGATACCTTTAAGCCCTATGCTCAGTACCCTGTCAGAGTCAACCCTTGGGACTAATCCGGACTGATGTGTAGCATGTTGTGCATCGGTTTCTGCTTAGAAATCAAAACTGGGTGGTAAATTTCCCCATTAGGGTATCGCCAACTAACCAGCAGATTTACCTCCTCCCCCCTTCCCAAGCTGTGTCAACCTCACTATGTTTCTGAAATCAAAATTATACTATGTCCAATGAATAAAGAAAAATTGCATCTAGTAATTTTATAAACATACAGTAAATTTTAATAATAAAAAGTTTCCAAGAGTACATAATTAAACCCTATTTTTTATCAAACTAAAGCAAAGCATAGAATTATAAAAACATATTCTAATGAAATTCTAAATAACAAATATGGTATCTCAATTTGGTATAGATATTAAGGTGTGTATTATATTTGTTTTAATTTTCCCACTGAAATATACACTTGTAATAGTCTATCTTGTGCATGTGTGAGCTTTATACAGATTTTTAAAATAAAGATGAATTATGATCAAAATTATAATGCAATGGGTTTTCATGTGGCCATATGAGGGTTTTATTTTTAGATAAATACCCAGTTTTCAATAGTATAAATGTAGACACCATCAAATTGAGCTTTTCTTTACAATTGATGCTCAAAAAGTAATATTAAAACATGGGCTATACTTATCAGTGGTATCTGCACTATGGGTAATTGATGCTCAAATATTTAATATAAAAGGTGTAAATTTATTCTTGTATAAATATTTAAAAGAAAAATAATCTACCCATTTCCATCCAGCTAACTATATATGTTTTGTAATCTTTAACTTCATACAAGGTACAGCTACAAAGGGCTGAACTATCAACAAAAAACATACTTTTTTTTAATTCTAAAAAAGTAGCTTTGATACCTAAAATAGTTACAATTAAATCTTATATATCCACCCAATGGTACCATATTATATACTCACTAGTTGAAGTGTGAATAATGGAGTGGCTAGCAGCCTATCTAACTTCAAAAACAAGTAATGTTAGAAGAAAAAAAATGTTTCTATGAAAAACTTTAAATTTAATTAAATTGTCTGTAGTGTCATTAAACTTTGTGGAATTTATAGATAGGTCTTTACAATCACTTTGTTGATCCAATTGTATGTTGCATCAAAGAAAAAATCTATAAGCTAACCAATATTGATATTCAATAAACAAATTATAGGTGTTAGCCTGGCTCTGTATTGACTAACTTAAGTTGGTTCAAATCCCACACTTAAATATGTATGTTAAATTATGCTATTATTTGCATCTTCACTATGTATATGAAACAAAGAGGATAGGGTTGAAGGGTGGGCTTACATTTTGGCAGCCATGAACTTTCAAGTGTCTTCATGCCAGAGAGTTAATAGATAAACAATTATAAACATTGGAATTTTTTTTATATATGTATTTATTTTGACATCCTAACCTTCATATATCAGTTGATTGATTACCTTGAAGAGATTTGTGACTATCTTCATATGCATTAAAAAACTTGATTCAGATAATTATGGGGGGTTTGAATGAGAATAAGCGTTTACTTGGGATTTCTGGGTAAGTTCATTCCAGATGGCTTAGCTGAAATCATCTAATAATGTTAGCGGTGATGTCAACTAAAAAGAGAGTAAACTCATAGAGAGTGCACAGAGTGCAATGAGACACAAATATCCTCAAGTTAAACTCAAACCAAATATACATAAAGATATGAACATTCTATAATAAATAATACATGGATCAAGTTCATAGATAACATAGCACACACAAATAATACACTAAGATACAATTGGCCAGTGACTAAATGATACAAGTTTTTGCGGCTTTAGTTCACAAAAATAATATACAGTATACTGTGTTGTACAAAAGACTAGACTCCTTTAACTTTCCCTAGTGTGGCCAAATAATATTTCTTATACTTAGCCTGTATTTAAATTAATTATCTAAGAATCAGTCATCAAGAGTAGTTATTTAAAAATAATCAAAATACCAAGTTTTTTAAGGTGTATGATTACATTTTGTGTAGGGCACTTTGATGGTTCATTTTTGGCAATTTTTTTTTAGTCCAAGCTTAAATATATAGTATTTATAAATATGATTTATAAGCAGCACTTAGATTTTGATGACATGTTAATCCTTTTTATTTTTGTTAATTACATACAAATACATCACATAAGTACATAAAACTTGGTTCATGATCCCCTGGTTGTAGAAATGTATATTTCATAGGTATTTTATGTCATTTAAAAATGATTTTCTCTCTCTTATATTATATATATATATATATATATATATATATAATATATATATATTATATATATATATATAAAATCATATATATATATATATGATTTTTTTCAAATCATTTTTAGGCATTTTTAAAGTCACTATAAGGTATTCATGTTGAATAAATATATTTTTAATACTATCAATATTTTATTAATCATTAAATGTTTTAACACAGTTGTTAGAATAAGAAGATAAATTAATCAATGAGCTTTGTTTACTCTGGTTGGAATATACACATTCCTGGTTAGACACTGCAACTAAGCTTGAGAGGTTTGTGTTGGGAGGGGATGGCTTTTACTTCTGAAGCAAATATTTGTAAATAAATATTATATTTAACAGAATGCAAGAGTTTAGTTGCTAAAGGCTTTTCATTGCATATGTATTTTTTTAGTTTTTTTAAGTGTGTGTTTGGTTTATTCATGTGCATTGATTAAGAGTTTTTGTTGGGTCATTTTTTAGAATTTTTAGGTCTTTTTTAAAAATGTTTAGGTCCTTTTTTATTAGTTTTAGATCAAAATCTAGGCCCTGTTTATAAGTATATAAATATGTATACTATAAAATTACAAATGTAAATTACTTGTTGAATATTCTCACATTACTGAAATATATGGCAAGCAACACATTAGAAATTGGTAGCAAAAATAAAGCTTTTTTTTACACCTAATCAAAGCATATTCATAAATATAACTATTTCAATTACCATGGACAACCATAATTTGTGGAATATAAGATACGATAACTTATGTGTAAGAGTCAGCAAATTTAAAAAAATATGTAAGCCTATAACTTGAATGATACAATTGAATTATTTACTTTCAAATATGATTTTAAGTTCCTTTTATTACTCACTGATACATTCACATATAATGTACCATGTATAAGCAACATTTGGGAAATTGTGGCTTTGATTAAATGTATAGCTTAAGTAAACTTAAACACAGAATAATTAAAAGCATTTACAAATTATCTTAAAACCACACCAATCCAGAGAAATGTATTAATTAAATGGCATTATACCACATACTATGCCAATCAAATAGAAAAGTGGTTTACATTTAATACAGTAAAATTAAATGTAGTTAAAAACTTTAAATTTTTAATTCTGGTTAGTCCAAATATTGTTGTGATACATTAATACAAAAAGCTCTCACAAATTTGGCTTGGATTAAATTTGCAACTTGAACTATATGGTTTGTTAATAAGATATTTTAAGTTTAAGATTGCAAAATACAAGAATTGTCTACTAGTCTGTATGTGTATATACAATATTTTATGAAATGTAAGGATGTAAACATGCAAGTAGAAATTCAAGTCTTATTGCAAAATATGTTTTAGTTCCATCAATGAGATTGTGTAGGAAGTAGTGGGGGGCCCCCACCTTTAAAATTCAGGTCTCACTTGCATTTTACTTGTACCTTAATATACTAAGATACAAAGTAACCTTTAAAGGAGCCTCCCATTACATAAAAACAAATTAAACTAAAACGCATTTTATATTAGATTGACTTTATAAAATACTTACTTGCAGTAGCTTACCATGTCATTGATAAGATTACTGCAATTTTTATGGATGAATTCATGATCATGTTTAGAGAGTTCATACCATAATGTAATAATTTGTTAAGGACATCTAAGAGATGATAAATAATTATATATAAGTTAAAAAAAAACTCAAATAAACATGTCTCCCACCCTCACTCAGTCAACTAAAAATTGTTAAACAACATAATAAAGAACAAACAAAAAAAGTTATTTTTCTTTCTGTTCTAATTACACTTGATGTTTCAATAAGGTTCCATATAGAGATATTTAGGTTTAACCATCTGCATAGTGTAAAAGAAAATTCATTTAATTTGGCTCCCAGTGAAACAAAGTATTGATTAAAACAGTGTAAATTCACGACTTAAATAACATTATTAAAGAATATAAATAAGAATCATTAAAAGTTGAGACAGAAATCCAATTGGATAGATAATTTATTAATAGAGAATTTTAAAAATGGGCGCTGGTGTATTTATTGGTGTTTCCTTATGTATAATACCAATACAAAGTTAAAAACAATTGCGAAAAACCAGAAATCTCAAGAGCCCATGATGTGATAGCTATGGTAGTCTGGTAAATGTTAGAAAGTTGATAACTTAGGATGATTAAAACTGCTTGCGCAAAGATACTGGTTAAAAATATAAAACTTTAGTAACAAAACGTATAAACCACTCAATGAATTTGTTGACTATTCTTATTTGTAGCAATAGTGTTAAATTACTTTCAGTATATGAAATAAATATAGACCTACTAATACCTTACTAACATGTCTAAGCACATGTGTTAAAACCAAGGCTAAGCTTTTTATTTAAATGATTAAAACATTGGTTATTAGTATTTTTACCTAATGATGTAAGGAAGAGGCGGGTAATCAAGAGTAATTTTACTATCATTCAGAAAGAGATAAGATGGAAAACCACACAATAAAATCCTAAATAGAATAAAGCTAAATTATTCCTGTTCCCTCAGGTTTCAAACACTCTGGTGCTGAGCTGCCTATTAATGTTGTGCTTTTTAATTTGGAAACAGTTTACCTAAAAAAAATTTTTTTTTGGACGTTGGGTTGATACAAAATCTATACAAGAATTATGGAGATACTGAAGAGATTAGAGTTGTAGATTTGTCATGTAAAACTTAGATCCATAAAGTAAGTAGTATAAAAAGCTATATTAACTTGTTTCATTGTAAAAAACTTTGATATATTGATATAAATAATGCTATGCACAATGATGATAATATAATAATTTCTAGGGTGTTACTACACATCCAGGTAGAACCTTGTTTAGAACCAAAATTGAATTAAAAGTTTTACAATAACATTGTAAAATATTTAAACAAAACAAATTAAATAAAATAAATAAACCTATGAACACAGACTTTTCAGTTCCAGCTTGACTTATATAACAGTACTTAATTTATCAATTCACAACAACCATAAGAAAGCTATATTTACTAAATAACATACAAACTTACAAGTCTTAAATCATTTCATAATACAAATGTGTGTTTACTTTTAGTGAAAAAAGCACTAAAATGGTTGCAATTTTATTTTTAGTTCAGAAATTCTGTAAACATAATTACAATCCATAAAATAAAATCAGTTATAAGGAACTTACATTCCATTAACTGTCCAACATAAATTGACTTCTTCATTGCACAAAAGGCACTGACAAAAACCAAAACATCACTAGACTAAGGCTTTGTTCCAAAGAGAAATAGTTACTTTATAATATGGCAGGCAGAAGTGAGTTATGTTAAAATTCCAACTTTTTAAATTTCTTAGTTGAAGAGTGGTAGATGATAAAAGTCATAGCCTCGTCTCCCTTTTACAGCCAAGTAGATATATACTACATGGTAAGCACCAGGAATGAAGCAAATAAAGCCAGCAATGAAGAACGCAAAGCCTTGGATTCCTGGCAGTGGTAAGCATTCCACAATAATTCCAGTTATCAGGAGACCTTGACAGACAAAGATAAAACACACAGGTTATGTATGTGTGGATTCATAAATTATTTAATCACAAATGCCTATTAGATCCATATAAGTTCAGAAAATAAAGCGGCACACACAAACTTAAGCCTTCCATAAGGTAATAATAAGATTATATTTACAACCCTCAGCTTCTCCTGAGAGCAGGGCAGCAAAGAATAGTTGAGCACAAAATGTTGTGTATATTGGAATAAAACAAGACACAAGCGTTGTGTAATAAATACATACATCAGTCAATCAACCACATGTCCTGCACTGTTTTTAATGTGCACCCTAGTTACAAAAAAAACTGTCTCTCCTATGTTGTCGATCGCTATGCATAGTTTCAATAAATAAACGTTTATTAATTGATAGTAAGGTTATATCTTCTTGTTTATTATTTTTATTCCCTTATAAATTAAGGAGAAGGGAATATAAATAATAAACAAGCTATAACCTTACTATCAATTACTATTACTCCTTACCAAATAAACATGAACATTATTAGAAACGTTTATTAGTCGGCAAGTGGAACTAGCATGCATAGTGGCTGGTGGTACACATTTCAAATACAAACCGTGTGTTTGGGACCGGTTTTATTTGGTATAACCTATAGTGGGTGCTGTGCATTCAACTACATATCATGTCTATAAATATTATTACTTATTTAAAAAAAAATCTCGGTAATCAAATCAAAAAATGAAACAAAATAAGAGAGATTGCTTTAGAGAAAGAATAATTATGATGTGGATTATGCAGAGAGTAAACATCTATTTCTAATCACAGGTTGAATGGATGTCAAAATATAGAATAGGCTTATTGGTATCCCTTTGTCATCTATAGAACGAGATAAACTTATATGCTATGTTTTTTTGTTTTGAAATAACAATATTTTATAGGGAATGTAACTTATATTTAAAGGTATATAAATATATATAAATACACTATTTTAATAAAAAAATATCTTCCAACATTTGCAACATATTATCAGTAATATTATCATAAAAGTTTAGGCCTGTGATTGTCAAAGCAAAATTACACCTATAATAAAGGTGCAGGGAAAAGTTATTGGCTTTTAAATATTTTTGGCAGTAATTTTTAACTAAGAAAATAAGATTGATTAATTTCATAATGTGTATATTTAATATTTACACCAGCGATGGATATAAAAACTATAGTTGTAATGAGACTCCATCATTAGGTTTAAGGATTACTGTAAATTTCACATAGCATGATAGGAGAAGGAATGAAATTGCTTTGAAGTTTCTATATATGCAGCCCAAGGCAGTAATAAATCCTCTAATTTATAACACATTTAAATAAAGTTACAGTACTATAATTTATCCAAATTAGAGCAACATCAATAATAATGCTAAAAGGGTATTTATTAAATTCAATCCAAACACTAATAAAGAGCCCACAGTGGTACCTAACCAGTCTAAGACATTACTTGCATTGCAGTCGATGTCCATTAACGGGGGGGTTGGTGTTTGAATCCAATTGAGAAAAAATTAAGGATTCTTTCACTTGTGAAGTGTTTAGTTGCGTTTATCCCATCCTTCCCCCCACTAACATACCTAGGCCTATTTCCAATAAAACTCTTTAAATTAAACACGGAATGAAGACTATGCAAACATTGTATTAGAGATAAGATAGAATGGGTTCACACAGTGGCTAGATTTAGATAAAATAATTATTTTCTCGATAGTTTTTAAGAATTAAAAAACTCAATGGAGTCAGCCCACAAGTGAGCGGCTGCTGCGTGTTGGCGAGGATAGTGCTAACATTTGTATAGAGAGGGTGTCATGTGGTCAGCAACCTGAATCCTCCAGCCATTAAGCTCAGTTTTATAGACCAGAGCTACTACTACTTTATTCAAGAAGCTCCTCAATCTCCTCATGAGGCTGAGTTGACCTTGTTTCAGAGCCAATGCTTCACAATAAAATCTGGGAGCACGGGTATTGAACCCGGGACCTCTGGATATGTAGCCAGGAATTCTGATCACTACACCACAAAGACGGCTTTTAAGAGTAAGATTATATAAATAAAACAAACATTGGTACCACCCAATTTTTATAGGAAAATCTTTTTTTAAATATACAAACATATTTTTGCAGACATTTTTATTATTTTGCTAGCATTATGTTATAGATAGTGATAATATCTACCTAATCTGACAGCTGAAGATCACACGATTTGATGTAAGAATATGTGGAAGTAAATCTAGTAACTTTTCAAGCTGTCAGATAAGATTATTCTTATTAATAAAACCATACTTAAATACTCTAAAGGTCTCACTCTTACTATAAAATGGTTCACCGATGCCGGGAAGATCGGGGAACAAATATTGGTCAGGTGTACTGTGGGTGGTTTTTTTCTAAATAGATTCCCACTCGTCGTCCATGCCAATCTCAGTATATCTCCTCTAAATTATACCCTCATTCCTATTCCATTAGCATATTATATAAATATATTCTTAACTGGTAGAAATAGTGGTTGTAAATGTTAATAGCTCTAAGTGGTCAAAGCAAACCCAAACTCACTGTCTTAAACAAAGAGTTAAGAATTACCTCTGTATAAAACAAGCCAGATAAGATTGGTGGTAAATAGGTCTAATTGGCATGCAAAGATAAAATGTACCAGAATCAATTCTAACGGCTAGGTCGTCCATTTTTAACTAAATTGTATTACACACCTAATGTTTATTTTTTATATCAGTAGTTATGTGATAGTGCTGTCTGTACTACTAGTCATTTTAAATTAAACTTTCAACTGATTGATAGGTGGACGAATGGTTAAGGCGTCATTCTCGTGTTAAAATGGTCTGTGATAACGGGGTGGTCAGGGTTTGAATCCAGGTCGGGTCTATTGAGGGTGTTTTTTCTTAAATGGTTTCCTACTCTCCTTCCACGTAAATAGTGGTGGATGAGGCCTACCTCTAAAATGGTTCCTTCCTCATCCCTACCCCAATAGAGTAATTATCATATACGTGTATAACCTGAAAAGGTAACATAAGATGGATAATAATTGATAAGGTAAAAAGTGTTGAAAAAAATGCTGAGAGTAAAATGTGGCATAAGTAAATTGGTTACATACCTATGCCAACTAATAATAATACAACAGCCGCAAGAACCATCTTCCAGTTTTCTTGAACCTTAGGATGCCTCCAGCATGACTGGGATGGATCATACATGCCTGAATAGTAACCGCCATCTTGAATCAGAGAATCACTATCTCTTGATATAGACTAGAAGAAAATACAAACGAATAATGAATGTTAGAGTTATGTTAAAAAGGTTAGAGTTATGTTAAAAAGGTTAGAATTTTAATTGATAAATATATTTATTAATAAAGAATGGGAAAAAAAGTAATTTGCTCCATTTTCACAATTTTATCTTTACAGCCTAAACCGCAAAACCAACAAATCAATGAGTATTTTTGCCTCCACTAAAATTTAGTTTTTAAAATGGAATATTAATAAAGAAACTTATTTGAATATATTATAAAAGAGACATGATGAGTATGGATTTACAATAAGAAACATCTGGAATCAGGGTTGGCAAAAATGCGGGATTCATAAGCACCTTAGGATTTATTGGTGTTTATTTTTGCTTACTACTTTTATTTTAATGTAACGTTTTATTTTATCTTGAGTTAAAATAATAAACATCTAAATTAGGTTGGTCAAAGACAAATTTATGTAAATAGTCAATGTAATGGGTTTCTCCATAATAACAATTAAAAAAACAATAAAATAGTAAAAGTCTGGAAAAAATTGTAGGCCTATTCCAGAAAATTAAATCGATAAGTTTGATAAAAAAAAATATTGAAAAATAATATAGCTCATTTATTAACAGTTTAACATCAAGCAGTACTTTTAGCACATCTTACTACCCATTCAGTTGTATCTATATGTACTAATTATGATACTGTAATAAGGATGAGTAAGTTTGAATTTATAGGACATGTATCCACATTTGCATGGAGGGAGAGTGTGTAAACCAAATAGGAAAAACCACCCTCAGTACACCTGATCAGGATTTTAACCCTATCTTCCCATCCTCTGGACAGAAGTTTAGTCCAGTCCATTGAGAGAGAGATGCCTTAAACTATGGAGCCACCAAAGAGGGTAAATGTATTATTATTAGCACTGCGTCTTACTACCCGTTCGGGTTATACGCACTTACGCTAATGTGTAATGGTAGGGTGATTGTGAGATGAAATGGAGGACCTACAGTTTAACGTGGAATCCGAACCACGGTGGAGGCCTGGCATTCCTCACATTCACAAGTTGTGATTAATACACGTCTTGCCAGAGGTGAAGGAAGGGTTTGGCAATCGGATAAATCCATGCCGGGACCAAGGATTGAAACTCGGACCCCCAGCACAGAATTATGGCACCTTACTCCTAGACCACCGGGTCACCTAAATTTATAATTGAGTCCACAGTATTGCGCAATAAAAAATTTTAGTTTTAGTTTTAAATGGAGTGTCTCTAGGGTAAATTTTTAAACACAAAAGGATAATTTTATTTTAAGTAGGCTTATTTTTTCTACTAAGGATATCCTTAACCATCAACTGCTCGATATAGGGAAGTTTCATGCAAAGGTTGCCATGAAATACTAAATACAAGAGATGTATCAAAAGGTGCCATTCTGGTAAAAAGTTTTAGAAACACTTGTTTAGATTATGTTAGAGAGGTAAGCAGACTTGTTTGGTTAGGCCTAGGGCTGTTTCACTACCACACTTAAATATAATATTTATATTATTTCTGTTATTTTATCTAGAGATTCATAACTCAATCAACTTGTAGTTCTGAATGGTAGACCTCGCTCCCTCCATGTTAACAACTATGGTACTAGTCTTCAGGGGTGCACCCGGGATTTTGAGCGGCCGAGGGGGGGGGGGGGGGGGCTTTTACATAATAATTTTCATAATTGTACCAATTATATATTTAAATTACTATAATATTTGGAAATTTGATTTGAAGTAAGAGGGATAAGAAAGATAGAGAATCAGCGATGCCAGCTAAGTGGGTGTTCGGAAAAAATTTTATTTCAAAGGAGGTAAATGGTAATCTCTAAAATAATTTGTACCAAAATCGGATCCTCGACCTACCCTCGTCACTGTGTACGCCACTGGTTAACAGGTCTGTGTTTACACATTCTTCTTCACACCCTGGATTTGCAGTTGGTGGGGGTGGGGTGTATAATAATATATATATTACCCCATCCCCTCTTCCTGATACAATAGTGTTTACATAATTGCTCTAAAATAATAATTTCAATTACTTTACCCACTTTAAAACTTGTGTACAAAGAGTAAATAAATACTTTAACCATTTCTAGAAAATATTACGGTATCACAGGTCCAGTTTTCATTTAAGTGCAATTTTACAATATAATTAAAAATCAACAGAAAGAAGTATTCCTTTGAAAAGCCCTAATTACTGCACAAAATTATTTGTTTTATATTAAATATAATTAAACAAAATATAATTGATTGACAGAACATTGTGCTAATCATATTTTTGTAGCATTCTTAATTTTCGATTTTCTGGGGGAGGGCCTTTCAGCTGAGGGGAGGGCTTCAGACCCCAAAGACCCACCCCCCCCCCCCGTGGGTTCCCCCTGCTAGTCTTACTAGTATTATATGGAATTTTAGTTAAGTTTGTAGTACCCAAAAAACTGGTCAAGCTAAGTGAGGTATGTTTGAGAGATATGTAAGGCAGGGTACAGGTTGGATGTCATTTATCAAATACTTTCAAAATACATAATGGATTGAAACAAGGAGATGAACTTTCCCCATTACTCTTTAATCCAACCTTAGAATATGCTATAGGGTAATGCAATAGAGTAGGGAACGGTTGACATTAAACAGTACAATGGCAACTATTACGGTACGCAGAAGATTTAGCTTTGTTTGACAATAGTAAGGAAGCTGTTGCAAAAATGCAGAATTTTATTAGAGGCTAGCAAGGAAAATGTTTTGAAGTGAACGCTGAAAAGAATAAGTATATGATCACACAGATTGAGGACGATAATTTAGAATTAGGTACGCAAACAACATATCTTTTTATAGGGTTAATGAGTTCAAATATTTAGGAACCATTTTTAACTAGCGACAATATTAAAGTGAGAATTTGAAAATATACAGTCGAGAAATGCTTGTTATTACTTGGTCAGTAAGTTGACATCTCGCATGCTATCAAGAAATGTAAAACTCAGAATATACAAAACAATAATTTTACCGGTTGTTCTCTTTGGTTGTGAAACGTGGTCTCTTACCTTAAATGACGAAAAGAAAGTTAGGGTGTTCGAAAACAAGGTGCTTAGGAAGATATTTGGGCCAAAAAATGGATGAAGATGGTGAGGAGTGGAGTAGGTTATATAATGATGAGCTGCATACCCTGTACTCATCACCAGACATTGTAAGTGTAGTAAAATCTAGCAGGTTACGGTGGACAGGTCATGCAGCGCGAATGAGAGTATCCAGAATCGCGTTCATGGTATTGAATAGCAAACCCAATGGGGAAAAGACCCCTGGGAGGCCAGACGCAGATGGGAGGATAATATTAGAATGGACCTGAGAGAAATAGGATGTAATGCGATAGACTGGATAGAATTAGCTCAAGATAGGGATAGATAGCAAACTTTTGTGAGTGAGGTAATGAACTTTCGAGTTCCTAATGCCATAGAGTGAGTAAATAAGTTGTACTAATAGTTCTGTGAACAGTAGACTTCGCTCCATGTTATTATCGTCACTACAGTCTTACTAGTAGTTCTGTGAACAGTAGACCTCGCTCCATGTTATTATCGTTACTACAGTCTTACTAGTAGTTCTGTTAACAGTAGACCTCGCTCCATGTTATTATCGTTACTACAGTCGTACTAATAGTTCTGTGAACAGTAGACCTCGCTCCATGTTATTATCGTTACTACAGTATTACTAGTAGTTCTGTGAACAGTAGACCTCGCTCCATGTTATTATCGTTACTACAGTATTACTAGTAGTTTTGTGAACAGTAGACCTCGCTCCATGTTATTATCGTTACTACAGTCTTACTAGTAGTTCTGTGAACTCCCTCCATGTTATTATCGTTACTACAGTGTTACTAGTAGTTCTGTGAACAGTAGACCTCGCGCCATGTTATTATCGTTACTACAGTCTTACTAGTAGTTCTGTGAACAGTAGACCTCCCTCCATGTTATTATCATTACTACAGTCTTACTAGTAGTTCTGTGAACAGTAGACCTCCCTCCATTTTATTATCGTTACTACAGTCTTACTAGTAGTTCTGTGAACAGTAGACCTCCCTCCATGTTATTATCGTTACTACAGTCTTACTAGTAGTTCTGCGAACAGTAGACCTCCCTCCATGTTATTATCGTTACTACAGTATTACTAGTAGTTCTGTGAACAGTAGACCTCGCTCCCTCCATGTTATTATAGTTACTACAGTCTTACTAGTAGTTCTGTGAACAGTAGACCTCCCTCCATGTTATTGTCGTTACTACAGTCTTACTAGTAGTTCTGTGAACAGTAGACCTCCCTCCATGTTATTATCGTTACTACAGTCTTACTGGTAGTTCTGTGAACAGTAGACCTCCCTCCATGTTATTATCGTTACTACAGTCTTACTAGTAGTTCTGTGAACAGTAGACCTCGCTCCCTCCATGTTATTATAGTTACTACAGTCTTACTAGTAGTTCTGTGAACAGTAGACCTCCCTCCATGTTATTATCGTTACTACAGTATTACTAGTAGTTCTGTGAACAGTAGACCTCGCTTCCTCCATGTTCCTATCATTTCTCCTTGGATTTCAGGTTAAAATATTTCCCACAATTTCTTCTTTGATTGAAGTTGATATTTTACCTTAAGTGATAAGTTATGACAGAAAGCCAATTAATAATATATTCATAAAGAATAACCATTTGGCAGACAGTTTAAAACGTTAGTCTCACAAAAGATGTCAACATTTACAAAATACGCCCTAGGTACTCAATCGATTACACAGAATTATGAATTCAAATCACTTGAAATGAAATTTTAAAAAAAAAAAATTTTTTTGAGTGACTGCCATAATGAAACATGACCAAATTAAAAAAAAACTATAGGTTACATTTATCTTTTGGCCTAGGTTCAAAGAATATCTCTGCCAGATTTTGTTAAAATTGGTCCACCCATTTGATAGGTATCGTGTAACAAAGTTACAGACATATAAAATGCCAAACTTACATAGGTAATACAGATTGAAACATATCCCCCATTGTGGTTCAATTTCCTGTATTCTACTTGACCCATTCCCTGGCGCGTGCTTAGTGATCTACACAAGACCGGCAGCCATTTTTCTTCTTGTATACTCTAATCGGACACATATTTCTTCCTTACTAAATTATTTTCTCATTTATTGCTTGATTCATGGTAATAGTATAGCATTGAACTGGTAGCCCCCTCTTTTAGCTTAAATAATAAGTATTCAGACTGGCTAAAAGTACAGGGGTTCATTAATAGAGGGCATTACAATAACTTATTACAATGAAACGTTGATTCTCACCCGCGCCAACGAATATTCACGCAAACAAAGACAACCTTCAACATCTGCGCCAGGGAATGGGTTAAGAAAAGAGTGGAATTAAGACCAGGGAAACCATTTAACCAAATGTTAAAAAAAATACAGCATAATAAAGTTTTATTTTAAAATGAAAACACTAATTAAATTATCCAAATTTTGTTTTTGTTAACCTAAGAATTCAGAAAAACAAACTTTGATACATTTTCTGTTTCAAGCATAGTATTGTATTCAATTTCCCAGCTAATGACTATGAGGTGAGCTTTTAAGTTAAGATTCCATCCAGGGTTCCTACAGTATTTGTAAAAAAATTCTCCCTGACTTTTCCCTGACTTTCCCTGACTATTTTCCCAGGTTCCCTGACCAACTTCTCACAAAATTTCCACTATAATTTTATGGTACTATTCATTTGGAAATATTAATTTAATTACATTTATTTCAGTCTCTTCCTCCCTTAGAGCCGACCTTGCCTCACCTCTCATGGAAGAATAAGAACGCAGACGTCTTGCCAATCAGTTCAGGGAAAATGATAAGAAAACTAAAAAAATATATCAAACCCAATCAAAAAGGAAAAGCTGAAATCCATCTGCAATTGTTTTGCAGAAAGCTAGTTTACACTTCAGGAATGGATCACAGGCTGCTCTTTTCAGTATCCCAACAGGTTTTGTTTTAGGAAGCTTTTCTTCTTTGTGAAACTTAACAACCTGGTCCCATATTTGTAATGCCTTTTGAAAGAAAGTTGCATTCTCTAATTACTGCACACCACAGAACTTCGAAGGAAAAGTTGTACACCCTGTCAACTGGGTAAACAATGCTTGACGAGCTGTAGAGTCAGTGAATAGATAGTACATGTGACACAATAAGCAATTTTTATCCCAATTGACAAACTCCACTCCTGTTCTCAAGGAACCATGAACAACATGAAGCTCACATGTCCTCAGATTTATCAAAATACATACTTCATTGTCTGTGACAGATTTGATGTGTTCCTGAAGAAGCGTTATAAACTTTAGATTGACATTTAAGCCATCCATTGACACTTGTATAAACTTAGAGACTGGAAGAGGAGAAATACCATCAGAGAATTGCATAAGTAATTCTTCAGCGGTGCTTCTATCAAAAAAAACACTGTCCAAGCAATGACTGACAGCTTTATGATTTTACTTGTCCCAGAATCTGAATACGTCCATTTGCCCTCGTTGAATAACTTTATTCAATGTCTCATCAAAACAAATTACAAAGTTGTTACATGATTTTAGGTGGTCCAGTAAATTGTTATGAAAGAATGGAGCCAATCCATGCACAATGAAATATGCAGCCTTGTCTCCACAAGAGTAAAGGCACTGGCAATGGAACACTTGGGAAACATAAACTGAAAAATTGTACTTAAATTATTGCACGAATTGAAATACATTCTATTGTCAACAACTTGCAAAGCCCAAATGACTTCCACCTTATTTATATTATCTTACATAACAAAAGTGTTAGGGTTTCTTCGAGCCACTACACTACTTTCACTTTTGGCAACACCTTCCTTCTGCGGCTTTACAATTTCCGATGAAACTGAAGTGCGACATGAATTGTCATTTCCCTGACTTTCCCTGACTTTTCTTAAGCTTCCCTGACTTTCCCTGACCATTATTTTTTTCCCTGACTTTCCCTGACTTTCCCTGACTTTCCAGACCGTAGGAACCCTGCCATCATATACCTTTTTTTTTTGTCTTTGTTCAGTTTTAGTTAAGTAAATTTAAATGATCTAAGTTGAATATAGTTTATTGAGAGTTGTTAGAACTAGTTCAAATAATCTGATGCATCAAAATTCAGTGGTGTATATTTATAAAGATGAAAATGTTAAGTACAGTATCCTAGAGATTATATTCTGATAGTCTTATTGCTAGCTAGAAGAAAAAAAAATTTAATTTAAAATAATTGAATTCATAATTTTACACATAAACATAAAATGTTTATCAGGGATAGAATATAGGGTATTGGAATATTATATGAAAAGAGGCCAAAACTTTATTATATAAGGAATATTATCATCCGATATTGACATACGGCTCTGAAACCTGGACATGGATGAAGAGAGATTTAAGTAGATTGCAGGCCGCAGAAATATGGTTCCTAAGAGGCTAAAGGAGCGGACTGGAGACGCATCCGCTGCGGTTAGTCCTATCATCACCAAGCAGGGACACTAGCGAGGCCCAGTGTTGAAGGACTTGAGCTGGCAAAAAGACGTGGCAAAACCACCGTAAGGTCTAGAGGCTTGTTTCTTTCTTATCTGTGTCCTAGGGCCTAGCCATAATTAGACTTAGAGTAGGTACGAGTACTGTAGGCCTATTTGATTTTTAAGCACTACCAAAATAACAAAATCCTATGATTAAACATAGCCTTAAATTAATACAGGTTTTTTTTATCTATCCTCACACCAACAAAAAATCTTAGTAAGAAAGAGGATGTCAGTGGACCGTGTTGCTTCTAAAAGAGCCAATCTTATTTCGATAACATATGGTAAGCCCTACTTACACTTAAAACTATAGGCCTATCTCAAGGAATTTTTGTATAAAACAAACATGCAACAAGTTGTCTTCAAATTACCAAATTTCCCCTTTTTTCATTGCAAACCCAACTCTTGCAAATGAAGCACAATTAAGTTAGCTTTATCTTGTTTGAAGAACTCTTTAACATGTAGGGCCTAGGCCTACAAATGAAGCTACACAATGTAACCTAACCAAAGAATCAAGCCTAATAAACCAATTAAAACTGCCACACCCGTTAAATGACATCACATGACATCAAACACATAAAAGCTCAAATTAATGTTTAAAATAATTACCATTATACAACCCTAACTTTCAAACCTTCCATAATTTATATATGGTACCTAAATAATTATGCCTGCAGTTCTTACCCAACCTAGCCATTGATACGTTAATTTAAATTGAAATTTCACAATTTTTCATGATCAAATAAATAAATTACGGCGTTTAAATATGAAAAGATGACATCCCAATGAAAAAGATCATAAGTCAACATTAAAATGCAGAGAACAGTCAACACAAGTGTTTGTTAATATTTGAGTTTCTTTTGTGATTTTAGTGAATTTTGTATTAGTTGTACAATTCTTCAAAATAATCAAACTTTATTTTTGTATTATTTAATTTACAATCTTCTTAAGTAGGGTCAAAGTAATAATAAGATAATATAGATATACAGTAAACTCAGACTATCCAGTTTAATCAGTACAGAAGAAAGCACGAATAATTGAAAAACACAGATAATCAAATACACAACTTTTTTATTTAATGTAGACAAATTAACTGTGTTTAGGCCTATAACCGGAATACTCTGTAGACTTAATCAGAACTTTTATGTACCTCTATATTGTAACAAAATAAAAAAAAATGTATACATAGTCTAGGGGGCCTATATAAGAAAGATCTACTTTTTAACTGTTTCTGAACTAATTATTTGTGTTGTATTTATTATAACCAAGGCCTAGTCATTGTTGGCAAGTTTCGACGCACTGTAAAACCTCGGCAATAATAATGTTGGCAAGACACCATAGAGCTCAAGTCCAAGTTTCTATACAAGATACACTCGTAACCTTGATCGAAAGATACTTTACTAAAGGAGTTTTGTGTTTGCTAGTTTAATATATGAAATGAACTTACATCGTCAGCAGATTTAAATCTTGGCGTTGTGCTAATAGTTGTACTCCTGTTGGGATTCTCAACACGCACAATTATACTGTCATCTGAAATAATATTTCTTTGTTTCGGCTTTAGTGGTGATATTTCTGTAGTTGAACCATATATCCTAATGGCTTCATCATTTTCTTCTTCAAATGCATCGTCAATGGTAAACTTACGTTCATGGGAACCTAAAACACCAGCCATTTTGATTATTTAGTTGACTGATGAGTAATGAAAAACAATACATTTGAAGACTTCGAAGGAATCTTTATATAAATGGTTTACTTGTTATAAATTTTAAGAAACACACTTCACACAGGACGGAAAATACAAGTAAAATTAGCTCTTGTAGGAGCTGTAATCATATAACTGACATTTAATATCTTCCACTACATTTACTCAACTTAGCCAAACGTTGACAACAAATATTCCCTAAAATAGTTTAAGTAAATAAGACCAAAGATTCTGATATTTTTGTCCTGGACGTAGGACACAAACAATCATGGTGAGATTAAAAATAGATAGATATGATATAAATATATATATATGTTGGATTTTATTGTTTTAGTTATAAGTTTCAGTCAAACTCTTTTTAGTTAATCATTTTTACCAAAATATTAAAATACAAATAGAAACCATTAGTTACTATAATAGTATATGTCGTTAAAAGCTTAGATTGATATATAAATATAGAAAAGTATTCTTTATATTCTAAAACATTAACTTCCTGTTATGGAAACAAGATAAAATAATGTATAAATTTTTTTTTATCATGAGAAATGGAAAAATTATTCTTGTTCGTAATGTTGATTGTAACACAAACAAGTTGCCTATTCAAGTGCTTTAAGTATTTATAAAACTAGCCAGAGGCAGCTAGTCCATAGGAACCAAGGTGTACATATTCTTGCTAGATAAAAATAAAATAGAAAATCTGCTTGTATAAATTTTCTGAAACACACCAGAGGAAATGTTTTTCTAGCGGTCAAGTGTCTTATTGAGGACTTAACCCCTTAAGACGAATACAAGGGAACCTTGCTTCTTTATCTCTTTACATGTACCATTCTCAGGGCCGGCCTTGGGGTTTACGGTGCCCTCTGTAAAATAGAAAAAAGTTCAAAATTAAAAAAACTTGCTGTTTTTCAAAAGTAAAAAAGTACATTGTCTAAAAATAATATTTTTTAAAGATTTGTACTGACATGGCGAATATATACCATATAATTTCAACGGGTAACCAACCGTACATTTCCGGGTAAGAAAAATGATCTTTTACCTTGATATTACTGGAGTACACATCCCTTACAAATGACAAACATGTGGCCCTCAATTTCGTCATCTTGTAGCAGCCTTAATTATTGTGCTACAATAATAATAATAATAATAATATTTAGCACCGCGTCTTACTACCCGTTCGGGTTATACGCTTAAGTACTAATTACTCTAATGGATTAGGAATTTGGAGGGTTGAATTTAGAGGAAGTGAACCCGCATTTGCGTGGAGGGAGAGTGGAAAACCATTTAGGAAAAACCACCCCCAGTTCACTCGACCGAGATTCGAACCTCGATCTCCCCGTCCTCGGCGGTCGAGCTCAACACGACAAGTGCGTTAGCCAACTACGCCACCGAGGCGGGTGATATTGTGCTACAAATAGTCGTAAATTGTTATATTTGTGAATAAATAATGTATAGTGAGTGACCTTGTAAGTTGTAGCCTACTACTATTTCTTAAATAACTGGAACTTTGTATACGTATTAATTTATATACTGTGGATGATGCCTGGGTCATTGGACAGCCTCACCGTGATATTGGAAGAATGTCTAACAACGCGGTGGTAGGTCCAGACTTTTTTCACCACCATCCTTTTTCCTCTTACCACCTTGATGTGGTCCTATTACAGTGGTCCTATTACATTTTCCTGGATTTGTATCAATACCCTTGTAAAACATTGGCTTCGGTACTAATTTATCTATGCGCATTAATTCTTATTTGGAAATTCTTAGAAAGTTATCAACAGGGCCCGGACTTCGATGACCTAAAAGTTATTAAAAATGACTTCAAATTTACAAAAAATGGCCTAAAAATATTAATAAAAACGTGATAAATGATTAAATCAAAAATTCAATTTACAAATGGAAGATAAAACCCACATATATTCGATGCCTGTAACAACTAGACGCTTGCATTTTACCAAATATAATAATATAAAATAATTATGTTAAACTCACAAAGCTCCTGCCCAGTTTTGCAAGATTGCTCCGGTACGTGTTGACTGGATACAACATAAAGACAGATTGATGGCCCTTGCTATTGTTCGTTAGCCCAGTGACTTATAGTGACGAGTCGGACAATCTAGCTCGCCTCCAGAGTCCTTAATTATTTTTCCTTTCCTTATTTGGAGATGTTTTGGTATTTAGGCTCAGTCATTGGTACTTCCTAACGCACACGAGCACTCGTTGTTTCTTGTGTACTTGATATGTATTTTCCTACGGTATATTTAGGGATAGTTAGGGTTGCTGGGTACACTCGGTTCTGACGGCAAGGGGCTGCGCTGTGATATGTATATCCTTTTACCCATTATTTTCAAATTTCTATTTCGGACTTAAAAATAACTAATATTGATTTATTTCTTTGTTGATTTTCAAAATTCACTCTTGATTTTGAAATCATTACACTTTTGGTCATTTTATATATATGATTATAGTTAAAGTTGCTAACTTTAAATAAATTATAAATAATCAAACTTAAATTTAGTTTGATTTAGTTTATATAACGAATTATGGTAGGGTACTAACAATTTTTCTTGCTCTTTGTTTTGAAGGTGTCTCATTTATATGTAAATTCAACTAAGTCCTTGGGGCTGGATTAAATTGTACATTATATCCGTTTATAAATTTAAATAAACTTAAATAAATTAAATATATTATTATTGTGGTTTCGTTGATATAACTAATGCTTTTAACATCAATATTTCTTAAACCTTCGTTTTGAAGATTTCTTGTTTTTTATTTAACTAAGGCCGTATCCGAATAGTCAAGTACACTTGACTTGAGCAGACTTGATGCAGACTCGATAAATTTACACTTTACACGCACTTGAGATCGAAAACTGCAACAAACTTTTCGAACGGCAAACTACTCTTTACACGCCCTTGAGTCCGCAGTGGTGCTTCCTACCCGTGATCTTAGAAACTATTTTAAACGCCATCTATCAGGAGGGAATGAAAAAGAATACAACAATTTAATATCCATTCCCAGCCACAAGATTGTTTTGAATTTAGTTAGTAAACACATTATAGTATTTGAAAATAGAATCTGCACTTATTAGCGATTCTTAGCAAAGGTTTACTTACAGATTTTTGGCTGCTTCTTTTCACTGGACATTTCCAACACAAAAACAACAAAAAAGCAGTACCGGTATAGTTAAAATACTTTAGCACAGATAACAGCTCCCACATCACAGATCACATTACTCTAGCAGACGAAAAATCAAACAGTTGCTAGTCAAACTCCGCATCGACGGCGTGTCAAGGTAACTTGCCGTCACCTTGGTCTCAAGGGCTTGTGCAGGGTGCATCAGCTCACTTCGTGACTATTCGGACGGTTGTTCCCTCGATCACGTGATTGCCAATGCAACTATCGAGTGAGCGTCAAGGTCGACGGTGCGTGAAGTAGAACTAAGACTGTGGGGTTAGATTACTAGGTATTCCTCAGTCTGACCAAATTAAATGTGGTTTATTTTACTGACTTGCTTTTTGTTTTATTTCTGGTCTTAAATATTGTTTTCTGCCCTGTGTGACCCTGCTGGAACCATATTCACTCGCTGAACAGACGTTGCTTATTCATGCAACTACAAAAGTTGTGTGTTGCTCAAAGCCTTTGTATGGATTTATTTGTAATTTATATATAATATATATATATATATAGTGTTAGTCTTATTGTCTTATGAATAAAATCTTGTTGTACCAATGAATTACTATCTCTTGGTTTTTATTGTGGTACAACTATAATGCCAGGTTACCGGTACGTTAGGTTATGCTCAGAGATTTTTTTGTTCACACCCAGGTAACGTTAGATTAGGTTGGTGATCTATTTGACAGCCGGGGGATGAGGGGGGGTGCGCCTTGAGCTGGCAACCAAAGCAGTGGCCTGGCTTGCCTGGACCTTAAGCTGCCTCTTATTTAGTATTATGAATTGGGACCATCTTTGTATTAATGCCTTTATATTAATTTTGTTCGCGTCGACTTTTGGGGACAGTTCTACACCCGTGACGAGTACCGCTAGGCGTAAATTAGGAGCAGATGAAACAAGCTGTTTCTCTGAGGCAACACGAACATCTTTTCACTCCTTTCAGTTCTGTTTTTAAAGATGGTGGAAACAAACTTTATTTTCTATTATCTGATACCGTACTGGTAAACCAGTCTAACACTAGAGAAGCGAGTTAGAGCGTGCAACCACCAACTACTTTAAATCTTTTTTTAGAATGATGCTTTTTTATTATTAAACTGAATGAGTTACTTTTTCATTAGGTCCCCTCAATTATATTTTTAACTTTCAATACACTATTTTTTGCGATCATAAATATACTGTCTGGTAAAAAAGGTTATGTTGAAAGAAAATGTTCAAAAAATAACAGAGACATTTTTACAAACAAGTTCTAAAACTCTAATTAGGCCTATATTTATTTTCTGTATTTTTATATTCTAACATTTTTTAAGGAAAACTTTTTATTGTAATGTCGTTAACTAAAAATTAGTCCCTTTTGTTAAATCATTTCAAGATTTTATAGTAAAAAAAGCCTAATTAAAAAAGGGGTGCTTTTTATTCTTCGATTCTAAACCTGCCACGCTCATTCCCACTCGAGAGATGGAACAGAAAAGGGCAGTTATTTTCTGCGACGGGTACAGACAGCTGCCACGGCGACGCGAACAGCGAGGGAGTGGACCTGCTCCGGCGAAGCGAACGCAAAAAATAAAAATAAAGTAGGCCTACAGATAGAACTGTTTTTAACAGGCGACCCGAACACTACTTTTGTCAAAGTAATTTGAATACAATATTACAGCGGTTTACATGCAGAGGTATATTTTGTTTAAGAACACACAGATCCTATGTTAATTTAACCCATTTTTTCTTTCCTGATTTTGTATTTATAACATTATAATATTTCTGCAAAGTATGATAAGATATTTTTGCATAATGTTTTCATTTAGCTACTCCAAATATGGGGAGAGCCCTGACTATTATAAGACATTATTATCTTTGGTAAATATTTTGATGTTTTTCTACAAGCTAGGTCCCAGCAATAGTCATTTAATACAATATTACTAAGTATAGCATTATTATTTAGTTAAATGTTTTAGTTTACAATGTTTTCCGTCTGAATAACCTATGTGTTAAACGTAGTATTTTTTTTAACTGCTTCGGTGGCCCCATGGCCTAAGGCAGCGGTTACCAAAGTGTGTTGTGGCTCGCGAACTCCCTGGGGGCTCACGAAATCTTCCAAGGAGTTCGCCAAAATATCTCTGTAACGGCGGATTTTTGCAGCAATTTGTGAGGAAATGGAAAGCATTTACAACTGTTTATCATCGCCCACTGAAGTCAGGTGATTATCTCGAGGTAGAACTCTTACAAGATTGTTTGAACTTAAACACGAAGTTTTTCTTTTTCTTACAAACCATCCTTTCACAAAACAAAGTGCATGCAAGATCAAATGTGGGTACAGGCTTTGGCCTATTTAGCAGACATTTTCTCAAAAATGAACAGCTTAAACCTATCTCTTCAGGGTCGAATATTAACGTTTTTACTGTGAAAGTTCGTATCAAGTCGTTCATAAAAAGAAATAACTTTTGGGAAACGTGTTTAGTAAGCAATCAAATGGAGTGCTTGACTTCATGGCAGAAAATCAGCTTTCTTTGGACGAAAATGTTAAGGACATTGTTATAGAACATTTGAAGGGACTTGGAAAAACCTACAGAGAATATTTCCCAGCTATGTCCAATAATAACAATTGGATTCGCAATCCCTGGAAGAGACATCAGCTTTGAAATCCTCCACATTAAACGTGAGTGAAAAAGAGCAGCTCCTTGAAATTTCCACTGATTTTGTATTAAATAAAAGCTATAAATCTTTGTCATGGGTTTCTGCTTTAGTTTATTTAAAGGTGGAGTTCTCGTTGTTAGAGAATAAAGCTATTACAGCTTTGTTACCATTTTATTCTATGTATTTGAGCGAGAAATCATTTCTTCATATTCCTATTTAAAAAATAAATATAGAAACAGGCTCTGTGCTGAAAGAGACTTGAGACTTTATTTATCGTCTGTGGTTCCTGACTTTAAAGCTCTGTGCCATCCAAAGCAAGCGCATCCTTCTCACTAAGTCACGTGAAGAGGTGAGTATTTGTTAAAACTTGTTAAAAAAATTTAAACTTAAATCGGCATGGAATTCTGTGAGGGTTATTCAGTTATATCAAAGCAGCAATTTCCAGTACCACTTTAAAAAAACATGTGAAATGTGATAAATATTGTGACAGTAAAGATAGGAAAATTTTACTACAGTACTTTGCTTATTTAATTTCAGTTTTGATTTTTTAAATAAACGTATAATTATTTCAACTTGTACTAAAGTAGTTTCAAAATTATTTCATTATATTTGTTATGGTATCCTAAAGTACCTACCGAGCTATAGTAGGTTAATTTAAAGGTAATAAACATTTTGATTACAATTAATAGCTAGATTTAATAAAAATTAGGTATAAAATTAAGTGCGTGGCTATAGATATTTACCAGGGGGTTCGTGCAACTCAGATGTTTGTGTAAGGGGTTCGCGAGTGGAGAAAGTTTGGGAACCACTGGCCTAAGTAGTTCTATCCAGTTCACCTCATTACACCCTATCTCTATCTTGAACTAGTTCTATCCAGTCCACCTCATTACACCCTAGCCCTATCTTGAGTTAGTTCTATCCAGTCCACCTCATTAATTCCTATATATTTCACCTCCATTCTAATGTTATCCTCCCATCTGCGTCTATGCCTTCTCAATGGTCTCTTCACATTGGGGTTATCAATCAATCAATTCTCTGAACACTGTTCTAGATTCTCCTATTCACGCTGCATGTCCTACCCACCGTAATCTATGGGACTTGATTATATTAACAATTTCTGGTGATGAGGTTATGTAACTCATCATTATGTAACCTCTTCCATTCGTCAGTATCCTCATCCCTTTTTGGACCAAATACTCGTATCTTCCCAACACCTCCTATATTGTAGTTGTCAACGGTCGTATATTTGGCCACGCCTCGTATTTAGTAAAAAACCTATGCCCTTTATTACTATTTTAACCCACTTTGGTGGCCGCCTGGTCTATGGCGTAGTTCTCGCAGTAGTCTTCACTGACTCTGACGGGGGTGATTGGGGCTAAAACCCCTGTCAGGTGTACTGAGGGTTGTTATATTTTTCATTAATTTGAGGTATTTAAAGTGCACTTTCTGAACCGATTGATTAAATCAGCACGCGACTTATAAACTAACTTAAATCTGGAACCAACACACCTGTCTGTTAATTCATCACTATCATTTCATCATTGATAATTTTTTCGGCCATGCCGTGAATCGAACCCGGGCTCTTTAGCTCAGTAGATAGAACGCTACTGACTGAGCTGAGGTGTCAGACAGAGGGTGGTTATTACTAAATTGTTTTCCACTCTCTCTCCACATAAATGTGGGTACACTTCCTCTAAATTCAACCTTCTTCATCCCTGATACATTAGTGTAGTTAGTACATGTGCGTATAACCCAAACGGTCAGTAATGGTCACACAAAAAAAAAAAGTAAAAGAAAAAATGGTGTCATGGACACGGCCGTGTGTTGTACGTGAATACGTTTATGTAACGGGTTATATTTTTAATAAAATATTTTTATTTATAATTTAGGATAAAAGCAAGGAAACAAATAATATTGATGTTACAATATAACTTTACTAATGTTTTATATACAATCGATAGATTTTGAGGACAGCTGACGATTAAAACTTAAACGAACATCGTAGCTTCTCCGAGTCAAAAGTTATACTAATTGCAAATCTCGATACGAAGCAAAATAACCTCAAAATGGCGGCGCTTCCCCCTCCACCGCGCGCGATGCGTCACTGTTCTCGCTTATCGTAATGAATTCTTTGATCCTTTAGCTATTCAGAAGTATAATTTAATTTTGGATGTAGAGGAAAGATTCGAAACTACAACACCAAACTGTATCCCCCGATTTTGTTATCATTAGGTTTTTTGGATTGCCCCCGTATGGTAGCAAATTTAAAGACGTATTCACGTCAAAAATGTACCTATGAATCGTTCTCATCACTCTGTGGAACACTCATTTGCCATTAGAGGTGTGTAGAGCAGATTGGTCAAATGGGGGTGAGTGGGAGCGAATATATCACAGGTATAATATTACAAGCTCTGCTTACCTTGTCAACACTTCACGACACTGCCATATTCATCCGCCTATGCCACTAGAGTTTGTCGGTCCCACATTCCTGGTCTTCTACTGACAGTGGTGGACATGTGACCGTCTGATGGGGTTGGGGCAACATTTAGGTGCGGTTACTCCGTCCCGATGAGGTGATGTGGTGATGATAATGATGGTGATGGTGATGTGGTGACAGCAGACTTATTTAACCTTATTTAAGCTTAATTAACCAACATATAGGGACCATGGGAACAATTTCCCTTTGGGGAAATACCTATGGTACCGCCGGGAATCAAACCAGGACTACTAGATTAGTAGCCAGGACTACTAGACCAACAGGCCGGCCTTAAGTACCTTCATCTCAATAGACTAGACTGTCAATACAGGGAGATTGTGGTTAGATCCTTGTCGGATGTACTCAGGGTGATGTTTTCTAAATGGTTTCCCCACTCTATCTCCATGCAAATGTATGTACTCTTCCTCTAAATTCAACCTTCAGTCACCCCTAATCCATTAGCGTAACTAGTACGCGTATAAACCGAACAGGTAGTAAAATGCGGTGTAAAAACAAAAAGTATCTTCATTTGCCAAAGTGGCAGAGCATATTTTTGAGGTGGATGAATACTAAACTGTGATTTAAATCACTTTTTAATTTTTCTAAACGCCAGAGAAATTGGAAGCTGACTGTGTCATCGATGAATGTTCCTCAATTGCTCGTTTGATCATCCAAACGCTTCCATTAAGATCAAATATGACGTCAAGGCCGTAGCCAGCCAATAATTTCAGGGGGGGGGGGTTTGGTGAGCCCATCCCCCAGTTGACGGAGGCTAGAAAAAATTATAAATAAAAAACTGTTCTAGAAGCTTTCTGAAGTGCTTTTTATGGCAACACTACCCCCTAACTATCGGAGGTTAGGACAAATTCTAAATAATAAACACCTCTGGAAGCTCTCTGAAGTGCTTTTTATGGTAACACAGCCCCCTAATTTGTACTTGTACCTTAATTTTGATATTGTTTGAACCATAAATAAAGCCATATATATTTTGTTCATAAAATTTCTGGGGGGGGGGGGGTGTTGAACCCTGAAATCCCCCCTCCCCCCGACTACGGCCTTGTATGACGTCATCGTATTACTATTGACCATTGACATGTGGCAGTTAAGGAAGGGAATGGGAGTCAAGGTATGTCTTTTTATATTTGTTATAGTAAAAATATATTTTGGCTAACATAAATAAAATATTGCTTCAGAAGATAAGTTTAGTTTAATTCTCTACTCATAATAATTTCTAGAGGTGTGAGAAGTTTTGGAATGTCTAAGTCTAAGGTAAAATCTCTTTAGCTTTTAAATGCCAAAAGGGTCGTGTTGGAAACCGACCACATTATGTTATGAGATATTTTCCTTTACGTACCAAGCCTATTGATTTACTGAATTTAGTTGCAGATATTATTAAATCTCTGTCAATAATTATTTTTATTCTTATATACAATAAGTAAAATGTTCATAATACTTAAGTACAAAATTCTGATAAAATTTACTCACGTAGCTTTATGCATTAAGATATATTTTCAGGTCCTTCGTCTTTTTAAAGTTTCGGATTATGTTATCGATTCTTTTATCCAGTTCTATGTAGGTCTTGCGCCATTTTCTTGCAGATTCATCTACCTAATTACTTAGATTTAAGTTGGTCAGGTTAGTTGTTATTAGGTAGTTATTTAGGTTATGTTAGCTATTGTTTTAATTCCTTTGTTTACATGTTATTTTTAACACTTACTTAACTCATTAGCTTGGATGAATTTTAAAAACATGTTTTTGATCGCCTTGAACACGATGAAAGTGTTTGTGGTTGTTTCCAACACCGGCCGCTTGGAGCGCGGTCGTATAACCAATGTAAAAGGTCAAATCTCTTTCGATTAGACATCAACACAAGGTTGAGTAACATTCACATCTTCGAAACATTTCGAAGTAAAATAAAACTTTGATATATTATAAACCAAAATTTAAATGTTTCACTAAATATTACATACTGATATTTCAGCATGTAATGTTTCAATACAGCTACTAAACAGTATTTTATTTTTAACACCACCTTTTGATTAAATTTAATGTCTAGGTGGAATGGAAGGTGACACTAGAAAAGGCCACTGTTTCTGCAGTTTTTATGGCAAACATATAATTTTATTTTCCTTACATGGTGATATCAACAGTTGTTGAATATCTGTCATGAGCATGGCGGCATTAGATGACAAACTTTTTAAATAAAGTAAAAAAGTTGTAATTAAATTTCAGGACATACTTAACGAATATTCAACAAGTTTTGATACCCCATGTGGAGAAAATTAAACTCTATGTTTATAGTGGAAAAATATTTGCTTTATGTTCGCCAAAAAAGGTTTTTTCATAAAAACTGCAAAAACACTGGATTTTTCTGGCATCCCCTTCCATTCCACCTTAACGTAGGCATAGATAAAACAGGAAAGTAAATAAAATATTCATATTACATTTATAACACTTATTTTGTTCAAAAAACAAAACTACCAAATATAAAACCATTAACTGACGGTCACTTGTATGAAGAAAAGAAAATATACTATACAAAGCTATTCGATTATACTATCTTTTTTTCGTGCATTCAATTTTAAACACACATATTTAATATGGTCCTTGATATTCTATCTCTTATGAATTATCCATGACGAATTACAAGTGCATTTTTGATACAGAAGATAAATGAATACAAATATATTCGTAATCTACTATGTACATCAGCATAAAATAAAATATATTTTTTTTTACATCCATCACTATTTCCCGCCTATGACCTAGGTCAGTTTTTATCCAAGCCATATATTTTCTGCTACCGGCTTGCTAGGCCTGTCGTAGCTTCTTATGTCTTATATTCTAAATTAAGACTAGGACCGACACAACATACAGCCCCCCGGCCGCTAATTCATCACTGTGAGAGGGTAAATCCACATTTCACCAATGATACATTTTTCGACCATGATGGGAATCGAATCCGGAGCCTTAGCTCAACAGATGGACACGCTACCAACTGAGTTAAGGCGTCAAATAGCATAAATTAATATAATGTATTTTGTTATTCTCTCTAATCCTTTCTCTTTACCTAGATGCGCTTAGTGTGAGAATAACAAAAAAAAAACACCTTATCTTCGAATTAGACTTTGCGTCCCATATTTCAAGCTTAACTTTGACTTCAATCCTCATTTAAAAATTGACCTACGCCCACCCCTAGTAATATAAAAATATGTCTTGAGAATTGCGAAATTTGACCAATGATTTTTTCTTCATCTAAAAATTTTTTGTTCAAAGTCCACTATGCTCACAACAAATATTCAAGAACTGTTGAGTTTACTTAACATATACAATTAAACTAAACGCTACTGAAGCAATATTTTAATTTATATTTTGACAAAAATAGTTTTTTGTTACTAAAAAACCTACAAAATTACTGAACTTAGCATTTAACTTCAACCTTCTTTAGTCACATTATTGACAGGCTTTAAATACCTACTCCAAATCTTCTTGCATCACAATTAGATATTTTAAAGCTTAATTTTAATTTAGAAAATCTAGATCCAAATAAATTTGAGGAATTTTATTGAGCCACTTTTTTTATTAAATAGAAAATGAAGAGTAGGCCTACAGGAGAAAAAGGAGTAAATTTCTATTTTAGTTCAAACTGAGTTAGTGCTGCCATCTGTTAGACAATAATGAGACTTTTATAACACACTTTAGATTATAGTTAAAAGAGGTATCTGTCATATTTTATATTAACTTAAAAATAAATATTTGATGAGGTCTTTATGGGTTTGAGGTATATTAAGGTCGTCCTGGGAAATGTGTGTACGAGTAATGTACAGTACCCTTAAAATCATAAAGGCATGATTATATTATACAGCATTTATCTTTATTTTGTTCTCAGAGTACATGTTTGAAAAATTAGAGTGACAATAAATATATGTTCTTAGTATACTCTCCTAAATAGATGTGCCATTCTTCTTCACTGAATAGTATATTATTTAACGTTTATATTATGTTGTTGTTTGTACCAAATTAAAACATAAATTAATTTCAATGATTTTGAAGCAATGAAGCCTTAATAGTAACATAAAAGTGCTTTTTTTTTTATTCCATCAAGACACACACATACACACACACATACAAAATAGCAAACATTTTAATGAGGTTTTGAATCACTTGCACACTAGGGGGTTTATTGAAACATATTTGTATAGTTCAATCAATTTTACTTAGAGAATAAGGCCAGACATATTTCTAGGGAGATAAATTGAAGAACATTTTGGGATAAAAATACAAGATAGACGGATTTTTGAGAGAATAAATCAAAGAATATTTTGAGACAATTTTGTAAAAAAAAAATCTTTGATGAATTTTTTTAAAAACTGGATCCAAAAGTGTAATTTTTCAAGGAAAAATAATATCTAATAGGTTTTATATTTTTGAATTTATCATAAGTTTCCAAATTATCTCTTAAATTGATAACTTCATTGAGAAATTATTCTCATGTCAAATTAATTTACATGAATTACGAAGCTTGAAAGATAAAATGATCTTTAGTTTACGGATATAACCGTATCAAGTATCATATTCGTGAATTTTTGATAAACTACACTTGGACACGCCGGTGGCTCTGGTATCAAATGATGGTTCAATTGTTAGCTGAATATTTCCACACGTCCATCACAAACTCTGCCTTAAACTATGAAAGAAGAATTACTCTGAGAACGGGACAGATCCAGGATAGTTTAGTGATAAAGTATCGGGCTCTAAGTTAAAAGTTCCGGGTTCGATTCAGTGTCCAGATATTGTTTTTCAAAAATCTACGAATTCGATAACTTTAGTTACCCGACTATCTAACTATTATTGTAAGTAAAATTTGTAAACATAATTAAAATCTCAAGTTTATACTAACGCCTGCTAAATAATCTGTCTCGTGTTAAATGTGTAGACGTGTCAGTATTTTTTATTTCACGTTATTCAAAATATTATTTGTACTGAGTGTAAGCTTTTTATTTACATTTAGTACTAAACATTTAAAGACAGATGTTATCAACACTTTACCTTAAAAAAACTTGCCTACCCGTAACAAAGTAGCATGTTAAGATACAATTTTCTCAATTTTAAATTATATTTTTAACCAGCGAATTTTTCTAATCATAAAATAAATTAATTGGAAATTGTTTACAGCTCGGAATTATCGAGACATTTATTAAAATGGCTTGTAGAATATTTACTGTAAACATGTGGATTAACAAAAAAAAATTCCTTTGAATCATTTGTTCATCTAAAAATAGGGGGAAAGAAACAAAAGTATAATTTAAAAATATGAATCAATGCTGTGTATAAGAAATCAGTAGCACTGGCGTCACGGCCTATAAGGTTTCGGGGAACCCACCCCCACTCCCCCAACAATATTTTGACAAATTGGGAACCGAGGGATAGGCTACATTAACAACGGAAGTCATAAATGCGGTCAACAATGACACAGAAACGGTTTAGCGACGTAGAGCTGTGCTATGTCCACCAGAACAATGACACAGAAACGGCTTAACCACGTAGTGTGCTATGTCCACTAGAACAATGACACAGAAACGGTTTAACCACGTAGTGTGCTATGTCCACCAGAACAATGACACAGAAACGGTTTAACCACGTAGTGTGCTATGTCCACCAGAACAATGACACAGAAACGGTTTAACCACGTAGTGTGCTATGTCCACCAGAACAATGACACAGAAACGGTTTAACCACGTAGTGTGCTATGTCCACCAGAACAATGACACAGAAACGGTTTAACCACGTAGTGTGCTATGTCCACCAGAACAATGACACAGAAACGGTTTAACCACGTAGTGTGCTATGTCCACCAGAACAATGACACAGAAACGGTTTAACCACGTAGTGTGCTATGTCCACCAGAACAATGACACAGAAACGGTTTAACCACGTAGTGTGCTATGTCCACCAGAACAATGACACAGAAACGGTTTAACCACGTAGTGTGCTATGTCCACCAGAACAATGACACAGAAACGGTTTAATCACGTAGTGTGCTATGTCCACCAGAACAATGACACAGAAACGGTTTAATCACGTAGTGTGCTATGTCCACCAGAACAATGACACAGAAACGGTTTAACCACGTAGTGTGCTATGTCCACCAGAACAATGACACAGAAACGGTTTAACCACGTAGTGTGCTATGTCCACCAGAACAATGACACAGAAACGGTTTAACCACGTAGTGTGCTATGTCCACCAGAACAATGACACAGAAACGGTTTAACCACGTAGTGTGCTATGTCCACCAGAACAATGACACAGAAACGGTTTAATCACGTAGTGTGCTATGTCCACCAGAACAATGACACAGAAACGGTTTAACCACGTAGTGTGCTATGTCCACCAGAACAATGACACAGAAACGGTTTAATCACGTAGTGTGCTATGTGAACCAGAACATACTCGATACTGGACAAAGTGGCAAATATTTTCATATCAAACAACGATGGGAGGAAGAGAGTTTTTGGATGAGTTTGTGATCACATGAAAACTATAGACTTATTAAGTTCCTGATTCTAAATCAAGGTTGGGGTAGAACAAGATTTCATTACATAAACTAGGCCTACATATGTAGTTGTATGAATATATAATTGAAGTATAGGTGAAAAAATGTTCTTTAGTTGAATATATACATTGTTGACACACGTCTTTCAAAGAGTTCAATGTGATGATTTTATCCCTGATTGCAGCTCAGCTAACATAAATTCTGGCGATTGCTTCATTCTAAAGTATCCAAAGGTGGATACATTGACAGGGTGAGGGAAGGGGAAGCTATTAAGTACAAATAATACTTTTTTTAATAGTGAGAAGAACAGGAGCTAGGAAGGTAAGGGCAGATACATCTTTGTCCCCCTCAATAATCAGAAAGTGGTGACGCCAGTAACAGTACTAAGTTGACAGTCATTTCCTGATCCATTCTTATAAAAAAAACTATCACCTTAGTTTTGGAGACATTTATACGAAGATCCATTCTGCCTGTCACCACATTCAAACAATTTAATGCATTCTGCAATTCCTATATTGGATTCTAATAAATTAACTTTACCATGCAATATATTATTTTTGTTTTGGTAATATATTTTAAAATTCAATTAATGATGGCGTGATTTTAATAAATGTAATATTTAACGGATTAAATTCAGAGCCAAATAGATAATTATCCCAAATATGGATACCCTTTTAATCATTGGAACTAATATTGATACCGAAATTGGTGGAATGACACAAGACCCAAAAAAAATCTTACGTGCCTTTGAGATTTTAGTTATGCGTTCAAATATAATTAACAATAATATTTAGGTGACTTAGTAACTAACAAACTAACTAGTAACTTAGTAACTAACATCAAATTAATTACAGTGTATAAGTATACGAAATTCAGAATTATTTTGCTGTGTATGTTTTATTCCCACGGCAACAGGACTAGATATTGCATTTTCACGGTAAAATATGCAATAAACTAAAAAAAAAAGTGGATTCACACGTTCACCGAAAACCAAGAGCAGAGCAGAAACTTAATTACGTGACGAGCTCTAAATCCATCAGAAGAAATCAGCGCGAACTACGTAGAGACAATTTCAGCTTTGTCCGCGCTTCTCCATAAAATATGCGTGGGAGAACCAATCAAATTTCATAACCATCCCACTCAATATGCACATGCGCCTACAAAACAAGAAGCAAGCAGACAACTGCGTCTACTGTTGTGAAATGATTTGAAATAACTCATTAAATGGAAAGCGTGTATGTATTTTGATTTGTTTCAATACACAGCACTATAAGAAAACATCCATCTTGAATATAATAGTTTTAAAGATATGTTTATTAATTTACAAATTATATATATTGAAATCAAGTTTAAGTTTGCTTTGAAAAGCATTATGGGTCAACAAACATTTTTGTTATCATGTGAATTTCTGCGCCACTTAAACAGATTATACTCTAAATTTTCGGCGATCGTACAAATCAAGATTTATGAAATGAAAATGTCGAAGAACTTTATTTAAAAACTGATTTGGTTGGACCTAGTATTTAATAATTTAAAGCACTATCTTACTTTGGAATACAACTCTAGTTTCGAAATACTTTAGAAGTTATAATTAACTCAAATCCATCTGTTTTCTAAAATAATTTTCAAATTTTTTTTTAACCATTTATAAATATTATTTGTGTGCCTAATTTTTATTTCACTGACTTAAAATAACAAATTGAATGAATTTCAATTCAGGCTTGATTTTTTTTTCACAATATTAACAATAAATAATATTACAAATATTGGCATTTAGCTAAAACAACTCTAAACAACATTGAGAGCAATTGAGCAGTCCTATTTCTCCACCTTAATATACAATAATGGGAAGTTTCAAATAAAAACCATAGGGCATTCATGGTTGGAAGGTTGGTATCTGACAGCTAGCAGAAAGTTTTTTATTGCAAACATTGGCTGAAAGTAACTAATGTCTGCTTATTTGGAAATAATTATTTGCTCACTAATACTTTATATATTAACAATAAAACGTTTTATCAAACAAGTCTAATAACATTTTCCTAAGGCTAACTGTATAATTGGAATTTTCGTAACATATTGAAAGAACAAAATATATTAACATAATTATTATTAATTTTTTTTGTGGTTGTGGCAACAAAAGGTATTTTAGTCCCAAATGACATAGAAAATTAAAACGTATTATAACCACATTTGTATCTTTTTATACAACTGCCCACCAAAATAAATAAATGTTTCTAAGACTTCAAGAGAAAGCCATACAAAATATTAGATTCCAAAATGTTTTTATTCGGTAAAATAGCGTAAGAATACAACCGCCTTGACAGTTTGTATCAACCGCCCTTGTTACCGGATAGTTAGCCATCTTGATTTCAGAAGAGCCCACCCCATTCTAGGCGGTCTCGTTTGTAAAGCATTTTCAAGTAAATTACAGACGCGGCTTCCACAAAAAAAAAGAAACATTCAAACGTTTATTTTCATAAATTCGTGTTTTACTAACGTTTAGGCCTAAACTGTTACTAAATTAAAACAAGTTGTTTGTGTGAATGTTCTAGCTGCCAAAAGTAACAACCAATCAACAAGTGGTCTTGCAGATCATATGGTTTGGCGTATGGATATATAAGAATCAAATAGTCAAAGCTATTATTTATGCTTTTAGTGAGAATTACTCCATCTAGATTTCATATTCTAAAAAATTGAAAAATGACACCTGGACACGGGAATCAAACTCGGGAGCTTCGGTTTAGTACACCAATGCTCTAACCACTGAGCTATCCAAGATCTCCCGTGATCAGGTCATTCTTCACTCATATTTTAGGCAGAGTCGATGATGGACGTGCGGAAATCGTCGGCTACAAATTGAGATTTTTTATTAAGATCACGAGCTACCGAGTACCGAGTCGAAGGTGGCTGCGTTATCTGATAGCTCATGATCTTAATAAAAACTCACACATTTGTAGCAGATGATTTCCGCACGTCCATCATAGACTCTGCCTTAAAATATGAGTGAAGAATGACCCTGGGCACGGGACGATTCCTGGATAGCTCAGTGGTTAGAGCATTGGTGTACTAAGCCAAAGGTCCCGGGTTAGATTCTAGTGTACAGGTGTCATTTTTCAATTTTCAGATTATGATATGGATATATGGTAACGTTTTCTATCTGCCAGCTACCACCTTTCTTACTGTGGATGCCCTATAAATGCCAAATTACTTGAGAGAGTAAATAGTCTTTTAAAAACTCTAATCGAAAACATAGTAAGAACTATTAAGGTGAGTTTATCACCTCGATGGAAAATCGCGTTGCCCAAGAGTTTATTTAGACCATCAAACTCTCACACTGGGTCGTCATTGGGTCAATAGCTTTTTTTTAGAACATGCCCCTTAGCTATGTTGACAAATTTTTTACCAACTTTTATCAATATATAAGCGAACATTTAGTTTATTTTCCCGTACTTTTTTTTTAAAACGTGTACAGTGGTCTTCTCCACAATATCCCTGACATGAATAAAAACGAAAACAAAAAACAATTATTCATCTTTCTGCACCGTTATTCTTCTTGTTCTTGTCACGTGACGTTGATCTCTTCATCTTCTTCGTCATCATCTTCCCCTGCGGTATCATCCTCTACATCGTGATGGTGTTCTATCTTCTCGTCAGAAGGGAGAACGTCGTATCTTCCGAGCTGAAGGTCGTGTTGGTCCAAACCTTCGTCTTCGGCGTGATGGGACGATTGGTGGCTGACCGACAGCTCCGGGGAGGTCAGAGGGGATATGTCCGACAAGTCGATCTTGGGGCGGTCACCTTCTGCGTCACTTAGGTCAGGGTTAGGGTTGTTCTTGTTGGGTAATGTCTGCTCCCTGGAGCCTCCACTCGCGAGAAGTTCTCGCTCTTTGGAGTTGCGCCATTTCATCCGTCGGTTTTGGAACCAAATCTTCACCTGAAAAAAAAAATTAAAACAGAAGAGAAATTAATGTTTTAATATAAAGTAGATTCTTGATAGTTCCAGTTTAATGGGAACGAATCCATCTAGTACTACACAAAATTGACGGGGTGAATGAAAATAATTACTTACATGATTTAAATATTTGTTTATTGAATTACATACATACATACATACATACATACATACATACATACATACACACATACATACACACACATACATACATACATACATACATACATACATACATACATACATACATACATACATACATACATACATACATACTCATACATACACACACATACATACTTCAAATACTCACAACATACAACTACATAATACATACTACATACATACATACACATACATACATACATACATACATACATACATACATACATACATACATACATACATACATACAATACATACATACATACATACATACATACACAACAACATACATACATACATACATACATACATACATACATACATACATACATACATACATACATACATACATACATACATACATACATACATACATACATACATACATACATACATACATACATACATACATACATACATACATACATACATACATACATACATACATACATACATACATACATACATACATACATACCACACCATACATACACACACATACATACATACATACATACATACATACACACACACACATACATACATACATACATACATACATACATACATACATACATACATACATACATACATACATACATACATACATACATACATACATACATACATACATACATACATACATACATACATACATACATACATACATACATACATACATACACACACACACATACATACATACACACATACATACACACACACATACATACATACATACATACATACATACATACATACATACATACATACATACATACATACATACATACATACATACATACATACATACATACATACATACATACATACATACATAGCCCTACATACCTAATAACGTCATTACCTTACGGGGTAGGCAAGAAAACTGTGCATGTAGCTCAAAAAACAACTACTCCGTACTTAATCCATCTTCACTAACTTTCTCCACACTTCCTATCCTTGCATACTTCCTTCGCTTCAACAACATCCATACACTGAGTCATACATGATCTTTTATTATTAAAACTATTAATGTTTCTCTTTTTCACATATTCGTCTACAAGATTTAGCCACGTCTTACATGGCCTACCACTTCTTTTTGAATTACACACTCTACCTTCATATATTTGCTTCGTTACTTGATCCACACTCATCCTCTCAACATTCCTAAACCAACGTAAGACGCTTCTTTCACATTGAAATATTTAATTCCCTTTCAAACTGGACTCCTTCAACACCCATTTTGAGTAAACTACGCTTAATTATGTTTTCCTCATAAAAACAAACACATCATCTTGTTGAAATAGAATAAACACTTTTTATAAATAAATTTCAAAAAAATTGTTCAAATATATTTACCCAAATTCATATTTTCAAAATCAATTGTTTGTAAACTACCCTAAAATGATTTAATTGTAAAAATAAGAAAAAATATTCTTATTTATCATGGAAAACTCTTTCCATATTCCCATTTTTAATTCAATCTTCAAGGTCAATCTAAAAAAAAATCAAATTTTCTATCATTTGTCTTAAGTAAACTACCCTTAGATTAGTTTATTTTGGGTGGATACATTATTATTGATGATGTAGAATAGTCTTCCACTACCAAATTAAAGTAACTCGTTAGATCTATTTAAAAAAATCATTTATCATTTGTTAACAACAATTGTATGATTTTTTAAAAATAAATATATATATATATATATATTTATAATGAAAACAACTTAACATATACATATTTTGAACAACTTGCTAGAGCTATTTTATTTTAATAAATTCAATTTCTTGAAAAAAAAAAGTCATCAGTGACCAACCCATAATCGATTCCCTCCCCCCTTTTCCCCAAAAAAGTATACAGTGTTATTTTTCATGTCAATCATTCCCAAGATACCCATTTGGAACGAAATCCTTAGAGCCATTAGTAAAATAAATACATATTTTAAAAATTATTCATCAATAAACTACCCATATATATGGGTAGTTTACTGATGATATATGATATATATATATATATTATATATGATGATATATATGATATATATATATAATATATAAGTGATTTTTTTTACCCCAAGAACAAGAATACGGTGTTACTTGTCATACCACACAATCACCATTCAACTTATACATTTTAAACAAAATAATTTTATACATTTTCAAAATATCTTAAATTTTCAAAAATGTCCCTTCAGTTAACTACCTTCTAGTGAATTTTTGCCGAAAAACTAAAAATACAGTGCTATTAACCATGTCAAACAAATCTTAGATACATGCATTTTAATCAAAACATCAAAATCGTTATAGCCATTTTCGAAAAATTTGGAAGTCAAAAGAATCACTCATCAGTAAGGGCTAGGGTCAAAATCAAAAAAAAAATGTCCCAACGTATAAAATCTAAATATGATGTTTGAACAAAATCCATATAACCATCTTGGATCCGTGACCAGGGACAGGCATACAGACAGACATGGAGACAGACAGAAAGACAGACAGACAGACATGGAGACAGAATTGGCAAATCAACTTTTTTGGGTTCATGTCTTCATAAAACGTAAGTATTAATCATAATCTCGAGATTGATTTTTTCCTTGATCACAATACTTGCCCTTGATATGAGAACGTGAATAAGTTTATGTAGAACTATAATATTTAATTTTCTTCTTCCTTAGAAATGTTTCAAAGATGCGAAGGTTATTTATGTGTGTCAAAGTTGAAGCGAAGAAGAATTGACCTTCGACATTTCAAAGCTTCGCACTCTACTAATAGTAAGTACAAACGTTAAATAGGCCTATCACTAATTTAATTAACGATATTTATCAAAAGATTATTAGCTTTAAATTTACCAAAGAGAGCTAAACTAATAATTAGGTTTTATTTTTATAATATTTAATATAACTAAAAGACTTGATTCTTTGAATTACTAAACCATTTGCTTTACATATACGAGTATGTAGGCCTATGATATAGTTGAACTGTTGGAATAATAATAAAAAAATTATTCATTTCAAATCGTATATTAAAAGGAGAAAGAAATGTGGTGAATGAGACTGTAATTATTTTCGAGAAGTTCATTACTATGTCCAGTGCAGAAGTGTTTGTAAAAAATAATATCTAAAAAAAAATTATAATATAGGATCTATAAAGAGAGTAGTTAAGTTCAAAAAAAGTTGAACGACTGCTACTTTTCCCCATCCCATTGAAACACAATAAAAAGAAAGGGATTTTTATTTTTATCTCTAAAGTGCTATGATGCTTTCCTAAAATTTTGCAGAACAAAACGTGCAACGGAGCGAGTAGAATTTCAATTTTTACTCTGTGAAAAAAAAATAGGAGAGGGGAGAAAAAGAATGATAATATATAAAAAGCTTTTAATACGCGAACAGCGTATGGAAATGACATCAAAACAGTTTTATTCACGCCTCGCCAACTTCTGCTATCAAAGTTAATGTAGTGACAAGTCTTTTTAAAAGCGATTTTTCTGCGGTATTTGTTTTCAAATAATAACAAACAGAAGAACAATTATTTACATGTCAAAAAATAAAAATAAAACATGTGTTAAAGTCAGTTAAATATAAACATTTTTCATATGATCTATAATTTTTAAGTTTTATTTATAGGGGATGTCCCAAATCATTGGGTTTTATACCTCAAACTTCAATACTAAAAAAAAGTTACTCAGGCACAAACGTTAATCTACACTGTTTCGTGTTGATGTTTATTTTTTTTATTTTTAACTAGTACTTGCTAAGTTAATTTTAACAACGCAATGACATTCCTTGAAGAATTGATCTCACATTTTAGAAAATATTTTAAAAATACGTTGTAAAAATGCGTATAGGCTACATAGTAATTTTTTTACATCCATTACTGTTTACAGACTGTGGTCAGTTTTTTATTCAAGTCATATATCTTCCACTACCGGCTTGCTAAACATGTCGCAGGTAAAAAATATTCCCTATAATAAACTAAAGGATAGTAACAGCACAACGTCCAGTCCCCGCCGTCAATTTATCACTGTGAAAGGTTAAACCCACATTTCACCAATGATACATTTTTCAGCCATGATGTGAATCTAACCCAGGACCCTTAGCTCAGTATACAGACACACACCGACTGAAATAAGGTGTTGAATTGTATATATTAATAATGAGGGAAATTATTTCAAATAGTTGGTTACACACTGAGCTGTGACAGTCAGTGAAATTGTCTACCAAGGACACAGACAAGAAATAGACTCTCAACCTTACGGGGTTTTCGCTGCGCTCCTTTTGCCAGCTTTAGTCCTTCAACACTGGGCTTCGCTAGTGTCGCTGCTGGGTGATGATAGGACTAACCGCAGCGATCCTAGTGTTGAAGGACTCAAGCTTCCAAAAGGAGCGCAACAATTTTAACCTAGAGGTTGAGTGTCTGGGTATATTATTTGTCTGTTGTAAATCTTCTCATGTGCTGATTATTTTTAGCACCACGTCTTACTACCCGTTCGGGTTAAACGTTTATGTACGAATTAAGTTGATAGCTTTAGGGATTATGAAGGTTGTATGTATAAGAAACGTAGGCCTACCCGTATTGGCGTGGAGGCTAATTTGGGAAAAAACACCCTCATTATACCCGACTGGGATCGAACCCCAACATCCCTGTCATAGGAAGTATAGTCTACTGTGAGAGCTTTAGACCATGCGGCCAGCAAAGCGGGTTTTAAAACTTTAAATATTAATATATAGTAATAAATATTTTGTGGCACAGCATACTTTTCCCCAAGCCCTTCAAATGTACCTACATTGCATTAACAGAATAAATTTAAATATATTTTAAAAATTTGAATATGTGTGACTTATAAGCCTACGTCAGTTTCATAATTTATATTTATTTGATATGAATTTATTAAATTATATATTTATTGAAATTAAATCCTTATCCATCAGTTGTAATCCCTAAAACTATTTGGTGTCTACAACGAATAACATTTACTTTGCTTTCAAAAGTGTTCATTGGAAAGTATTCTGTTCGATGGATATTTCATTGACTCTAAAAAAAAAAAAGTCTTCGGATTTCTTGAAAGTGTAATTTCCTCCAATACCCATCCCCTGACCCCCCTTTTTTTATATATATAATCCACAAGGTGTCTTCAACCTTGGTTCATTGCAATTTTAAACTCTTTTCTTTGTGATTATGGCTGACAGCCTTCGTTTTTATTCCACCCCCCATTTCACACTTTTCATCTATAATTCCCCTCAAGTCACACCCTTATCCCCCTCCTATAGCTAACCCTGTCGTCTACACCAGTGCCAAATAAAATTTAATTATACGAGGCACAGATTGTGTAAGTTTCCTCATTTCGATTCGACCTCCCCCCCTTTTTCCTTCGTTTACCCCCTCTGAGACCCCTCGTCCCCATCTTACACTGGCCCTACGCGCACCCACCCTTAAAACTCTTTTCTGCACCTTCATAGACGTCTAGAAATTCTTCATCTTCTTCATCATCTTACTCCTTCTCTCTTCCTATTTTGTCGTGCTCTCCTAGTTTGTTTTTTTTCCCCAAGGGAACTCTCTCAAGATGGCGGTGTGCTTTCAGTCTTACAATGAATAGACAATCGTATTATGCCGCCACTCCCGGCCGTAGTGAGCGCTAGTCTCAAGCACTGCAGCTTTGGTCCTTTTTTTTTTTTTTTACCTCGTTGCATTATACATGAAAAGATTCACAAGACACAATTTATTTTCTTATATATATTTTTTTTCATTTTCATCCCTCCTATTTCATTTTTTAATTTCTCCCCATTTTCTGTTGCTATTTTTTTTTTAATTCTTTCCCTTTCCCATACCCCTTTTATTTCTCTAATAATATCTTTATTTGACCTTCACTCGGTTTTATTAAAGCTTAAAAGGCAACGTGCAAAGTATTTCATTTTATTTTGTTGAAAAGATAAATGTGGATGGTAATCTGAAATTTACATGTTTAGTTATCAAAAATTTAATTATATTTTATGCTTTGACATAGACGTAACATTTTGTATTTTCAAATTTTGAAAAATGGTAGTTGAGTACAGGAAATAAATCTTAGACGTACAGTACCTTATCACTGAGCTACTTAAGGTGTGGCTATATATTCAAGGCCGTAGTCAGGGGGTGGTTAGGGGGTTCAACCCTCCCCCCCCCCCCCCCGAAATTTTATGAACCAAACATATATGTCTTTATTTATGGTTCAAACAATATCAAAATTAAGGTACAAGTACAAATTAGGGGACTGTCCATAAAAAGTACTTCAGAGAGCTCTAAAGGTGTTTAATATTAAGAATTTTTCCTAGCCTCCTGTAGCTAGGAGGTTCTGTTACCATAAAAAACAATTTAGAGAGCTTCTAGAGCTGTTTAATATCTATAATGTTCCTTGCGTTCAACATTTAGGGGGCTTGTGTTACTATAAAAAACACTTTATAGAGCTAGAGGATTTTAAATATATAGATTTTTCCTAGCCTCTTGCAGTTAGGGGGCTGTGTTACAATAAAAAACACACTTAAGATAGCTTCTAGAGGTGTTTAATATTTACAATTTGTCCTAGCCTTTGGCAGTTACGGGGTTATTTGCCATAAAAAACACTTCAGTGAGCTTCTAGTCTATAATTGTCCTAGCCTTCGCAGTAGGGCTATGTTCCATAAAAAACATTTCAGTAGCTTTTAAAGGTGTTTATTATTTTTTTCTAGACTCCGGCAATTAGGGATGTGCCCACCAAACACTCTCTCCTCCCTCCCCCCCCCCCCAAAATATTATTGGATGGTACGGCCTTGTATAACTGGACGTGTGAGAGTATCAGAACACGTAGAGCCATCTCGCTTAGAGAATATTTACCCTAAATCAAACATAATTATTCTTAACGACGCTGCCTGCTTTGTGAATGAAGCATTTTAGCGAGGTGGTTGCAGCTTAACTGACGACCTAAGCACTCTAAGTACTATAACACTTACACAACCAATGTACGAAATAGAAAGAGAGAGGGAATAAAATGAACAGTTCATCATGCAAGGTCTCTAGTTTACTTGCTGATAAAAATTCTCCTCTTCCCCTGACGAGTGTAAACACTCTCTCTACTATTTGCACCTCGACAGTGTGTATATGTATTTCAAAATTATATTTTTCTTGTTTCCAACTCAAGATAAACATTTGATATCATGAACTTTTTAATCTACATCCTGGCAGGAAAGACTCCTATAGGACATTTCTTGACTAAGACAAATAGCCTGAATTGTAGAGGCCGTAGGACTTTTACACATTCCTCCCGAAAATGACCCGTTTGGACCAACCTTGCAGGACTATCAACCTCTATAGTCGTGGGGTAAGGTGCTCCCTCAGGAACCGATGTTAGTGGGTTCAAACCCAGCCAGGGTTGGTAGATTTTTCTCGACGATAAAAAATCCATAGCACAATTTCCTTCGGAGGGGAAGTAAAACCGTCGGTCCCTGGTCGATTGTGGCATTTAAAAGAACCCTGGATGGTATTTGAAAATACCATTCCCGACAAAATTGGTAAAGGCCCTTTCACGCTAGCTAGTATAAAATTCTTGTGTGCTTATATAATCAGTTGGTTCAAAAAGTACACCTTAAATACCTTAAATAAATAAAATAAAAAAACATACAGGACATTCGGCGCAGTAGGATTAGTAAATAAATTCTGGACCAACTGAGATAAGACGTATGGACTAATGAAAAACAGAATTATTCCTTTCATTTACACAGACTTAACCTAACATAACCTAAACAAACCTTGATATTTGATTTGTACAATGATGTACCTTTGGTTTATCAGGTGATAAACCAAAGTTATGACTTTTTTAAAAAAAAACTGTGTATTACTACCCATTCTGTTTATACACCTATGTACTAATTATTATAATGTGTTAGGGGTTAGGAAGGTTTAATTTAGATGAATTGTACCTGCATTTGCGTGGATAAATAGTGTTAAAACTATTTAGGGTAAAAACATCTCAGTGCACCCAACCGGGATTTGAGCCCCAATTTCCCCGTTTTGGACAGACTATTCTAAAATGAGAGTAGCGCTTTAGACCATGCAGCCACCGAAGCGGGTCTTTTATTAAAATTATTTGCTATTTGAATGGATAAATGGGTTGGGGGCAAACGCCCCGATTCCCCCCTAGTCCCTGGATACTTATCTTCACCATGGGTAAATAATTTAGTAAAATTGTGGAGCGTGGGTTACACCTAAAAAGCGTTTGGCCAACCCTGATACAGAAGATAAATTTTTGTTTTACGCATACATTAATTTAATTCATATTACTGTCCTCCCCCTCCCCTTCATTTCCTCTCCCCCCTCCTCTATTCAGCTGCTCCCCTCCAATTAGTAAGTACAAAGAGGGTTAAAGACCTAACTAGGACATATTCGGGATACAAATAGACCCTTGGGTGTGTTGTGTCACAAGAGTCCTAGCCGGATTTCAAGAGATGCTTGGAGTCAGACCGGTGACGTTTTAAAAGGAAACCTGAATTAACAGGAAACATAGTGTGGTTTGTTGTCAGAGTAAGCAGAGATTTTTTAAACAGAACCTGTGATATGAATCACCCATTTGTCAGGTATCAACGAAATTACACTGCCATTTTAAGAATTTAGAGCAGTGCCTATCTATGAATAGTCAAATGGGACTGCGTGGGAGAGAACGTATCACATTTACAATTTTGTAAGCTCTGACTCGCTATGCTCGTTGGGGGCTCCGCCCCATACCCCCAATAAATTTTCTTTGCAAGTGGATGTAAACTAATGTAATTCCGGCGTCGTTTTGAACGTAACAACTTAAAGTTACCGGTATTGTATTGTATTTTTCACACATTATTTTAGTTTCTCCATACTTATAGGGCAGCTAGAATCATAAAATTTGGCACAATTATGGAAATTGGATGTGCCAATATGCCTGCCAAATTTTATGATTCTATCTTTCCCATAAGTGTGTCAGAAAATTTAAAAATGTATGGAAAATGTGCAAAATTTATTTAAAATCAAAAATCTAGCTATATCTAAGGTATAGCCTATGGAGATACGATAAAACGTAATAGAGCCAAACTTGTGGATCTCGCCAAATTCGCGGCTGCTGGTGCAATCCGTTTTTTTATAGGTCTTACCGTTTAGCCATAAGAGACCTCCAAAGAAAGGTCCACACCGACTTTAAAGTTGCTCCACCATTTTGAATTTTTTTCGGAGGCTAAAAATAAAACTTTTCAACTTTTTGTAATTTTCCCGTCGTTTACAGGCTAGAAGCTATAAGTTTGCCAAATTTCAAGTTTCTAGCTCATCTGTAAGTGGGTAAACATTAATGTCAGTGAGTCAGTGAGTGAGTCAGCCTTGTGACTTTATAGTAGTATAGCTACCCTGGCGATGCTCGATGACATGCCACTGAAACATACATTCCCATGTAAGGTATGTAGATCAGAGCCTTTACATATTTGGTCAAACGGGGACTGAACTGGAGAGAATATATCAAAGGTAAAGTTTTAACAAGCTCTGCTTACCATGGCAGCACATCACGTAACGCCACTAAGTGAAATAAATTTTGAAACAAAAAAAAATAAAATTAAAATATTAAGCTGAAGCCTATGTGTAATAACCTGCCATTAATGGGTCCATTAGCAAGCATTAGCAACCTGTCAAAATAAAGACTGAACTCTTCTTTGAACGAAACCCTAATATATGTTTAATTTATCATTATTTATATATATATATATATATTCTAACAACTATTAACATTGTAATATGTAGGGTGACAGCTGGAGAGGAAGGTGGATGCGGCTCACAAGAAAGGGAAGGGGACCCACTAGCGGCACAACTCTGTTGATGGTTAGGTTAAGAGAAGAAATATTTCGCTCTTTGTCAGCGGTGAAGACCAGCTACCTCCATCCCTCTACCAGGGAGGGCTACTCCAAGCGACCAAGAACATTACACCAGGGACCAAGCAAAGCATTGATTGGTGTATAGTTAGTAAATGGGGGTAGCAAACTTCTAGAACGTTCTTTTGGAATCTGTTTATCATAGATTTGAGCGGGAGAGCTTTGCCCAGTTTTTAAGTGACGGTTGAGGTTGAGTTTAACTTGTAATAAATACACTGAATCAATTGAGCTATTGATATATTACTCCACTTTACTTAACTAACCTTAAGAAGCATCGTAAATTAATATACTAATTTATTAATAAAAAATCAACGATAATTACGGTTTAGCAGGAAAAGGTTTGAACGTAACAACCCTTACCGATTCAAAAAGGCGTCAAGTACAATTTTGGCATCAACATTCAGTGTTCCCGTGTGAAAGAGATTAGCCCAAGGGCAAAGAGCGCACAAAGCTTCGTGAGGGTATCAGTGACAGGTAGGAGAAGGTTGCGTGTGATGAGTAGTAGTAACCCATTAGAAATTGTGAAACTGGTAAAGGCCAGAAAGAGAAGATCTGACAGTGACAGATAACTCATCGTCACGCATTTCTTCGCACAACGACCACTGGACTTGACAGCGACGGTTACGTTCAAACGCAGCAAGATCTCTGCTAAGGGCGCATTGCGTTCACCTTTCCTGCTCTTCATTTGGTGGGCATCCCCTGATAATGAATGGATGTCTTAGGGCTAGTTTATAGTCAGTCTTAGTACGTCTCAAGTGTGGTGCTATACTAAATACAAGACACTACCTGACAAATGAATGGACATTTCATACAAGACGTCTCAAGTGGTGCTTACTATAAGCAACACTGAGAGCAAATGGAATGGGCCACTTTACGTCATCAATGGTACTACATACTGCCTGCCCAAAAATCCATTCCATGCTAAACGCCCTTCCAGATAGTTGTCTTGTATTTAGTATAGCACCTATCACTTGAACTGTCATTACTGGTATAGTTGTCGATGCACCCACTGAAACTGCTGCATAACTCCTTTTAATGCCAGTGTCATCCTAGATGCGTCCTCATCGCTTCCCTTGCCCTCCAGATTCCTCCTCCAGCTCAATGACACCCTTTTCCTAATTTGGCAAACACTCGGTATGTATGATTGTCGACCTACTTCCCAAAACTTGTATGTCAAATTTACATTGAAGCTTAGTTTGGAATGAGCCAAATTCCCTCAACCGAAACATTCTGCCATAAACTCTCGTTTATATTTGTCAGAATGGTTCCGAAGAATTTCAAGTCACTGCAGCTAATAGAGCCCACATTAAGGTTCAATTAACAGATCCTGTATTAAACACACAATTTCACTTAAACAAGGAATCAAATCCAAGTGAGGCTTTATATATTTTCCACTTGACCAAAGCGAAACTGAAATCGAAGAAATAATTTGTTTATTTTTCATTTTAAGAGCCAGTTTCATAGTCAGATTTAGTACGCCTCAAGTGCGGCGCTATACTAAATACAAGACAACTACCTAGACCAGAATGGAATGGGACAGTTTCGCATATGAAACTGTCCCATTCCATTCAATTTCAGGTATACTCCATTCACGGTAGGAGTTACTCTCTGAAAGGTCTTTTTTCCTACCAATATCCTACTATATAATAGATTTCTGGTAGGGAAAAAGGCCTTTCAGAAAACAATTCCTACGCTGAACAAACTTTAGGTGAAGTCTTGTATTTAGTATAGCGCCGCACTTGAGGCGCACTAAATTTGACTATGAAACTGGCCCTAAAACTATGATTTTTCTCGAATTTATTATTTTTGACGATCAAAATACTTTCTCTCTCTCTCTTAGGTTCAGGGAAAAAATAGAAAAAAACCACAAGATGTAGGCCTATCTACTTTACTGTCCTAGACCTGTTTTGAATAATTACATTATTGGTGGGGCTTACTTAACTTTACATCCCTGTGGTGATATTTAGCCCGCTAAACGGAGTGTACTTCAATCATTTCACCCCTCACCCCTCAGTCTTCAAATTTAATCTCTTGACTGAAGGGGAGAGTTTGGATGAACATCACCATATTTCAGCCGTAATATATTTGCAGCTGTTAGTTCAATACAAGACTGCTTGAAATTCCCCCAGTTTCATAGGCTTTAATAAGAGTCTAATATCTGGGGTGTTTATATTTGGCTACACAACGATTCTTTGGAAAATAGATTGGATTGCCTTCTTGTTAGATTTATATTAACAAACAAAATAATTATTTCCTACTGCAGGACTACAGCCTTAATTTGGGATGGTAGGCATTGCTAGTCAAGGGCAGTACTTTTAAAGTTTTTATTACTAACTCCATGACATTTGGAGCTCGAAAGTTAATTGCCGCACTTACATAAGTACATCACCTATTTATATATTGAGCTTGTTGTATCCAGTCCACCGCATTACACCCTATCCCTGTCTTGAGCTAGTTCTATCCAGTCCACCTCATTACACCCTATCCCTACCTTGAGCTAGTTCTATCCAGTCCACCACATTACACCCCATCCCTGTCTTGAGCTAGTTCTATCCAGTCCACCTAATTACACCCTATTCCTATCTTGAGCTGGTTCTATCCAGTCCACCTCATTACACCCTATCCCTACCTTGAGCTAGTTCTATCCAGTCCACCACATTACACCCTATCCCTGTCTTGAGCTAGTTCTATCCAGTCCACCTAATTACACCCTATTCCTATCTTGAGTTGGTTCTATCCAGTCCACCTCATTACACCCTATCCCTACCTTGAGCTAGTTCTATCCAGTCCACCACATTACACCCTATCCCTGTCTTGAGCTAGTTCTATCCAGTCCACCTAATTACACCCAATTCCTATCTTGAGCTAGTTACATCCAGTCCACCTCATTACATACTATCCCTCTTAAGTTAGGTCTATCCAGTTCACCCCATTACACCCTATCCCTATCTAGAGCTAGTTCTATCCAGTCCACCTCATTACAACCTATCCCTCTCTTAAGTTAGTTCTAGCCAGTCCACCTCATTGCACCCTATATCTATCTTGAAATAGTCCTATCCAGTTCACCCCATTACACCCTATCCCTATCTAGAGCTAGTTCTATCCAGTCCACCTCATTACAACCTATCCCTCTCTTAAGTTAGTTCTAGCCAGTCCACCTCATTGCACCCTGTATCTATCTTGAAATAGTCCTATCCAGTCCACCTCATTACACTTTATCCCTATCTTGAGCTAGTAATATCCAGTCCCCCTCATTATACCCTATCCATATCTAGAACTAGTTCTATCCAGTCCACCTCATTACACCCTATCCCTCTCTTAAGTGAGTCCTATCCAGTTCACCTCATTACACCCTATCCCTTCTTGAGCTAGTTCCATCCAGTCCATCTCATTGCACCCTATCCCTATCTTGAGTTAGTTCTATCCTGTCCACATCATTACAGCCTATCCCTATCTAAGCGGGGCGATTTTAAAGATTAAATACCTAACGAATTAATCTAACAGTTTTCACCTGCTTTAATATATACTTATTTATTCAATTTATTGTAACTTACGCTTTTTACTTTCTCATATCGCTTAGAGAAAATATTGTAGGCTAATCATGATAATTTTAGCTTTCGAGATTATGATGGATCTTTTCGTTTTATGTGCCCCGAGTACTAAAATACAATTATGTCTGTCCTCTATCTGTCCTCCTATCTGTACCTGTTTATGTCTCTCTTTACCCGGGGCTAGGACCGAAATAATTAAATGGATTTCGTTCAAACTTGATATTAAGATGACATATGGTCATTCCAATAGGACAAATCGAGTTTTTGATTCTAGTATTTTCTGTTGTGTGATTTTTGAAAATTTAAAATATTTCTAAAATAGCTTTAATTATGTGATTAGAATAGAAATATGATGAATGCTTTGAATGGTAAATAACAAACCTCAATTGATTTTCAAAGAGAAAAGTTAATTCATTAGTTATTTATTGGCAAATATTTTTTTTAAATTTTGCATTTGATTTGGTTCAAAATAAATAGCTATTTGGAGACTGTGTAGAGATGGATATTCATGGTGAGAAACGGAGAGGCATGGAAAGATGTGGAGAGAGAGATGAGGTATAGAAATGACAGGAGAAGTGGGGGAGAGGTAGGAGAGGATGGAGAGAGGTCAGGAGAAGATGGGGAGAGAGATGGAGATGAGTGCGGAGAGCATGGGAGACAGGAAAGGTAGAGGCATGGAGAAGGTGGAAAGGCATGAGAGATACGGAGAGGCAGGGGGAGAGAGAGTGAAGGATGAGAGAATACGGAGAGCATGGGTGGAGGACGGATTAGCCTATGGAGAGAGACTGAGAGGCATGAAGAAGCCTGGGCTCAATTATAACCGTCTAAAATGAGCCTGGTCCTCCCACAATAGTAAGCTACACTCCAGGCGAATGCTGTTGCAGTTTCTTACAAACTCATATTTTTGGAAGAATAGCTTGATGGACAGCCCATCGCTGGTCACATGGTTTAGGGCACCAAGCTCACAATGGATTGGACTGACACTAATGGGGAGATCAAGTTTCGAAGTACCGGTAGGGTGTGTTAAAGGAATGAATGTTCGTTGATAACTTTTTGGTCATCGCGTCTTAATACGTTCAGTTTAAACATACATATACTAATTACACTAATGTGTTAGAGGTTAGGAAGGTTGAATTTAAAGGAAGTGTTCATGCATTTGTGTAGAAGGGAGAGTGGGAAGCCATTTAGGAAAAAATCACTCTCAGTACACCCGGCCAGAATCGATCCGCAATCACCCCGTCTTTGGGAGCCCAGTCTATTGCGAGAGTGACGCCTTAAACCAAGTGGCCACAGAAGCGGTTCATTGATATATGATCAATGAGTGTCCTATTGTGCGATGAGAACAATCCCAGCTACAGTTTAAACACGCTCTGCTAGCCCTGGCAACACTCTACGATACGCCACTGGTACCGGTACTAGAATTCACTAGAAACGGTGTTTCTCCGCAGTGCCTATCCAGGCAAGCGCGGTATTGTTATGTGTGAAGTGAGGAATCAAATTCTCTCTGTCTCCCCTATTTCTTCTTTACAGCTCCCTCTGCTTGGAAAAGTCGTTACCATAAAATTGATTTTGCAACACAAATAAAACTGGGCGCACAGACAGATTGTGAGAGAGTGTTATTTCGGTCCCTTTGCGTTTAAATATTCGACAAAAGATAACAGGGAATAGAGAATGTGAGATTGGAGAGCGAGAGAGAGAGAGAGAGAAAAATATATAGCCTAGTGAAGGGGTGAGAGAATTGAATCCCAAAATCACCTTGTCACATAAGCGCGGTGTTTTCCACTCTTTTTCAAATATCATTTAAATTTGCACGAATATTATTGTGACAGAGAGAAAGAGCACAAGATTTCGTGTGAATACTGTCAAGATTGTTGGAATACAATTCGTTTAAATTAATTGCCGGTAATAATTTCATGAATCTAGACCTCAGAAGATATACACCAGGCCCACAGCCTGCAGGTTAAAATGACTGCGCTCATTGAGAGAGCTTGAATCCTTCAACACGGGGATCGCTTCGTGCAGTCCCAATTGACAGGATTGTTATCAAGCAGACATTTTAAAAAATAATTCACTTTAAAGATGGTTTTACTAGAGAACAGATGAAGATCGCCTTCTAGTTTCAATAAATCGTCTTTCACAAAGCCAGGTTCAGATAGTGTGGCCCCACCTCATTTCTCATAAACGAGCCTACTCAGACTGCCAATTACAAACATAACGTAGAATACAATGGTCCTTTATTTAATGTAAGTGAATGAGTATTGTCTAGTTGTAAACAATCTTCAATACCGTCACTAGTTGCTTGTCTGAAAATGTTGGTCATTGTAAGGGTGAGTTGCGGGGAAGGGGCAGGATTTTGTTGATTAAATATTGTGTTCGGACCACTACCCTTTACAATGAACAATTACAGTGAGTTGTTTCACTTGTAGTGCTGTTATCATTGAGATAGCAACTAGCACTCCCCAGTGTCCAAAGACTCAACTTAGCTAATGGAGCGAAGTGAAACTCTCGTATGGCTGAGTATCTTGTATATACCTCGTCTATGGTCTAGGGCTACTTTCTCTAAAATATCTAAAGTAGAAACCCTAAAATAAATACGTGTCCACACAATGTGATTTGTTTTAATGATTCAATGGCCGTTCAGATGGTAAAACTAGCTCCTCAGCTTGAAAAGAAGGAGTTAAAATCCCAAATGAATGAAATATGTGGGTATATAACTATAAACAGATTCCCAAATTCTCTTTAGGCCAATGTTGGATATTTATTTCAAATATTCTCCCATCTCCTAATTTTTTCTCTTAATTAGTTAGGCTAAGTTTAGTATGGCCCGTTTGATCAGTTATAACCATACCACAAAATAGTATTCGATGTGCGTTGATCCTAAAGTTCGAAGAGATTTGATTATGAGGTTTGTCGGTGAGCCAATGCTATCAATTATTCTCTGGACTAAGGGCCAGTTTCATAGTCAGATTTAGTACGCCTAAAGTGCGAGTCAATACTAAATACAGGACGACACCTACCTAGACCAAAATGGAATGGGCCAGTTTCGCATATGAAACTGGCCCATTCCATTCAATTTCAGGTAGGTGACGTCTTGTGTTTAGTATAACACCGCACTTGAGGCGTACTAAATCTGACTATGAAACAGGGCCTAATATTCCTAAATGACTTAACTGCTGTGTGTTCCAGTTCATAATTCCCATCTGGGTTTTCCAGATATGTATCCTAATGAGTTGTAGAAAATAAATATATATTTTAAGATAAAATATACTCGCATCTGTGTGTATGGAGAGGGGAAAACCATTTAAAATAAATCATCAAATTACACTCAGTTGAGATTCGAATCCCTAACTTCTAATCACTGACTGTCTTAATTGATAAAATAATCTCATTTCACGTGTTGATTAGAGTTTTCTTACTAAAGCCAAAAAACAGTGTGCCAAAACATTATACAATAATGAAATAAATGTGATTGATCACCAGCATTACAAAATTTTATTCAGAGGGCAAAATAGTAGTCCAACATGAATTTTAAATGCCCCAATAGATTTAAATTACTTGCGTGACATGAATCTGTTTACAATTTTAATCAAAGTCATTATGAATTAGACTTCATTTGCCATTTTTCAATCTCCTCCCTAATTGCACATAAATCCGACCTCCGAGTTGTACAGTTAGTTTTGTCTGACTCAGTCTAAGAAAGATTGGTCTAGCCCCAAAATTCTGTTCTTAAAATTATTGTTTCAAGACAGTTTTTACATTTATCCACCAAATAAATGTTAATGAAGGGTTTTGTAAACTTAGTATTCTCTAATATCCCTAAAACATACATATATAGATACATACATACATACATACATACATACATACATACATACATACATACATACATACATACTACATTGTAAACATATCTAATACCGTCAACTAATATACTATCTGAAAATATATACTCATAATACAGGTATTCATAATACACACTACACTTCTGTATTAATACATATTTGTCGACCATACCCCTTTACAATAACATTACATATTCATTATATATTTATACATGACACACATACATACACACATTACACAATACAACATCAAACATTAGCTAATACGACATACAACTCATACTACTGACATGCATACATCTTGTACATACATACATCTCATATGTATACTACTTTCATCTAATACATAATAACTACATAATAGAAACTAAAATAAATACTGTCCCATACATATATAATACATACTTATAATGTTTACATGCATGGCTTTCATACATGAAAACATACATACACTACAACATATACAACATACATAGATATAATAATACCATACATACATTACATATGATACATTATACATAATACATTATTCAAATACATACTACATACATCATATTAATGCATATTCATACATAATATTACTACATCTCCATAATTTTTATCATATCATACATAATAATACATACATACAACATGCATGCATACATACCATACATATACATCATTACATAATGCATACATGCATACATAATATACTATTCACGTAGGATTACTCCTAAACGTCTTTTTTCATAACAAATCTACTATATACAGAATTCTGGTAAGGTAAAAAGCTTTCAGATAACAATTCCTACGATAACAACTTTACATTAACATACTTATCTCACTACATACATATCATCATAGATCATTCAGCATATTATCCTAATACATTTAAACATACATAATATATAAATTTAACAATACAAATACATACATCGACATCATGCATACTACATACAGTGCAAAACCATTACAATACATACATCATAATTACATACATTAATCAACATACTACTATCATATACTTACATACATATATACATACATACATCTACACACACATCATACACGCATACATACATACATGCATAATAAACATACATACATACATACATTATACTACATACATACATACACACATAATAATCATCATCATACCATACATAATGCATACATTTTACATACTCAACATATATCATACATACATACATACATTTTACATACATGCACACATATAACATATTAACATAATACATATCTACATACATACATATTACAATACATACATACAACATACATTACATAATACTATACATTATACAACATAATTATACATACATACATACATTACATAACTACCTCCATACTTACATACATGCTACATCATACATAATACATTCATACCCAAATACTTACATACATACATAATACAAACATACATACATAATACATAATACATTACATACATACATACATACTTAACATATCATACATACATACATCATACATACATACATACATACATACATACATACATACATACATACATACATACATACATACATATACATACATAATACTACATACATACATTACATACATACATACATACATACATACATACATACATACATACATACATACATACATACATACATACATACATACATACATACATACATAACATACATTATACATACATACATACATACATACATACATACATACATACATACATACATACATACATACATACATACATACATACATACATACATACATACATACATACATACATACATACATACATACATACATACATACATACATTATACATACATACATATATACATACATACATACATACATACATACATACATACACATATATAACATATAAATACACTACACGCATACATACTCACGTCGTTCCCTTATGGGTAGGCAATAAACTGTGCGTATAACTATAATAACTCCGTATTTAATTCATCCTCACTAACTTTCTCTATACTTCCATATCCTTGCATACTCCCTTCGCTTCAACAACATCCATACACCGAGTCATACATGTTCTTTTATTATTTTTTTAAATGTTTCTCTCTTTCACACATTCGTCTACAACATTTAGCCCCGTCTTACATGGCCTACCTCTTCCTTTTGATCCACACACTCTACCTTCATATATTTGCTTCGTCACTCCATCCCACACTCAACATGCCACAAACCAACGAAGACGCTTCTTTCACATTGAAATATTGGATTCCCTTTCAAACTGCACTCCTTCAACAGCCATTTATTACTAAAAAAACATTAGAAAGGTAAAAGGGTTCAACAAGTAAGTTCGCAATATATACCGCCCCAAACAACAATGTCTAAATATTCGTACATCATAGAACACCTGCCAAATAATTCAACAAAAAAAAAGCTTACATTTATTTAAAAAAATTATCTACAAACGGATATTATGTTTCTGATATCAAATTTATGCAAACTATTCTACATATAAATAAAAGAAGTGATATTAAAAAGTCTTCATATGCACAAAGTTATTCATATTTTTTAATAAAAATAGCTACAGTAGAACACACAAAACAGTTACGCATAAATTTTATATTTATTATTACACGCGTCTTATACCTTCGGTTACGCTAAATACTAATTACACTAATGATTAGGATGAAGTTGAATTATAGGAAGTGAACCGCATTGCGTGGAGGGAGAGGGAAAACATTAGGAAACCCCATTCACCCGATCAAGATTCGAACCTCGATCTCCCGTCCTCGGTCAGTCAACACGACTGCCGTTAGCCAACTACGCCAGCGAGACGGTTACTTATAACAATAGGCTATATATCAAATAAAATTACAACTGTGGTTTTTATTTAGTCTTATACATGTAATAGATTACAAATAAAACTAATTGATATCAGAAATTAGGCATATAATATAATTATTATTTCAAGGTAAATTAAATAGCTACAATATTTTTATATATAATGTAAATACTACAAAAAATGTTCATTTTACTATTAATTATAAATTTGACTATACCATTCTTTTTTAATGCATATATATACATATAAACATACATATATAAGAATATATATTTATAATAAATTAATTACAAGTAAATGAACATGTTCTACATTTAAGTATGTAACACAACAAATCTTAAAACTATCTTTGGCAAGGATGCTTTCTAACTACAAACAAATGAAGTACTAAATAGTTCTGATGACGTCACTCGCTACACGATTGGCTGGATAGAACACGTGGTACATTCACTTAACGTTCGTTTAGCGTAAAAGTTCTTGCCTGGACATCTCTTAAGTTAAATGTACGTTAAGTCGATCGTGATCTCGACACTAGTTTGATTTTCTACACTTGGAAGTTTCGAAAGTTATCGAATATTTGTTAAGAACAAACTCGTATTAGCATTTGACGAGAAACTTTTTAAACAAATAGAAACCTCTTAGGTGGCAGAATAGTCTAAGGCACTACTCTAGTGTTAGACTAGACTGCTAATGACGGGGAAATCGTGGTTCGATCCCGGTCGGGTGTATTGAGGGTAGTTTTTTTTCTAAATGGTTTCCCACTATCTTTATTTCTCCCCACGCAAATGCGGGTACACTTCCTCTAAATTCAACCTTTATTATCCCTAATCCATTAGCGTAATTAGTACATAAGCGTATAAACCGAATGGGTAGTAAGACACGGCGATAAAAAATAATAGAAAATGTTTTCATCGAATTCCACGATGTTCATAACAATTTATTCAAGAACTGTCGAGATTGCTTTGTGTAGAAAATTAAACAAAACGTAATATTCTAAAGAATTATTTTTTTGTTCAAACCAAATATTTTTTTTTGCTTAAAAACTGTAAAAAAATACTGAGCTTAATTCATGTTTCCTTGCCATCCCACCTTAAGCCCTTATTGACCTTGTAATGATGAAATCTAAACCTCCAACCGTAAGATGGTTTGGTTCAAATGGCGGGATTCAAGTGTTCAGTCTCTAATTGAGAACTGTTTGTGTGCGATTTTGAGTGTTTGCTTGTTTGACGACCAATGACCGTACTTCCTCTTTGGGGAAGGAAAGAGAGAAAGAAAGAAAGAGAGATAGAGAGCACAAACCGGAAAGTGGAGAAGTAGGTCAATATTTGCACGGCAAAGAGCACAACCGCATGCGGTTCCTAAAATGTACACACGACTCAAATTGTTACAAACGAAATAGTTTGCTAAAATCATTTGCACAGATAGATGGATGGGGGTGGGGTGGGTGGGGTGGTGTTGGGGGGGGGGCGGGAATAGGAGTGGGTTGGAAAAGAACCCATCAATTACTTGAATCGCGTTCATTTGTTTAGGTACAAACCTGGTTTGGAAGTGTTTCACCCGGAGAGGAGCAACTGTTTCTTCCCCCCTCCCCCCCTCCCCCCCTCCCCCCCAACCGTGATTAGGGTTGGGGGACATCAGTTTTGATCTTGGTAGGGAAGAGGGGGATCTAAAAACACATTTAGATCCTGAATAACATTATTTTTTGTGACAACTCCAGTAGCATTTAGAGATTGTCTCACCGCCGATTAACCGCATCAAAGTGAAGTATTATGTATTATTTAATTGACAACTTTAACATTGGATTAATGAATTACTTTGGTTTGATTTTAAAATATTCATTTTCCAAGTTTTTTAATAGGCCTAATTTTACTGATCTCATTATTATTATTATTATTATTATTATTATTAGCACCGCGTCTTACTACCCGTTCGGGTTATACGCACTTACGCTAATGTGTAATGGTAGGGTGATTGTGAGTTTAACGTGGGATCCGAACCACGGTGGAGGCCTGGCATTCCACACATTCACAAGTTGTGATTAATACACGTCTTGTCAGAGGTGAAGGAAGGGTTTGGCAATCAGATAAATCTGTGTCAGGACCGAGGATTGAGCCCCGGACACCCAACACAGAAGTCTGACCACCAGGTCACCTATTTTACTGATCTCAATTCCACTAATTTAAAAAAAAAAAATAAATAATAATAATATATCAAACCGTGTCCGACCCCTTAGCTCAGCCGGTAGCGTGTCTGCCTACTGAGCTATGGGTCCCGGTTTCGATTCCCGGCATGGCCGGAAATTTATCATAGATAAAAATGTGGGTTTCCCCTTTCACAGTGATGAATTAACGGCCGGGGACTGGATGTTGTGCCTGTTCTAGTCTTAAGATAGATTATAAGGCATATGAAGCTACGAAAGGCCTCGCCAGCCGGTAGTGGAAAATATATGGCTGGAATAAAAAAGTGACCACAGGCTGGAAACAGTAATGGGTATAAAAACATCTAACCGTGGCACGATGTGGCTTCTGGTTTGAGCTATATTATCTACACGTCTACACGTCGTAGTGTATTAATCACAACTTGTGTATGTGTGGAATGCCAGGCCTCCACCGTGGTTCGGATCCCAGGTTAAACTGTAGGTCCTCCATTTCATCTCACAATCACCTTAACCATTACACATTAGCGTAAGTGCGTATAACCTGAACGGGTAGTAAGACGCGGTGCTAATAATAATAATAATAATAATAATAATAATAATAAATAATAATAATAAATATACATTTCGTATCATCAATGAGATGTGATGATAGTGAATATGGAGATGTGAGTCAATGGGAGTCTTAACCTAACTTAAAACTAACTAACCAATTCCTGGCGATAATTGGGAGAATTCTCCTTAAGAGAAAAATACTGAAGGTACCAGCCGGGAGTCTAGCCCGGGACCCCTAGACTTGCAGCCAGATGCACTGATCATTACACCACGGGGCTGGTTTTACCGACACTCTGAGAAGTCATGATTATGATTTCGACAATCTGGTGATGGGGCTATGAGGGCATTTTATCGGGCAAACCATTAGAGGTCTGTAATCATAAAGAGATTAAGAACCACTGGTCTAAGGCGTCACTCTTGCAATAGACTGAACTGCAAATGACGGGGAGATCAGGTTCAATTACTGATCGGGTTACTGAGAGCGTTTTTTAATAGATGGTTTTCCACTCTATCTTCTCTAGTTCAATACCTTCCTCATTTCTACCCCATTAGTGTGAATATGTGGATATCCCGGACGGGTAGTAAGACGTAGAGCACGGTACTATTCTACCTTCCTCATCACTACCACATTATTATAAATATGTGGATATCCTGGACAGGTAGTAAGACATGGAGCACGGTACTATTCTACCTTCCTCACCTCTACCCCATTAGTGTAAATATGTGGATATCCTGGACGGGTAGTAAGACGTAGAGCACGGTACTATTCTACCTCCTCATCTCTACCCATTAGTGTAAATATGTGTATATCCTGGACGGGTAGTAAGACATGGGCACGGTACTATTCTACCTTCCTCATCTCTACCCCATTAGTGTAAAATGTGGATATCCTGGACGGGTAGTAAGACATGGAGCACGGTACTATTCTACCTTCCTCATCTCTACCCCATTAGTGTAAATATGTGGATATCCTGGACGGGTAGTAAGACGTAGAGCACGGTACTATTCTACCTTCCTCATCTCTACCCCATTAGTGTAAGTATGTGGATATTCTGGACGGGTAGTAAGACGTGGAGCAAGGTACTATTCTACCTTCCTCATCACTACCACATTAGTGTAGATATGTGGATATCCTGGACGGTAGTAAGACGTGGAGCAAGGTACTATTCTACCTTCCTCATCTCTACCACATTAGTGTAAATATGTGGATATCCGGACGGGTAGTAAGACGTGAGCGCTGTACTATTCTACCTTCCTCATCTCTACCTCATTAGTGTAAATATGTGAATATCCTGGCCGGTAGTAAGACATGAAGCACGGTACTAAGCACAAATAAAACTAACCAATATTTAATATATATTACATAACTAGTTTATCCTCAACCTTCTGTTAGCTCCTATGTGCAGAGGGGTAGGCTACAAATGAATTCCCTTCCCCCTTTTAATTGAGAGGGGGACAGGGGTACTGTATAAATTTCCCGCTTCCCAAAGCTACAGATTACAGGTGCCGTGTTATTAAGTAGCGCTTGCGTAAAGGTTTATAGTGACTATAGGTTACAATACAAGTTTATAATCAAATGGTAAGCCGCATTGTTGGGCGAGTGTTCTAAATGTAAAGCTCTTTTGGACTGGGGACTTTAGTGTTCGAATAGTTTACCATACCTTTTATCTACTCTTTTAGCGTAACTAATATTACATGCTTAGAGCTCAAACGGATACTTTAGGTCCACTTTCATAGTCATACTTAGTACGTCACAAGTGTGGTGCTATACTAAATACAAGACAACTACCTAGACCAGAATGGAATGGGACAGTTTCATAGTCAGACTTAGTACGTCACAAGTGTGGTGCTATACTAAATACAAGACAACTACCTAGACCAGAATGGAATGGGACAGTTTCATAGTCAGTCTTAGTACGTCTCAAGTGTGGTGCTATACTAAATACAAGACAACTACATAGACCAGAATGGAATGGGCCAGTTTCATAGTCAGTCTTAGTACGTCTCAAGTGTGGTGCTATACTAAATACAAGACACCTACCTAGACCAGAATGGAATAGGACAGTTTCGCATATGAAACGTAAAATTAATTTTATTAATGTTTTTAGCAACGTGTCTTACCGCCTGTTCGGTTTATATGCCTATGTACAAATTACACTAATTTTTAGGGATTATGAGCGGTTAATTTAGATGACGTGCATCCGCATTTGCGTGGTGGGATAGTGGAAAACCACTTATGAAAAAATTTAGTGCACCCGACCGGGATTTGAATCTCGGTCGAGTATACTGAGGGTGATTTTTCCAAAATTGTTTTCCACTCTCCCTCCGCGCAAATGCGGGTACACTTCTTATTAATGTAATCATCCTAATCCCTAAATCCGTTAGCGTAATTAGCACATAGCCTAAGTGTATAACATGAACGGGTAGTAAAAAGCGGAGCTAAATAAATAAAAATAAAAAACGCTGATCGGAGAATTAAATAGTTAAGGGATGCTTAGCTTGACCAGAGAGTTGATCGATAATCACTTCCTAATAGTGTTTTTTAAGCACCGTGTCTTACTACCCGTTCATGTTATACGCTTACATACTAATAAGCTAAGGTTTTAGGGATTAGGAAGGTTATATTTAGAGGAAGAGTACCCACATTTGCGTGGAGAGTGAGTGAGTGGAAAACTACTTTGGAAAAACCACCCTCAGTACACCCGACTGAGATTCGAACCTTGATCTCCCCGTCATTGGCGCTCTAGTCTACAGCGAGAGTAGTGTCTTAAACCATGCGGCCACCGCAACTGAAAATGATATTTAAAACACTGATTGTAGATCAACTTACATCTGATCTCTGTTCAAAGGCACTGATAATTATTGTTTATGCAATCGTCCTTTAATGTAACCTTGAAATAAATTATAGATCAATTGTAAAAGCTTGTTTTGGCGGGGCTCGTGTTTATCCGGTAACTATAAAAGGTTAGTTTCTCTCTCTCTCTCTCTTTCTTCAAGACAACTATTTCTTCTTCCTGTTTTTTTTTTTTTTTTTTTTGTGGCACTTGGCCTCGGAAAAGGCTACGTGCTAGATCTTAACAAAAGCTCGTAATGTTTGATTTTGATAGTAACTGTGATATCCGTGTGAATCGTTGCAAGAGAACCCAAAACTGCCGGGAGGGGAATTTCAGGGGATTAAGGGGGAAAGGGGGGGATAAAGGGAGGGAAGGAGATGATTGCACTAGACAGGCGCGTGCTGTGGGTTTTTTGGTGTTAGGAGAGGTTGGTGGGGGGGGTGTTAGGAAAGAGAGGGTAGAGGGGGGTGTGGTGAAAGGGGAGTGTAAGAGAGGATAGAAAACTGTGGGTTCATAGTCGAGTGAAAGAGAGAGTGAATGTGGGTGAGGGAGGGGTGTTTGAGGGAAAAGGGGGGGTGTGGGTGGGGGGGGGGTTGGGGTGAAAGGGGGGGAGGGGGTCGCTCGTTGCTGATATGGTTAAAGTAACGGAGAAACCTAGCCCCCCACAACACAGATGTTTCTGAGCGCTTGAGTGATTGCTTTTCCAAAGATTGATTGGAGACTAACATAATAGCAATATATGAAGCAAAAGAGAAAGAAACGGAAATACAGACAAAAAAAAAAAAAAAGAAAGAGAGGAAAAAAAAAAAGGCCAAGTCTTCTATATGTGTCATAATATTAGGTCGGTTATTGCATATCATATTTCAGCTGTCTGCTTGTTAACTTGTCCAACCCAACCCGTTCCACCCCCCCATTTTCCACCAATTGGATGTACTATTGTTTGATAAGTTATATTCCTTGGTTCAAATCACACTGAATTCGATTGTCATTGGAAACTTGAAGAAAAGGATGTTGGCTAGCTCGTTTCATTTAACGGCGCTGTTTTACTTGGGTGAATTTAAAGATATTTTGTGAAGCGTGTTGCATCTTAACGCACCTACAGTAGTCCCATGGCTTCTTTGGTGCTGAGTGACAGCTCACAGCTGACAGCTGACGGCTTTGAAAAGTTACCAGACCAAATTATGTATCCCTACGCCGAACCATATGATCTGCAAAAACATGTGTTTAGCAGCTGTCACTTCTGACAGTCAAAATTTAGATATATACCTAACTGCTGACTGTCAGAAGTCAGCTGTGAACTGTCAGTCAGCACCAAAGAAGCCATGGAGCTACTATAAGCAGTCTAAGTACTACCCACACCAATGTACGAAATAGAAAGAGAGGGTAGATAATAATTACACTAAAGTCGTGACTATCCGGCCTAAAGGGTGGCATTTCCAGTCCGAATAATGGAAAAGCCGTATAATATGGAATTCAAGTGTAAATAATCTTCAGTATGGGTTTGCCTATAATTTTTTAAATTTTCACATAACATTTAACTTTGTTTTAATATAATCTGCCCATTTTATGATTTCGATGGAAAATAGACATACAGTAATTGTAGGTGACAGTCAAAATTAAACGAGAAACACATTGTTAAAATCATTACCATACAGTAGGCCTACTTTATTTTGGAAATAGTACATCGGCTACCAAGCAAGAACAAAAAGTGAAAATAAAGCTTAGAATGGATTACATTAAAATCATTAAATGTACAGGTTTGTTTATTTTAAAACGCACTTTGTGACACCGAGAATCAGGCCGGATACGGAGAGCCAAATAATCGTGACTTAGTTTAGTTCACCCTGCGACGCCTCTAGTTTATCTGATGATAACACTTTCCCTTCTTCCTCTGACGAGTTTACACACTCACTCTATTTGCAGATGGACTTGGATTGACTTTCTTTTAATAACACATTTTCCTTGTTTCCTATTCTAGATAGACAAATGCTACCACGGACTTTTTTTAATCTACATCATGGCAGGAAGACTCCTACAGGACATTTTAGTGAATAAACAAAAAAAAATTACTTCAATATAAATATACTAATTTGTATGTGAAAACGTAAGAATATTAGTAGAATAATTTAAGAATAATTTTTGTTTATAATTAAAATTCCTCAGGAAGCTGTTTGTATTAATCCTTCTATGGCAAATTATTGAGAGGAGTTGCCTATTAAACTGAAAAATGTAGATTAAATGTAGTTGTTATTAAAACTGTTTGGGTATTAAGGGGGGGGGGGAGCTCATTTCCCCTCCCTACCCCTCTCCCCCGGGTGAGCCACTGAGTCGTCTACTGATTGATGAGAACAATTCATTCTGCTTAACCTGGCAACACTCCAAGACACGCCAATTAGGATTCAGTTTTAATTCACATAATTATTTGAAAATAAAGTATCACAAAAAAGTTGTATTAACTCACGTTGAATAATAATAATAATAATAATAATAAACGTACTCTCACAGTAGACTAGACAGCCGATGACCATGAGATTGAGGTTTGTATCTCGGTTGGGTGTACTAAGGGTGTTTTTTTCCAAAATGGATTTACATTCTCCCTCCACGCATATGCGAGTATAATGTCTCCAAATATAACCTTCTCAATCCCTAAAACCCCTAACGTATCTAGTAGGCCTACATAAACGTATAGTCTGAACGGTAGTAAAACGCAGTGCTAAGAAAGAAAAAAATGAACGATTTAAAAATATTGACAAATAATCTAAGAACAAACCGCAAGTTGTCTTGGTATCATCAATGGAATCTAGAAAATACTACCTAAAGCATGAAATGTTTGGTAATTTTTTTTAAAATTTCTCTTTGAATAACAAATTATTGAAGACATTTTGAAAATTGCACGCCATATGCCTTTTTGAGGGGAGCGATTTGCCGCAAGGCCTACCTAGCTCTTCTTTGTGTAAAAATGTTCACTCACTCCCCCCATCCCCCTTAAATCAACATGGATTTTTGACAGGTCTTTATTAAAAGGGTCGTAGTTTTTATCTTATCGAGTTGGCCTATGGCGGTATCATCCCATGAAAGAGAGATTGAAAGATACGCCCATACAGAGCAACCACCCTCCTAAATCTTTGTCTATTGTGTTGTCTCAAATAATAGGTGCCGTGGGTCGTAATAGAGCACTATACAATCTATTTTTATTGGGAGCAGTCAGCATGCACTTTCTAACAAAGATATTTAATTCAAACATTATTATTAGGTGTTCTGTTTTTTTTAAAGGCTTGTTGCCTTGTCAAAATTGAGTCCTCCAGCATGTCCTATAAGCAGCTTCCTTTTTTATATCCTGAAACTTCATCTTGTTTCCTTGTTTGAGGTCATCCATCAGTTGCATTCGTGCTCTTCCTGGCCCCTTTATTCCCTTCCACTTTACCTTCTGTGACATCCAGAAACCATTTCTTCTCATAATGTGAACCACCCAGTTGGCTTTTCTTTGTATAATCACCTGCAGAAGGATTCATTTCTCATTTACTATTTTTAGAACTTCGTCGTTAGTCACCCGATATGTCCACTTTATCCTCTCTGCTCTACCAGCATCACACCTCAAAGATTTCCAGATATTTATTCTTATTTTTCACAGGGTTAATGTTTCAACTCAATGATGCCCCATACGCAACACTTAAACAGTTTCTTCCTCAATTCCAGGTCCAGTTTGCTAGTCAGTAACATTCTCTTCTTGTTGAAAGCAGTCTTGGTCATTGCTTTCTAGGTCCAATTTTCTAGTCAGTAACATCCACTTCTTGTTGAAAGCAGCCTTGGTCATTGCTCTCTAGGTCCAATTTTTCTAGTCAGTAACATCCTTTCTTGTTGAAAGCAGTCTTGTATTCTTGGTCATTGCTCTCCAGGTCCAGTTTGCTAGTCAGTAACATCCTCTTCTTGTTGAAAGCAGCCATTGTTCTCCAGGTCCTGTTTGCTATTGAACATCCTCTTCTTGCTGAATTTAGCTTTCTTTATCCATTGCCATCTTTGATTTTATCTCCTATGTAGCCTACACTGCGCATCTGACACAATTAAACTTTTCTAAATATTTGAAACGTTTTGCATTCTCCAATTCTTCATTCACCACGACGATGTTAAGAGGTTCTTCCCTGTGGGACATCAGCAATTTATTTTTTAAATTTATAGTTGAAGAGGGATTATCAAAATAGTATATTTATTTTTTCCTAGGAAATATTATAAAAGTCTTGTTTATTGATGACCTAATTTTAAAATTTTGATCCTAATTACACTATAAGATAAAGTAATACAGTAAATCCTTCCTATTCAAGATTAATTTTTTTTTGGGGGGGGGGGAGGGGTCAGTGGTTTAGGTCATCTGGATTAAGCGATAATACTGATAAATGAAGCAAAAAATCAAAAATCTTTGAACACCAACAAATGGAAAATATGATATATGTAGTGTGAAAACAAATAAAAATGTATCACTATAGATCATTTATTTAAGAACAATAAAATGACCATAGATTTAGGATCGATTACACAAACAATAATCATTGATTTGATCAGAGATCAGATGTATAAGTTTATCGCCAATAAATATCTCAAATCTCTATTTCAGTTGCACAAACAATAATCTTGTCGATTATCAATTATTGATCAAATCTCTGATCAAGCTAATCAGCCAATTATCTTCCTTCAACTGTTTGATTCTCCAATAATTTTGTTGATGGAATACATAACATATAAGTTTTAAAAACTGAATTAGTTTTTTCATCCTTATTTTAGTGATTAATAAAAGTAAAGTGTGTGTTATATTTATTTATTTTGAGTGTTATTTATTTTTAAAGTTGGTTAAGGTTAGAAATCTGACTGACCAGCTTGTATGTAATAATTTTATATTACTATCTGGCCTTCATTCATATATGTACACAATAAATAATAATTTAAATGTATGTCACCTTAGCTCAATGGGCAGAGCGTTTATCTAGTGTGCTACCCGCCTCGGTGGCGTAGTTAGCTAACGCGCTAGTCGTGTTGAGCTCGACTACCGAGGACGGGGAGATTGAGGCTCGAATCTCGGTCGGGTGAACTGGGGGGCGGTTTCCTAAATGGTTTTCCACTCTCCCTCCACGCAAATGCGGGTTCACTTCCTCTATATTCAACCTTCCCAATTCCTTACCCATTAGCGTAATTATTACTTAAGCTTATAACCCGAACGGGTAGTAAGACGTGGTGCTAAATAATAATAATAATAATAATAATCATAATCTAGTATGCTCATGGTACCGAGCTCGATACTCCCTCCCGCTCCCCCATGGCCGAATAATTGGTCATTGGTAAAATGTGATGAATTAGTTTTTGGGGGATGGTTGTTATGTCTGTTCTAGATTTAAGTTAGATTATAAGTTGTTTGTTGATATAATCAGACGGTTTAAAAAGTGCACGTTGAATACCTGAAATGAATGTAAAAAAAATAGTTTTAATATTTAAAAACACTTTGCACTATTTCAAACTGTTCTATTTTTTTTAACTCTAAATAAATGAGTGTGGGATTTTTTTAAATATAATTTAATAAATAATTCTCCGAGTATTTCAATAACCAACACGGACATTTAGAACATATAGGCATTAATGATTTTAAACACATATCACCAAATAGCTAGCATTGAACTACATCGGTGGTCACGTGGATTAAAGGTTGGGTTCTTCTGTTCTAGTTTGCCAGTTTAAAGGAGGTCAGGGTTCGAGTTTCAGCCAAACGTATAAAGAGGATGCTAGGGTGGTTTTTCCTAAATTGTTTCCCACATTCCTTTCATTCAAATATAGTTAGCCTACATATCTTCCTCATCTCTTACCACCAAGTGTGATTAAAATGTCCATATTCCAGACGGGAAGTAAGACGCGTTAAAAAAAACAAAAGTATATAAAACACTAGGACTTTGCTAATTTGACACTGGTTAATTCAAAAAATTGGATAATTCGAACCAACCTTAATTCCCCATGAAGTTACTAGTTAAATCAATGGTAAAACATAACATTTATTTCGAATTATAGATGGAAATATTTGTTTAATTCGAATCTTTTTTTTTCTACTCATTTTAAATCTAGTTTAACGATGGCGGAACGCTGACAATTAATGGGGAGATTCTTGAAGAAATAAAGAACAAAAATATCCAAGAATCCTCCGATGAGTAAGACAGCACAGACATCCAACCAGAAGAACCAATAACATTTGTTTCTGAAGAACTTACAATTATGTGAAGCCTGAGAACATTCACTGAATACAAACCAGACGTGAAAAACAACATTTTATGCCTAAATACAAACATGAACTTGAAGATTGTATTTATTGTGTCAAGTTAAGCAAATTACAAAAAAACAAGATAAATAATTTATTCAAACGTAATGGCCAAAACTGATTTAAGTCTGCAATTTTTGCCCTTTTTTTATATAGGCCTATATTTTGTGTTTAGATTTTCCTTGTGTTTTCGCTTATGTATAGATTGTGTCTGTGGGTTTCATGTAACATACTCACTTTGTTCGTTGGGGGCTTCGCCCCCAAATCCCCAGTGAGTTTTCTTTGCAAGTGGATGTAAACTAATGTAATTCCAACGCTGTTTTGAACGTAACAACTTAAAGTTACCGGTATTGTATTGTATATACCGCACCGACCTTAAAGTTGCTCCGCCATTTAGAATTTTTTTTCGGGGATTAAAAATTGAAATTTTAAACTTTTTGGGATTTTCTAGTCAGTTATAGGCTAGAAGCTATAAAATACTAGATTAATTCAATTTTAATTAGAAGTGGAATTATTATCTGTGTTAAGTAGATACAATATCAAAAATGAAATATGATTACATATAACAGCTATACGAACATAGAATATAACATTTTTAAAGAAGTTTTAGCACTTCATTAAAAGTCAAGTTAAAATCAAAGAATCAATTTATAAATGCGATGGCTATATGAGCAACAAGAAATAATATATTGAAAAGTTTGGCAATTTAATTACAAGTCAAGGTTCTTAAGTATTAATATTGTAACAAATAATAAAATATTATGAACATCACAATTGTAAACATATTAAAAATTGTTAACAAGTATACAAGTTTGATTAGAAAACATGTAAATGACTAAATTTTGGTTGATATGATATTAAAACGACATATCTGAATAAAGAAATGTGATTGAATAAATTTGTTAAAATTGAATTAATTCTTAATTTATTAATCCCTTGTTCCTTAGAAAATTTCCATTTTATTGGAAATGTGCTTCTGTGTCTACATGTTTCGATGCATAACAGGCATCATCTTCAGGACATGTTGGAGAATGATCGTTGAGTTCCTGAGTGATATTGTATCTACTTAACACAGATAATAATTCCACTTCTAATTAAAATTGAATTAATCTAGTATTATATATTTCGTTCCTTACTACCATTCATAATGTTTTTTAGAAGCTAAATTTCAAGTTTCTGGCTCATCTGGAAGTGGGTAAACATTAATGTCGGTGAGTGAGTCAGCCATGTGGCTTTATAGTAGTATATAATATACCCTGTATGTGTTTATATGTAGAATTTTTGAGGCTATTGATTTGTTTTGCACCAACTGCCTGAGTAGTCATGAAAATGGTTAATTCTAATTTTGGATATTTCGAATTATTTTAGATATCCCTTGAACCTCTAATTAAGTAAGATCTACTGTATATTTAATCAAACATGTTTATATAATCTGTGGTCCGCAACACGCCCAGAATTGTGAATCTGGCCCTTCAGCTAATGAGTTTGAGACCACTGCCTTAGACCATGTGGCCATAGGAGTGGGTCAAATTTTAAAATACTCAACTTTGGACAGAATGCTTCATTTTTCGATCAGGATTATCTGTAACAGAATTTAATATAGCTTACCATAAGATTGTGTCCTACCATTTATTTTTATAATTTTTACTTTCTCTCGAACCCTCTGAGAAATAAGTATTGTGATCGTTAAAAAAAATTAAGCTCGAGATTTTGAGGCCCCATGAAACCTTAAAAGTTATTTTCGCGATGCCATCCGTCTGTCTGTATCTCGACCTAGAGCCGAAACCATTTTACCGATTGGCTATCTAGGGTTTTAATAAGTTTACCCAAGGTTTTTTTAAAAATTATATGTTCAACCTTAAAAATTAAGGGTAGTATACTGAAAGGGAAAAAAGAGAAAAAAACCCTACTTTTTCAATATCTGCTCCAGCTATTTTGATTAAATTTTGTATCTAGACACTGTTTAACATAACAGTACAAACAAAGTGTAAATTATAGTTTTCCCATGAAAATAACTTTAAGGGTAGGCCTACTTCAGGCCTACATATGCATAAATTTCCAATATCTCCGCAAATATTTCAACTACGAAATAATCTATCACTGTAAAATTCTAGTACTATTAAATATAAAAATCTTTTATTTCTTTGATGCTGACTGACAGCTCACAGCTGACAGTTGACAGCTTTGAAAAGCTACCGGACCAAATTATGTATCCCTACGCCGAACAATATGATCTGCAAAAAATATATGTTTAGCAGCTGTCACTTATGACAGTCAACATTTAGGTATATACCTAAATGTTGACTATCAGAAGTCAGCTGTGAGCTGTCAGTCAGCACCAAAGAAGCCTTGGGGCTACTGTATATTGTATTATAATATCTATAATTTCTTAGTTATAAACAAATATTTTATAAGCCTTATTTTTCTGGAAATCTTTAAAATGTGAAATTGATTGATATCCTCATTGGTTGACAGAGCTTGTTCCTCCTTCCTCGATATTTCTGTAACAGTGTATATTATGATATTCTCTCCTATTTTTTTCTTTTTTTTTCTGCAACAACGTATATTATTTCATCTCGCACATCTTACAAGATAAACGTAAATATGTCAATTTTTAGGTAAAAGAGCGAGAACGTCTGTATTATACACGGTACCCTTTATTTTAAAAAGATTCAGAATATTTTTTTATTCACTTTTCCGGATGTAAATAACAACTGTGTAGTCGAACTGTCCAACAAAATCTTGTGTAGGTATGAATAATCCCTAGTTCTGAAGCACACGATAAATCAACTTTTTAAAAAAAAAGACCCCATAATAATAATAATAATAAAAATAATGATCTGTCACTACCTTGATCTTCTCCCGTCTCTACGGTGGTGGAAACTACCATCAAGCCCCGCCCCCAACAAGCGAGAAAAGACCCCCCATACCCCGATACCCCCTTTGGAACGTTTTGAGAGGTTTCATTGGTTCGTAGCCAAACCTTCCTTTTTATCGATGTTTCGGAGCGAGAGCTTGCCGCCAAATAAATATGACGCTTTATTAAAGGCGTCTAAATACACACACACACACACACACACACACACATACCTAGGATTTAGGTGTTTTCAACGCCTTCTCGAAACTTCTAAAACCCCCGGAAGGTTTACTAGGAGTCGATTGGATGAAACATAAACAACATTTTCCAGGATTAAGTTATTAATATCATTCCACCAGTTGTTCTTTATGTTTGAAACATGGGTCACCTAACTTAGGTAGCGAGACGAGATTTAAGGTGATTGAAAACAAAGTAGACCTACTTAAGGAAATATTTGGTCCAAAAAGGATTGAAGATAATTTTGAGAATCGAGGAGGTGACATAATGATGAAAACTCATTTTCAGACATTGTTAAGATAATCATATCTCGTAGATTACGGTGGGCAAGACATAAAGCACGAATGGGAGAATCTAGAACCTTGTTCAGGGTACTGACTGGCAAACCAATGGGAAGAGACCATTGGGAAGACCTAGACACAGGTGGGAAGATAACATTAAAATGGACCTGAAAAAGATAGGCTGTAATGAGTTGGACTTGATAGAACTAGTTCAAGATAGAAATAAGGTATAATGAGGTGGACTGGATAGAACTAGCTCAAGATAGAAATAAGGTATAATGAGGTGGACTGAATATAACTAGCTCAAGATAGAGATAGACTGTAATGAGGTGGACTGGATAGAACTATCTCAAGATAGAAATAAGGTGTTATGAGGTAGTATGGATCTCTATCTCAAGATAGAGATAGGGTGTAATGAGGTTGACTGGATACAGTGGCGTATTCTGAGAAAATTAATAGGTATGCTGTACTCTAAAAGTTGCAGGGGAGATTTGGAGGCCAAGAACCCTCAACAACCGTTGTCCAAGAATGCCAAGGGAAATATTTGAAGAGGTGTGCCTATAGAATAGTGGTACTCGAACATTTATTATTTCTCCTTAACTGTATGCTATCATAGGAAATTTTAAGGCCCCCCTATCTCCCTTACTCCCATATTCTCTCTTTTTTTATCAATCCATAACGATGATTACCATCCACTAAAAATGTAATAAAAGTAACTCCATGGTGTCAGCCCGCATTAAGGCTATACCTATCGAGTGGCTACCAAATTGTTTGGCGAATTAGTGCCAACTCTTGCTAATAGAGGGTGTGAATTGTCAGCACAACGACGCTTCCAGACTTTAAACTCGGTTTTTATACTGGAGCCACTACTACTTTATTCGAGTAGCTCCTTATTTATCCACACTAGACTGAGTCTAACATGTTCCAGATCCACTGTTTCCCAGATAATCTGGAAGGACTTCTCAGAAAATCTGGAAGCGCCGGGAGTCAAACCCGGGTCCGTAGCCAGAACCTATAAGCACTAGACCACAAAGGCGGTCCTCAAATTGTAATGATATCTACATGGTTATAAATTTAAGTAAATATTAATGTCGGGGCTAAGAGTAGTATGGGTACATTTCTGAATGCACCAGAGAGACAGATACTATTCAATTAGCCTAGTGTAATTAAAAACACAAGTAAACAATGCTCAAAACAAACTATCATAATAAGAGTAAAATGGAGTGGTACCAAGCGTCCATCAAATCCTGGTGAGAGGGAATCAGGTGGATTGTCCAACTCAAATTGTAATTAAAACTATTTCTTAAAGCCTAACTTATCTCACACAATGCTGCTTGGAAACAATGAGTCTTCCAACTTGAGAATTTATGCTACAGAAGCTCTACTCTACTCTAACATAGGGGAGATTATCTCGAACTATTAATACTCTATCACTACGTCATCGGTTTATTACTAAGATATTTACACAGATATTTTGCTGTAAGCAGTGGTGCACCCAAGGGGAAGAGGGGCAAACAGGGTATTTGACCCCACCCCCCCTTTCCCCAACACCACAAATAATTTTAATAGACATTTAAATAATAAGAAGTATAACTAAAATATTTAGCATTGAAGATGTGTCGAATGTATAGGCTACATTTTAAAACCAGGCTTCTGACTCAAGCCTAGTATTCAAAAGGTTTACCTTTACATACAAAATTAACAATTGAAAAACCCCCACAAATAATAACTTCGATTAACATTCGCATTATTTAAATCTCTTAATTACTATAAAACTACTCCAAATAATTTCTAAAAGCATTTAATATTCATAAATATTCTCGGCCTTCAGGGATTAGGGGGCTGTGAAACCCCAAACTCGCTCTCTCCATCAAAATTTCATTCTTGCTACAGCCTTGATTGAATGCCTCCCTCCCCAAAGTAAATGTCTGGGTGCGCCACTGATTAAGTAAATTATATGGAAATATATTTTATTTTACCTTTTCCTTCTAAATTATCTTGAAATGGTGAAATTACACTCCTGACTTTTGGGATTCTTTGATGTACAATTATATAAAGTCACAATGACTAATAAGTCGTTAATGTAAAACAAAAACTAAAAGAACAGTATTAAAACTCCGCAAATCCTTTCTACTAAAGAAAAACAAGAATTACGGTCAACTACGGTTAAAGTAGCCTCGTCACCCGCACCCCTCCCCTTTCCTCACTCTACCAGTGCTGAAATGCCTAAATTTGAAAGAGTGGTTGGATGTAGAATGCCTAAACATAGCTCACTGTATTTCATTAGTGTATAATTTAAAGCTTGTTACGTATACGAACTATTATTTAACAATTAATTCTATGTAATTATACTTAAACTATACTTTATTAGATTAATAAATAAACATTGTGATCTTGAACTTTTTTCAATAGTTGGTACAATGCTTAGCTTGCTTCACATGAACAGCATGACCTGGGGTGTAAAAACCCGAGCTCATTGGCCAATGACTTGTGGGTGAGTTGAAAGGAATGTTTTGCAACCCCCTAGACATTGTTCAAGGTCATTAGAACCTCCCTAGCTTGCCTTGCGGTTCTCAAACAGCAGGCCCTGGGTTTACTATTGTGTTAAGTAGAGCCTTTTTGGAAGAAGAATTACTTAAAACACATTATTCTTGGAACATGAACCAATATGAGTTTTAAAATTAATAATTCATTACAAGTATGTTTATTAACAATTTAAACATTAGTATTTACATAGTTTGCACAAACAACATTGAATTTTAAAAAACTAGTCCATATCATTATGGGTATGCGGCGCAGGACTAGCATACCCGGAGAATACGCCACTGACTGGATATACTATCTCAAGATAGAAATAAGTTGTTATGAGGTTGATTGGATATAACTAGCTCAATATAGAGATAGATTGTGATGAGGTGGACTGGATATAACTAGCTCAAGATAGAAATAGGGTGTTATGAGGATGACTGGATATAACTAGCTCAAGGTAAAGATAGGGTGTAATGAGGTGGACTAGATAGAGCTAGCTCAAGATAGAAATAAGCTGTTATGAGGTTGATTGGATAGAACTAGCTCAAGATAGAGATAGACTGTGATGAGGTGGACTGGATATAACTAGCTCAAGATAGAGATATGGTGTAATGAGGATGACTGGATATAACTAGCTCAAGGTAAAGATAGGGTGTAATGAGGTGGACTGGATAGAGCTAGCTCAAGATAGGGATAGGGTGTAATGAGGTGGACTGGATAGAACTAGCTCAAGATAGAGATAGACTGTGATGAGGTGGACTGGATATAACTAGCTCAAGATAGAAATAGGGTGTTATGAGGATGACTGGATAGAACTAGCTCAAGGTAAAGATAGGGTGTAATGAGGTGGACTGGATAGAGCTAGCTCAAGATAGAAATAAGCTTTTATGAGGTTGACTGGATAGAACTAGCTCAAGATAGAGATAGACTGTGATGAGGTGGACTGGATATAACTAGCTCAAGATAGGGATAGGGTGTAATGAGGTGGACTGGATATAACTAGCTCAAGATAGGGATAGGGTGTAATGAGGTGGAATAGATATAACCTATCAGAGTCCTATTAAAACCTGCTAAAATTATTATAATAGGCTACGAATAAAATGAATCCAATTTGAAGTAAAACAAAATCCAACTTGAGTCTCAATACTTTTTAACATTTATCTCGTTAGAAGATTAAAAACCTTTAGGTTAGAATATAAAATGATATTTCATTTCCAAGATAATGGGAAGATGTTAACATCGGAAATAGGATCAATATACACGGGATTTGTGCTCATAGCAACACATACACAACACACACATACACAGACACGTTGATATTTCTCCATGATCAGTTTTTTTCAATAGCCTACACCATATAAATGTAAATAAAAAAGAGCGATTCTTGCTCATACTTGTGTACATTCAAAAAATTATTCAACGATGTTCTGGGGAAGGTCAGCCTTTAAGGTGCTTTAAGGTGCTAGAAAAAATAGTCAAGCAGAAATTCCTTGAAAGCCAGAAAGCAAGTGGGCTTATAGACCCTAATGTTCCCGGGTGTAGCAGTCCGTCATTAGGAGAACAAACAGGGGAGGAGGAAAATATAGATGAAAATACCATTTGTAATGTGATATAATTCGATTCACAAAGATCCATTCTACACTCCTATAACAATTACCTTTTGTTTCCTGGATATTCAGCTCTTACTAATCAACCAAAATATGTGGATTTTTGGACTTTTCAGAATAGAAAATTTTAATATTTTAACTATGTGTTCAAGTCTATATATGTTTAGGGTCAACCTCAGTGGTCTTGGGGTAAAGTGCTCACCTCATAACCCATTGATCGTGGGTTCAAACCCACCTGAGGTCGACGAATTTTTCTTGAGCGATAAAACCCGTAGCACAACTTCCTTCGGAGGGGGAGTAAAGTCGTTGGTCCCATGTAAATTGTCACATGTAAAATAACACTGGAAGGTATGTGAAAATACCTTTACCAGCAAAATTGGTAGGCCTTTTCACTCTCAAATAATTAAATAAATAAAATATAGACAAAGGCGTACGCCACCACATTGATTAAGGGGGTGGAGAGTGGGCAAAGATTATATTGGAGGACCTATACCCTTGAAATAACCTGATTTTAAGGCCCTAAATCTCCTTAAAACTTACCTTTCTTTTGTGATTTGCCGTGGAATGTTGTCAGAGTAATCAGATTTAGCTTGAACTGTAGGCCTACCTATAAATTGTTCTCATCACTCAGTAGAACACTCAATGGTCATTGGTCAGATATCAACAAAAATAGGTGACCTGGTGGTCTAGGGGTAAGGTGTCAGACTTCTGTGTTGAGGGTACGGGGTTCAATCCTCGGTCCCGGCACAGATTTATCTGATTGCCAAACCCTTCCTTCACCTCTGACAAGACGTGTATTAATCACAACTTGTGAATGTGAGGAATGCCAGGCCTCCACCGTGGTTCGGATTCCACGTTAAACTGTAGGTCCTCCATTTCGTCTCACAATCACCCTACCATTACACATTAGCGTAAGTGTGTATAACCCGAACGGGTAGTAAGACGCAGTGCTAATAATAATAAAAATCAACAAAAATAAACCCCGTATTTTTGTATGTAGGGAATAGCCTGCGTGTGATTGGTCATACGAGGACCGAGTAAGATCAAATATATCAATAGTACAGTTTTAGCATGTTCTGCTTAACCTGGCAACATTCTATGACACGTCACTGGATCTCTTAACCTGTTTCTTGAGATGAAATAGACAAAAGTTCCAATAACTGACACTAAAAGTAGGTATTAAAAACAATGGGTCTTAGCACTACTGTATCTTACTACCCATTCGGGCTATACGCATGTATTAATAGCAGTAATGGTTTTAAGGATTATAAAGGTTATATTATTAGGAAGTGTAGCCACATTTGCGTTTAGGGAGAATAGAAAACCATTTAGGAAAAATCAACTTCAGTACACCCGACCGAGATTTGAAATTGGATTTCCCCATCATCGGCAGTCTATTCTCTGTGAGAGTAGTGCCTTAGACCATGCGGCCACCGAAGCGGGTCCAATGTTTTATTATTTTCCACACCGAATAACCATTTCCAAGACCTTAGATTTAATTTCATTTATTCAAGTTATTTAACGTGCACTTTCTGAACGACTTATTATTATCAGCACACAACTTACAAATTAAAACCTAGAACACACACAACAACCAACCCCGGCCGTTAATTCATCACTATGAAAGGGGAAACCCACATTTAACCAATGATACATTTTTCAGCCATGACAGGAATCGAACCTGGCACACTTAACTCAGTAAACAGACACACCATTCACCATTTTGATGACTTTTTTATAAGTGTAATATTTCATAATTTTTTAAAAATATTTTTTGAGACATTCCCGTCAACTCACGGGAAAATCCTTGCGACCCCAGGTTTGGGAACCTCTGTTATTAGGCCTATATATAAAACCAAAAAATAAAAGAATCTAAACTCTCACATTATTTTTTTATTAAAAAAATATCTCTAAAATTGTCTTTTTTAAGATACACAGTTGTGTCAAAAAGTAATTTTTTCACACACGCCCACGTTAATTGTTATATATGTTTGCATTTTACCGGCAACAAACACAAACGCACACACACACACACACACACACACACAAAAATATCCGTTTCTAAATAAATCATCTCATATATTTTTTTGTATGTAATGACTGACACTTCTTATAAAACTTCCCTTCATACAAAATAAAAATAAATATCTGTTAGTGATTTCTGTGTTGAGTTATTCATTGTTAGCAAGAGAAAAATCACAGGAAAAGGAGGGCAAAAAAAAAAAGATAGAAATTAGGCGGTAAGGGAGATTTTTTTTTTCTGTAAGGGGGTACAGGAGCTGTATATGTGGGGGGGGGGGAGGGGGATGGGAGTCAGACGCAAAAAAGTGAGTTGATGTACGGGTGGATTAAACTCCCTTACCCTGGCATCCCCTTTTCTCCCCATTTCCATGGGCCCCTTCTCCCTCCCCATACCACCCACACACCGCGCCCCCCCCCCCCCCCCACCTTCCCCCATCTCCCTGCTTGCTTTCAAAGCCATGGGCCCTTACGCAGCCCATCAATTGCAGAAATTGGCTTTTCCTCGGCCAGCCCTCCATTTGAAGCTATCAACAACAGAAGTCGCTTGCTGAATAATAAAAAACATGGGCTGGCAACGCCTGCCTGCCTGCCTGCTTGCTTGCTAGCTTGCCTTCTCTTCTGAATCTGACTGCAAGGGAGTGGAGGAAGAGAACGGTATAGAGAGCGGTTATAGAGAAGAGAAGGAGACATACACACATACAGACACACATACACACAAAAAAGAGTGACAAAGATGAGAGGTCTGAGGGAAGGGGGACGAACGTACTGCAAAGTTGAAGAGGGAAAAACCGAAGCGAACGTAGAATGATATAGTAGGGAGGGATGGAAGGATGAGGGGGTGGAGGTGGTGGGGGGAGGGGGTAGAGAACTGTGAGAGACTAAGAGAAGGAAACAGACATGGGGGATTATGATCACTTAAAAAGCTGAGCTCTTTCCTCCTTTTAGATAGGATTTAATGAACATAAGGGCGCGGTTGTTTACACGCTTATCTTGGGAGATAGAATACAAATAAAATGCCGGGAGGAAAATAAAGTAGATAACGGGGTTTATTGTCTATGTTAAACGATTCTCTAATTACTACAAATATGTGTGTATTTTTTTAGTCATAATTATATAGTAATGAAGCCTCAAGAAGGATAAAAGGAAAAAACGAGACCTAAAATCAGCCTTTACATACAAATTCGGGAAATGATTCTATTAAAACAAATGCTCTTTATTTATTTAGAAATAACAATATGTTTAATTTTATGATCAATAGCTGTACAACATTTTTCGGTGGTCGAATGGTATAAGGCGTCACTCTCGCAATAAACTGGACTACCGATGACGGGGAGATCAGGGTTTGAATCCCTGTCGGGTGTACTGAGAGTGTTTTTTTTCCTAAATATATTTTCACTCTCCCTCCACGCGAATGTAAGTACACGTCTTTTAAATTCAACCCTCCTTAACCCTAACACATTAGGATGATTAGTACGTCATATTCCTAGACCCGGTAAGACACACAGAGAAAAAAAAACACTAAATAACTTTACATATTTTGTAAGTCACGTCAATATCTGGATTTTCTTGCGAATGTAAAGTTGGAGCACCTTCCTAGAAAATACGGTCAACATTAATATCATTTTACTGTATTATCATTGTTATTTTATAGGTATCTATAAATATAATAAATCCCTTAGGCCTGTCTATAAATTCGATTGTCTGTTTTATGCCAGTACTCATAAGATCAAGACGGGACTTCCGTTGTAGGCCCTTAGGGGGGGTAAGACTGAGCGAGCGACTAAAATATAAAATATAACACTTGGTTGTAATGAAGGTGGCCAGACTGGAGCGAGCGAGCGAGCGAGCGCTTGAGAGCGCACGCTTAAAGAAACTGGTTATATTTTTTAAGGCGCGCGCTTGACCCGGTACAGTCTAGTTTACAGGCGCTAGACAATATTATTGTATGTTGGTTGATTGAGAGCTAGGAAAACTTCTCACTTTGACATTTTTTATTACATATCGATAGGCTTAGCACACTTGCTACTAACGGCCTAATTTAATTTGTAAGATCATAAACCATACTTTTATGTATGTATATACATATGAATTAAAAAGTATATATATATATAGCCTACATATATGTGTAAAACTGATATGTTAAAATACTTCAATATTATCAAAGTAGGCCTTTACAATAAGAATCACTATTAGCGTGGAGAGAGGATGATAAAACGCACAACAATAAATCACTTGTTAAAACCCCCTCAGTTCACTGAGCCAAGATTCGGAGCCTCATCGTGACAACTAACGAGAGCTATCTGCTAATCATGCGCTCGTCAGTCTGGCCACCCAGTCGCTTGCGCGCTCGCTCGCACACTTGTCAGTCTGGCCGAACCCTTACTCCTTATTTTTCGGCCTTACACCGTTCAGCTGTTACCCATTCCGAACCTACCAAGGACATTGGGCCAGTTTCATAGTCAATTTAGTACGCCTCAAGTGCGGCGCTATACTAAATACAAGACGTCACCTACCTGAAATTGAATGGATTGGACCAGTTTCATATGCGAAACTGGCCCATTCCATTCAATTTCAGGTAGGTGACGTCTTGTATTTAGTATCGACTAGCACTTTAGGCGTACTAAATCTGACTATGAAACTGGCCCATTGAGTCGCCTGGCCTACAAAGGAATACTGGGCTGATTTTATGTATGAATACCGAGTCACCGTCGTGACTCTTAACCTCTTTTTATGATTAATTAATAATATACCTTGAGGTAAAACCAATGAAGTGTAGAAGTAAGTAACTTAATTTCGTTTGATAGTGATAGAGTAATGAGATGGATGATAGCACTGGGTTTCGGGTGTAGGTAGGATTTTCTTTTCTTAGGATTTGGGAAGGTGTGTTTAAGGTATGATGGTGCTTTGTGGGTGAATTATGAAGGTCATTGTTTGGTCAAGTCCGGGTAGGGGATAGGGGTTGGTAAGATTTTCTTTTCTTAGGTTTGTTCTGGAGGTGATACATTTCCATTCCCCATCTGGGGCAGACCCTAGCGCCGGTATTATTCTCTGACTCGTAAAAAAAAAGGGGGGGGGAACATGTAAGCTATATATTATAACGCTATCTCATCAGCGAGCGAAACAATTTTGAAAAAAACCTACTGTTAGTGTGGTTACATTTGCGTTTTAGATTTGTAACAATTCAAAATATATTAATTTTGAATGTGTAAATCTCTTTTTAAGTCTCCTTGGCAGTGAGGTATTTGGAAAGATCAAACAAACCAATTAAATAAGCTATATATATATTCTTGGCAACGAATGTTTTTGAGGTAGACACAAACATGAAGAATAAATATAGGCTATTTAATTTAATAAGAAAATTTATTGTATTCATTTTTGGCATTATTATTGTCAACTAAAGGTTCGAATCCACAGAGTATGTTTTCAGTAATTTTATGATGTGAATTAAGTGTATTTAGTTTTTGTTTCTTGGTATTAATAAAACAGAACAATTTTGTTTGGTATGTTAGGGCACTCACTATAGAGTGCGTATTTCAATTTACTTCAATTTTGTTTTTAGATATTTAATTTAAGCAATTAATTTTGGTATCCACTGCAACAATGCCTCCACGTAAGAGAGCCAATGATAGCGTGCTTGCATTTGCGTCTAAAACTTAGGTATATTTTCAGGGTCTATTTAGTTTTGTTTCTTTGGTACTAGGAAAACAGCACAAATTTATTTGTTGTGATAGGGCGCTTACTATGAAGTGCTTCTTTAAATTTACTATATTTCTGTTTCTTAGATAGTAAATTTATTCATTTAATAAAAAACTTAAGATTTTTCTGCGCATTCGAATTTTTTTTAGTGCTGCATACCATCACATTATCTCTCCATCACGCACAGTAGCGTTGTAAAAAACCAAGAGTAAGAGATTATCACACATCGTGGCTGATGTTGCGGGTACATAAGATGGCACGTGATATGAGTTGGTTATGGAGGAGGGGGCGGGGGCGAGCTATCTGTCAGATTGTCTATTCGTAGTACAACTGTAGTAGGCCTTTATAAAATCTCCCTCGCAATTTCACAAACACACCCCTAAGAGATATACAACCCGCCGTGAATAACCATTCAGAGCAACTTACATTAGGTGGCTTCACAAAGATTTGTAACAATTTTTTTTTTGTGTTAATCAATCCACTGTAACCTTTTCATTTAAAGAGTGGTTCGAAATTTTAGATAACTAGGTTTGTCATTTGTATACTGATCCGAGGGTATTTGGTTTGATTTCCGGTATGCTGATAAAATTGTATCATTTTATAAATCAGAGCGGCCCCTTTCGAAGTGATGTAGTGAATTTTAAGAGCAGTGGCGTGGCGTTAAAGGTTACCAAGGTAAACAGAGTTATTTTAAACTGTAGTTGTATTATTATTCTCATCATTCAGTAGAACAGTAATTAGTCAGGTCCAAAAAGAGAAACATTTTCATGTGAGATGCAGAGCAGAGCCCACATATTATTAATCAAATGGGAACAGATTAGGTGAGAACATATCACAGTTACAGTTTTAACAATCTCTGCCTACCCTGGTCAAATGGGGACAGAGTGGGTGAGAACATATCACAGTTACAGTTTTAACAAGATCTGCTTACCCTGGTCAAATGGGGACAGAGTGGGTGAGAACATATCACAGTTACAGTTTTAACAAGATCTGCTTACCCTGGTCAAATGGGGACAGAGTGGGTGAGAACATATCACAGTTACAGTTGTAACAAGCTCTGCTTACCCTGGTCAAATGGGGACGGAATGGGTGAGAACATATCACAGTACAGTTTTAACAAGCTCTGCTTACCCTGGTCAAATGGGGACAGAGTGGGTGAGAACATATCACAGTTACAGTTGTAACAAGCTCTGCTTACCCTGGTCAAATGGGGACGAAATGGGTGAGAACATATCACAGTTACAGTTTTAACAAGATCTGCTTATCTTGGTCAAATGGGGACGGAATGGGTGAGAACATATCACAGTTACAGTTTTAACAAGATCTGCTTACCCTGGTCAAATGGGGAAAAGAGTGGGTGAGGGAATATCACAGTTACAGCTGTAACAAGCTCTGCTTACCTGGTCAAATGGGACAGAGTGGGTGAGGGAGAACATATCACAGTTACAGTTTTAACAAGCTCTGCTTACCCTGGTCAAATGGGGACAGAGTGGGTGAGGGAGAACATATCACAGTTACAGTTTTAACAAGCTCTGCTTACCCTGGTCAAATGGGGACAGAGTGGGTGAGGGAATATCACAGTTACAGCTGTAACAAGCTCTGCTTACCCTGGTCAAATGGGGACAGAGTGGGTGAGGGAATATCACAGTTACAGCTGTAACAAGCTCTGCTTACCCTGGCAACAATACACGATGTGACACTTTGCAAGGTTGATGTGGAATAAGTAGTTTGTAATTTGTTTGCTGATATAATCAATTTGTTTGGAAAGTGCACGTCAATTCCCCTAATTTAAAAAAGTTAAAACTGTGATCTTATTAAATTGAATAATATCTACAGAAAAAACGTCATTACTATTATGAAAACATTGAACACTAATCAGTCATTATAATTTCTACTTAATTTTAGATCTTTTTTTCACTTCTTACTGCCCATACATTCTAATCGTATATTTACTTTAATGGGATAGTTATGAATAAGGAAGGTAAAAATTAGAAGAAATGTGCATGCATTCACGAAGGGGGTAAATGGGAAACCATTTAATAAATATCACCTTAGAATATCCAGCCGGGATCGTATCTTAGTCTTCTATGACAACATTTTTTGGTGTTATTATTGAGTTTACACCATATTCAGGTCTTATTTATGAGAAATGGGATATTCTGTTAAATACGTATTATAAGAAAATTTGTGAAAATGTTGAGGTCTTCAATGCAAAAAATTTTTGTGGGATGATCTCAAAATTAGTGTAACTAGTACATAAGCATATAGCCCAAATGGGTAGTAAGACGCAGTACTAAAAATAATAAGTCGTCTGGACAAATGAGGAGTTACTTGAATGAAAAAGTAGCAGCTCCGGTCTAGAAAAATGAGTTTGACGGCCGGAGGGTTCGTCGTGCTAACCAAATGACACTCTCTAACCGCAGAAGTTGGTACTATCTTTTCCAACAGACGGTGATAGCTTAGTCAGTATGGCTTGGTTGGGGGCTGACACCGTGGAATTTCATGGGCCGTGGTGCTTAAGAATTATTATAAAGCAACGAGACAAACTTATCGAAATTTGTAATAATTATTTTAAAAGATAGACGTTAAATTTGTGAAATTGTGTGGATCTTAAATTACTATGTGTATTGAGAGTAACTATCCGTTCTTACTGACAGTAAAAGACCCATCGTACCTAGACACAAAGTTAAAACTTGACCAACTTTATCGATTGTAACTGATTTCATGGAAAACATCAGTTCAGCTTGTAATAGCTTTGGACATTGTGTACTATAGTTGTAAACTATGAGACTAGGCAGTAGATACAATAGAATGGTCTTTGTTCTTTACCAGTCTGTATCTTCATTTCTTCTTACCAGTCAATAGATATAGGACGGTAATTTGAAGGTTCTTTTTTCTTTACCAGTCTGTCTGTTCATCTTGGGTGATTTTATCACTGCCAGTCAATAGACATACGATAATTCTTTACCAATCTGTTTGTTCACCTTGGGTGATTTTATCACTGCCAGTCAATAGACATACGATAATTCTTTACCAATCTGTTTGTTCATCTTGGGTGATTTTATCACTGCCAGTCAATAGACATACGATAATTCTTTACCAATCTGTTTGTTCATCTTGGGTGATTTTATCACTGCCAGTCAATAGACATACGATAATTCTTTACCGATCTGTTTGTTCATCTTGGGTGATTTTATTACTGCCAGTCAATAGATGTACGGTAATTTTAATAAAGACAGCTAACCCCAAAATTTAGTGAAGAGCAATAAGAAATATACCTTTTTTATATAAATATGCTAAAACGATTTTGATTGAATTTTTTATCCAGGCATTGTTTAACACTATAAACAAAATGGTAGTTCTCATTTCCCCATGAAAATGACTTTAAGGGTAATAAGGATAAATTTCCATTTTTGATCAAATCTTTGCACCTATTTGAAATACGAAATAGTGTAGGCTATTATTGTAAAGTTATTTTACTATTCAAAATTAAAATATTTTACTGGAGTATATTTGTATAAAACCAATAGTTTCTGAGCTATAAGCGTGTATATATATTTATATACATATATATATGTTATTAAAAAGTTGATTGTTGTGCTCTTTGGTGGATTGTTTCTGCAACAATTTGTATTATTTGATTTTAGAAATATTACTAGTTTTTAGTAAATGTCTTTATTTTAGGATAGCACGCTTCGGTAGCCACATGGTTTAAGGCATCACTCTGGTAATAGACTATACAGCCGATGATGGGGAGGTCATGTTTCGATTCCGGTCGGGTGTACTGAGGATATATCTCCCTAATTTGTTTCCTACTCTCTCTCCGTTCAAATACAGGTACATTTCCATTAAGTTAAACCTTCCTCTTCCCTGACCCATTAGAGTAATTATTACACAGGCGTGTAACCTAAACGGGTAGTAAGACACGGAGCTAAAAAAAAATTAAGATAAAAGAGAGAGAAAGTCTATGCGGTGCACCGTACCATTCTTTCCTCTTCCTACAGCCAAAAATAGTGGCCCCAACTAACTATCAACTATAATTTGTGGCCGATAGGTATTATTTATCTTACCCACTATATATTACTTATAACAATACATATTGTAGAGAGTTATTGCTTTAGTTGCTCTTTGGGGAGTCCTTCTCTGGATGTCTGTCGTTGAGCCAAATAGTTTAGGCGATTGGCCTTTTTCATTTGGCGTGGGAATGCAGAGCCATGGGAACAAACAGTTATCTTCAAGAATTTGTATTGTTTTCAAATTTTCTTTTCGGAAACGGTTTGTTCAAGAATAGAAGCATGTTGATTATTTTATAGGCTACTTTTTATATACACACCTCCTCTATAGTTTTAACAGTGATCAAATATTAATAATTTTGACATTTTTCAATAGAAAACTGCCGGCTGCGTAACAAAAATTAAGAAAATGTAACAATTAATAAACATTGATACATTATTTTAGAAGGGGTGTTGAAAATATTAACATAAACATTTCACTCGTTCTCGAGAAAACTGATATTTCAAAACGTATGATTTTTCCTCAAGATCTGTCCGGTAGCTAGCGCCATCTACGATTTTCGTAATCCTTCTGTTCTTGTTGGCGCGGAAGGATACTTAGGTCAATTGTAAAGCCACGCCATGCCCTTCACCGTCCCAACCCACCACCCCACAAAATAGGTTTTAGATTTGCATTCGACAGGGCTAAGGGCTTTAATTGGGTATGTAGGGGATTGAATGATTCTCTTTTTTGGGAATCCTGGGTTGGAGTTCGTCGTGACGATTATATGGGTTTGGTATTGATATTATATATGTATATGACGTTAATTTGTTGAAATTTATTTTTTATTAAATTAAATCCAGTTTATTCAGAATAATTTTATTTCCATACACGATACGGCAGCCTAACTCGTCGTGGACTGAATTTAGCCAGATTAACTTTCGTGTAGTTTTGTCGACTTTGAAAAATGTATATTAATGAGACGCGGACTGTTCCTCTGTAAGTAATGGCTGAAGAGTGAAGAGAGGAGTCTTCTTTTTTGTGTATATATTTCGAAATAAATTCTTCTAGAGGCTTCTCTCTGTATTTAAGTTGCACCATATTATATTTGTTTCAGAAGAGAGGGATAGAGATAGAGAGTGTTTTTTTTAAGTGGTCATATTTCGCAGGTTTTTACAATAAGGTTGTGGGGACGTTTTAAACAAGGGAAAATATAAGCTGACGTCATAGAGTCTCCGTAAACTACAAAAAAACTAAATAAATAATTGATCATCCAGGTGTATTAGGAGATTTCCTAACACATGTGGATACATTTAGTTTTATGTTTTGAAACTATTCATTCATTTTAAATATGTTAAGGGTGGGAACTTTTGATTAAAATTATTGTGACATTAAAATCTATTTCATTACAATATATATTTAAAGCAACCCTGATAACTTTACATAATTAATACATAACTTGCATAAATAAATAACTACCAATTATTATTAAACTATAAATATGTAGTATAATACATTATTTATACAATACTGACAACTGAAAGTTATAATAAATCGATTAAACGTGTTGAACAAAAGGTGTGGTTGAGATGAAGAAATAAAGTAATCAAGAAGTTGTAGTAATAAGCTAACGTATTATTAAAATGTGGTTTTTCCATTTTCATTTGTTAGTTTAAGTGAACGGATAATAAGGCTGGATATGATCTAGTAGGTTATGGTTTAATCCCGGCTTAATACACTAAGATATTTGTTGTTTTTTGTGGCTTTTAATCTTCTAAAAAACTTCCTAATCTTGTTTTCTTGGGTAATTTAACTAAAACATATATTTATTAATTAGTATATAGGTGTATAACCCGAATGGGAACTAATTACTCTAATGGTTTTATGCATTAGTGAGGTTATATTCATACGAAGTGTACCAACATTTGTGTGGAGGGAAAGTGGAAAATTCTTTTGGAAAAACCACGCTTATTACACCCGAGTGAGATTCAAACCTCAATATAACCTTCATCGGCAGTCTACTACAGGGGTCTCCAAACTTTTCGCTACGTGGGCCACATAATATATTTTACACATTTTCTCGGGCCAAAGTAACGTTCACCTGTTCTTCAAGTAACATTATTATTGCTCTGAATGCCTTGACATGTGCGAATAGATCACAGATCAAATTTGTTTCAACATGCAAATTTAGATTCAAGTCATATGACCAGTCACGTCTATAAAAAAAATGCCACTTTCCAAAGCTAGTCAGTGTTTGATAAAAGTTTTGAGGTTGATTCTTGTCTGTGAGAAATGAATCAATTTATATGTAATACATTATATTTATACTAAAAATCGTCACAAGCCGTTCTGTTGTAGGTATAAGGAATGACATTTGCGACTGTAAATGAGGGTTTACAATTCCGACAGCACTCTGGCTCTGTGTCATGGGGGGGAAGCACTCTGGCTTGGTGTCATGGGGGGAAGCACTCTGGCTTGGTGTCATGGGGGGAAGCACTCTGGCTTGGTGTCATGGGGGGAAGCACTCTGGCTTGGTGTCATGGGGGGAAGCACTCTGGCTTGGTATCATGGAGGGAAACACTCTGGCTTGGTGTCATGGAGGGAAGCACTCTGGCTTGGTGTCGTGGGGGGAAGCACTCTGGCTCTGTGTCATGGGGGGAAGCACTCTGGCTTGGTGTCATGGGGGAAGCACTCTGGCTTGGTGTCATGGGGGAAGCACTCTGGCTTGGTGTCATGGGGGGAAGCACTCTGGCTTGGTGTCATGGGGGGAAGCACTCTGGCTTGGTGTCATGGGGGAAGCACTCTGGCTTGGTGTCATGGAGGGAAGCACTCTGGCTTGCTGTCATGGGGGAAGCACTCTGGCTTGGTGTCATGGAGGGAAGCACTCTGGCTTGCTGTCATGGGGGAAGCACTCTGGCTTGGTGTCATGGAGGGAAGCACTCTGGCTTGGTGTCATGGGGGAAGCACTCTGGCTTGGTGTCATGGAGGGAAGCACTCTGGCTTGGTGTCATGGGGGAAGCACTCTGGCTTGGTTCATGGAGGGAAGCACTCTGGCTTGGTATCATGGAGGGAAGCACTCTGGCTTGGTGTCATGGGGGAAGCACTCTGGCTTGGTGTCATGGAGGGAAGCACTCTGGCTTGCTGTCATGGGGGAAGCACTCTGGCTTGGTGTCATGGAGGGAAGCACTCTGGCTTGGTGTCATGGGGGAAGCACTCTGGCTTGATGTCATGGAGGGAAGCACTCTGGCTTGGTGTCATGGAGGGAAGCACTCTGGCTTGGTGTCATGGGGGAAGCACTCTGGCTTGGTGTCATGGAGGGAAGCACTCTGGCTTGGTGTCATGGGGGAAGCACTCTGGCTTGGTGTCATGGAGGGAAGCACTCTGGCTTGGTGTCATGGGGGAAGCACTCTGGCTTGGTGTCATGGGGGAAGCACTCTGGCTTGGTGTCATGGGGGGAAGCACTCTGGCTTGGTGTCATGGGGGAAGCACTCTGGCTTGGTGTCATGGGGGGAAGCACTCTGGCTTGGTTCATGGAGGGAAGCACTCTGGCTTGGTGTCATGGGGGGAAGCACTCTGGCTCTGTGTCATGGGGGAGCACTCTGGTTTGGGTGTCATGGGGGAAGCACTCTGGCTTGGTGTCATGGGGGGAAGCACTCTGGCTTGGTGTCATGGAGGGAAGCACTCTGGCTTGGTGTCATGGGGGAAGCACTCTGGCTTGGTGTCATGGGGGGAAAGCACTCTGGCTTGGTGTCATGGAGGGAAGCACTCTGGCTTGGTGTCATGGAGGAAGCACTCTGGCTTGGTGTCATGGGGGAAGCACTCTGGCTTGGTGTCATGGAGGGAAGCACTCTGGCTTGGTGTCATGGGGGGAAGCACTCTGGCTTGGGTTTCATGGAGGGAAGCACTCTGGCTTGTGTCATGGGGGAAGCACTCTGGCTTGGTGTCATGGGGGAAGCACTCTGGCTTGCTGTCATGGAGGGAAGCACTCTGGCTTGGTGTCATGGGGGAAGCACTCTGGCTTGCTGTCATGGAGGGAAGCACTCTGGCTCTGTGTCATGGGGGGAGCACTCTGGCTTGGTGTCATGGAGGGAAGCACTCTGGCTCTGTGTCATGGGGGGAAGCACTCTGGCTTGGTGTCATGGAGGGAAGCACTCTGGCTTGATGTCATGGAGGGAAGCACTCTGGCTTGGTGTCATGGGGGAAGCACTCTGGCTTGGTGTCATGGGGGAAGCACTCTGGCTTGGTGTCATGGGGGGAAGCACTCTGGCTTGGTGTCATGGGGGGAAGCACTCTGGCTTGGTGTCATGGAGGGAAGCACTCTGGCTTGGTGTCATGGGAGGAAGCACTCTGGCTTGGTGTCATGGGGGGAAGCACTCTGGCTTGTGTCATGGGGAGCACTCTGGCTTGTGTCATGGGGAAGCACTCTGGCTTGGTGTCATGGGGGGAAGCACTCTGGCTTGGTGTCATGGAGGGAAGCACTCTGGCTTGCTGTCATGGAGGGAAGTACTCTGGCTTGATGTCATGGGGGAAGCACTCTGGCTTGGTGTCGTGGGGGGAAGCACTCTGGCTTGGTGTCATGGAGGGAAGCACTCTGGCTTGCTGTCATGGAGGGAAGCACTCTGGCTTGCTGTCATGGAGGGAAAGTACTCTGGCTTGATGTCATGGGGGGAAGCACTCTGGCTTGGTGTCATGGGGGAAGCACTCTGGCTTGATATCATGGGGGAAGCACTCTGGCTTGATATCATGGAGGGAAGCACTCTGGCTTGGTGTCATGGAGGGAAGCACTCTGGCTTGGTGTCATGGAGGGAAGCACTCTGGCTTGCTGTCATGGGGGAAGCACACGTGTGGGCAGGAACTGGATAAGTCAAATAAACTGTGTGGTTAGGAAATAACAAACAGAAACAATTAATTTGTTTGTTGATACAATCTTGAGACGGGCCAGATATAATCTTGTGGCGGGCCGGAGGTGGCCCGCGGGCCGTAGTTTAGAGACCCCAGGTCTAGTACATTGAGAGAGTAGTGCGTTAGACCATGCGGCCACTGAAGCAGGTAATAACTAATGATATATTGGTAAGTCATGGTAACCAGTGTTGACACTACCCTTTCTTGCCCCTTTGCCCCTAGATCAGATTAGAATGATAGCCCATACTATCATTTAATGCAGCGGTCTCAAACTCAGACCCTTGACAGGGCCACTTTCAAGTTTCGAAGGGACTTAGGGGGCCGCACGAATTTCTTACGAATAAATATCAACTTTACAAAACTACACCAACAGCTTTGCACTAGAATAGGATATTATTCCTAATTATGTGTAAATAGTTAAAACAAACATTCCATCAGTTGCTTTTATTTCTATCAGATTGTATCATTGAAAACTATCATTTTTATATAACAATATATTTTCACTTAAATTTTTAAAAGAATCAAAATATTTACCAACTAAACACGGTGACCAGAAATTTGTGCCCACTTTTCTTGTCACTAGCTTTTGATATTTTGAATAATCTCCTTTGAAAATGCTACTTTATTATTATTATTATTATTATTATTATTATTATTATTATTATTATTTTAGCACCGCGTCTTACTACCCGTTCGGGTTATACGTACTTACGCTAATGTGTAATGGTAGGGTGATTGTGAGATGAAATGAAGGACCTACAGTTTAACGTGGAATCCGAACCACGGTGGAGGCCTGGCATTCCTCACATTCACAAGTTGTGATTAATACACGTCTTGTCAGAGGTGAGGGAAGGGTTTGGCAATCAAATAAATCTGTGCCGGGACCGAGGATTGAACCCCGGACCCTCAGCACAGAAGAAAATGCTACTTTAAAAGTGAGCATAAGTGAATGTCACTTAACCTATTCCATTCAAGATATTTTATTTGAATCATGTCCGTTGTCAGCATTATATGAAAATGGAAACTTGAATCTATTTAATATATTTTCCATGTCTTTGAAACATTCACCACCGCCTGCTGAAATCATCTTGGATTCGAAGACAGTACTTCGGGGGAAGACACCTGCACCTTTTTTTAGATTCCTTTTGAGGCAACAACAGGCAGGCTTAATACTGGTGCTCTATTCATAAATAAACTTGTTACTTATAAAGACAATGGCTTTGCAAAGCATTACTATGTTTATATTATATTTATTATATTACAATATACTTGAAAAAAGGGTAATTCATTTTTATTTGGTAATCACTTATGCGTAGAGATAGGGTAAAATAGCATTAATTTTCAGTTTTTTTAGCATTAATTATTGGAAATTTAGCGTTTTGTGGCATAATTTAGCATTTTGTAGCAAAATAGGTAAAAATGTATTTCGTCAATGTTTTTAGGGCCTATACAAAGGATTTATGATAAAAGCAACGACTAACGGAATGTGGCTATTAGCCGGATGGGCTGTGGAAGGCACAGGATGCAAGTAAAACCTGAGCTGAAGCACACAGACGAGTGAAACTCAATGATTTTTAATCACTTATTTCCGCTGAAAAACGTCGTTTTTATAGAAATTCTCAGCATTTTCAGGGAATTCGCGTCTATTTCGCTAAATAGAATAATTTAGCTAAAATACTCTCAAAATCACGTTTTTTGCATTAATTCGCCAAATAAAAATCGCTTTAAACACTTTCAAATGCCATGAAACGCAAAGAAAACTTAAAAATACCTATTTTCGACCCTTTTTTTCCTTTTCGCGTTTTTCGCAAAAGCGAATTTACCCTATCTCTACTTATGCGGGCCGCAAAATATTTGGTGGAGGGCCGCGAGTTTGTGACCACTGATTTAATGTAATATGTCATTGGAGGTCATACCAGTCTACTGCAATAGATTACCTGTGGGCACGCGGGCTAAATGTCAGGCTCATATAGTCTGGCTTCATGGTGACGCGAAGGTTGGAGTTCAAATCCCACCGGGTGTACTGTCAGTGACGTGTCGTGGAGTGTTGCCAGGATAACCAGAGCTAGTTTAAACTGTACCTGTACATTGTTCTCATGACTCAGTAGAACACATTCATTGGTCAGGTATCAACAAACATACGACCCGCTTCGGTGGCCACGGGGTCTAACACGCCACTCTCGCAGTAGATTAGACTGCCAATGACGGGGAGATAAGAGGTTCGAATCTCTGTAGGGTGTACTGAGGGTGGGTTTTCCAAAACGATTCTCTACTCTCCCTATACGCAAATGTAGGTACACTTCCTATTAATATAACCTTCCTAGTCCCTTAAACCATTAGCGTAATTAGTACGTTAGCGTATAGCCCAAACGGATGGTAAGACGTGGTGCTAACTAAAATAAAAAATACATTCCCATATGAGGTGTGTAGAGCAGAGTCTATGTCTGATTGGTCAAATGGGAACCAAGTAGTTTGTACCATATCACAGATACAGTTTTAACACTCTCACCTTACCCTGGCAACGAGCCATCGACACGCCACTGTGTACTAAGAATAATTACATAGCGTGTCTGGGCTACTTCACTCGTAGCCCAGTTTGTGGAAATATTATCCAGTACTAATGTACCGTTGTCCAGGGGACGCCCAAATGCACTAATAGTACATCCTTTCCGTGGAGGCTCTTTATGTCACTATGAGATGAGGTGATGGTGATAGTGGTATGAGAGTGATAGTGAGTATGAGGATGGAACCAGTGAAAACATTTAAACCTAACTTAAGCCTAACTAACGAAACCCTGGCGACCGTTGGGGTAATTCATATTTCGTGAAAAATACCCGTGATACTAACAGGAAATTGAACCGAGAACCCCCTAAGCTCGTAGCCAGGTGTACTGACCACTACACCACGGGTTTAGTTTGTACTAAAGGTGTTTTTACTAAACAATTTCCAAGTCTCCCTCTACGCAAATGTGGGTAAATCTCCTCTAAAATGCCACCCTCCACACCCTTACCAACTACCGTAATGAATGTTTGAGTATAGCCCGAAAGGATAACAGGACGAGGTGAAAGGTGAAATAAAAATAAAATACTTCAGCTGAAAGTGATAGCAAAAAAAAAAAAAACCCCAACCTAGAACAAGTTTGTAATTATAAATTTGTTTTCCACACCTGTGAACCCCGTTACCCCCTTCCTCAGGTAAGCGGGCACACATTCATTTGATGTAAGGTGGTATAATGGTGACGAGATTTTCTACCTTTTGTGTCACAAGGAATGTTTCGTTATTGTGGCATTGTAATAACTGTTTGGTGACAAAACAACCTTTTATTCATATCACCCAAAGCACCCCCTCCTGTTTCTACAAAGGGCCTGTCGCTTCCACACCCTAGCTAGGGGTGAGAGGCACCCCCTAGAGCGACGTGGTGTGTGGTAACGAAGTTTGAAGGGATGGAACGGGGTGGGGGGATGCTGGAAAGAGCTAGGGGAGGGGAATGTATCCCCGGGGTTCATCGCACTTCCCCTAGCCCCCAATTAGCAAGGTTGAAGGTCTAGGGCCCCCCCTCTGTGGACAGTCCGTGACCTCAAACAGAGTTGCCACCCACCCCTTTCTCTCTTCCCAACCCCCTCTCCTCATCACTGGTTCCTCTGTCTGGTGAGTTGAGTTCCTGGAAACTACCCTCCATCGACACATCCTTTTCCGACACCCCTTCTCTCACTAGAGGGCGAAGCTGGTTAGGCAATAACTACATGAAGGGACTTTGTAGTTGAGTGAGGTAAACAACCGCATCCACCAGTTTGCACAAAGCCTTACAATAAATTAGTAATCCATTAATAACAGGTTATGATAATAACCACCCACTTCGGCGGTCCAATGAACTAAGGCGTCAGTCTCGCAATAGACCGGACCACCAATGGCTAGGCGATTGGTTTCCCTAAATGGTTTTCCAATCACCTTCCACGTAAATTCTGGTACACTTCCTCTAAATTCAGCCTGCCTAATCGCCAACACATTAGCGTAATTAATCCATTCTCGGTGGCCGTGTGGTCTTGACGCTGATCTCGTGTTGGATTAGACTGGCTAAGATGGGGAGATTTGGGGTTCGATCCCAGTCGGTGCCACTGAGGGTGGGTTTTCCACTCTCCCTCCACGAAAATACGGGTGCATTAACTCTAGATTAAAACTTCTAATTACTAACCTATTAGTATAATTAGTACATAGGCGTACAATTCTACAAGTAGTAAAATTGTGCAAAAAAAAACATTATTGATAGTTATCAGACTACCGCCTCGTGCGTAGTTGGTAACGCGCCAGTCGTGTTGAGTCAGACCGCGAGGACGGGGAGATCGAGGTTCGAATCTCGTCGGTGAACTGGGTGTGGTTTTTCCTAAATGGTTTAACTTCCTTCACGCAATGCGGGTTCACTTCCTCTAAATCACCTTCCTATTCTAATCCATTAGTGTAATTATTACTTAAGCGTATAACCCGAACGGTAGTAAACCGGTGCTAAAAAAAAAAAAGTTATCAGACTGATCACTTATTTATTTTATTATCTTTTTATCACCGTATCTTACTTCCTGTTCAGGTTATACGTTTATATGACAATTACTCTAATTGGATAGGAATGAGAAAGGAAGCATTTAAGAGGTAACTCGCTTTACTCGTTGGGGACTCCGCCCCCAGACCCCCAGTGAGTTTTCTTTGCAAGTGGATGTAAACTAATATAATTCCAACGCTGTTTTGAACGTAACAACATAAAGTTACCGGTATTGTATTGTAATATACGCACCGACTTTAAAGTTGCTCCACCATTTTGAATTTTTTTCGGAGGTTGAAAATTAAATTTTTAACTTTTTGTAATTTTCCCGTCGGTTACAGGCTAGAAGCTATAAGTGTGCCAAATTTCAAGTTTCTAGCTTATCTGGAAGTGGGTAAACATTAATGTCAGTGAGTGAGTGAGTCAGCATGTGGCTTTATAGTAGTAAAATACAACCTGCATTTGCGTGGAAGCAGAGTGGGAAACCATTTAGGAAAAAAACCTCATCACATCCGATTGAGGTTCGAACCTCGATCTCCCCGTCAGCCTAATTCAAGAGTCGCACTTTAGACTATCGTGGCCACCGGAAGGGGTTGTAATTTTATTAATATGGGAAATCATATCTTGACTTGACGCTACGTCACAGGTAGGCAACGTACTAAATAGAATAAATACTGTATATATTTTTCAATATTATTAATATATATATATATAGCAGTGTCATGCCGTGTATTGTTGCCATGGTAAGCAGAGCGGTACCTCTGGTATGTTTTACCCTCTCAGTCTCTTATATGACCAATCTTATATAATCTCTGCTCTGCGTACTTTCATAAATGGGAATGTATGTTTGTTGATACCTGACGATGAATGTTCTACTGAGCGATAAGAATAATTCACAGGCACAGTTTTTTTATTTCAGGTATAAATACCTTGCACTTTTTGAACAGACTAATTATATCAGCACACGACTTAACTGGCTAAAATATAAAACAGACACAACGTCCAGCCCCCAGGATGTCAATTCTTCACTTTGAAATAGATAACTCGATTTCATCAATGATAGATTTTAAATCATGCTGGGAATCGAACCCGAGACTCCTAGCTCAGTAACACGCTACCGTGACTGAGATAAAGTGTCTGATCAACGGTAGAGTTTTAAATTACTCTGCTTACCCTGGCAACACTGCACTATACGCCACTGGAATAACCCCCTGGATACCGATCTAACCATCAATAGGTTTTAGATCAGGTTAGGTTAGTTTAGTTTAGGTTAGGTTAGGTTAGGTTAGCTTAGCTTAGCTACCTTAGTTTCAGTTTCCTCCCTATTTAAAGGTATACTTGGTTCTTTCCAACACTCATCGACACGGTTCGGTGGCCACGTGGTCTAAAAGGGTCACACTCGCATTGGACTGGACTGCAGATGACGAGGAGATCGGGGTTCAAAATCCCGATCGGATGTACTAAGGCTGATTTTTCCTAAATAATTGTTTTCCACCCTCCCTCCATGCATATCTGAGTACACTTATTCTAAATTCAACCTTCTTAATAATTAGCACAACATCGTAATCAGTAGGTATGTGTTTAACACGGACGGGTGGTAAGACGCGGTGCTAAAAAAATCATCAATCCAATTGTTGCTACCAGGAAAATACTGTGAATTTACCTGAGAGTCCTTAAGTCCAAGTTTCTCAGCGAGTTTCTTTCGGTCCGGTTTCGAAATATACTTCTGTATTTGGAACCTCTTCTCGAGACCTTTCCTCTGCAGGTCCGAGAACACCGCTCTTCTCATCATTCCACGTCGAGGTTTGCCTCGAGTGCTGTTGGCCCAAGGGAAGGTTCCTGGCAGAGGGAATACCGCAGTAGGGGTGCCTGACGTCACCACCGAACCACCAGAATTCACAGAGTTGGGCGTTGACACTGCACAATACAGAACCAAACAATTATTAGACTCAAGGATATTTGCATTAACATAGTAATGATTCTTCAATCACCAGCTCGCCAACCGACTTGATCCTAGAACAAGAAAATTTTGGGTTGAAATAAAGTTTATTTGGGATAGAAATCTCCGAATACATTTTTTTAAATCGTATGGTGCATATTATCAGCAAGAACATGACACTGGTTCGGTCGCCTGTGTGAAGATTATTAGCTTCTCTGGTGACAGAACGTTGCCCAGGGTACAACATAGGAGGTTGTCTGTATGTAGACTATTAGCCTCTCTGGTGACAGAACGTTGTCCAGGGTACAACATAGGAGGTTGTCTGTATGTAGACTATTAGCCTCTCTGGTGACAGAACGTTACCCAGGGTACAACATAGGAGTTTGTCTGTATGTAGACTATTAGCCTCTCTGGTGACAGAACGTTGTCCAGGGTACAACATAGGAGGTTGTCTGTATGTAGACTATTAGCCTCTCTGGTGACAGAACGTTGTCCAGGGTACAACATAGGAGGTTGTCTGTATGTAGACTATTAGCCTCTCTGGTGACAGAACGTTGTCCAGGGTACAACATAGGAGGTTGTCTGTATGTAGACTATTAGCCTCTCTGGTGACAGAACGTTGTCCAGAGTACAACATAGGAGGTTGTCTGTATGTAGACTATTAGCCTCTCTGGTGACAGAACGTTGTCCAGGGTACAACATAGGAGGTTGTCTGTATGTAGACTATTAGCCTCTCTGGTGACAGAACGTTGTCCAGGGTACAACATAGGAGGTTGTCTGTATGTAGACTATTAGCCTCTCTGGTGACAGAACGTTGTCCAGGGTACAACATAGGAGGTTGTCTGTATGTAGACTATTAGCCTCTCTGGTGACAGAACGTTGTCCAAGGTACAACATAGGAGGTTGTCTGTATGTAGACTATTAGCCTCTCTGGTGACAGAACGTTGTCCAGGGTACAACATAGGAGGTTGTCTGTATGTAGACTATTACCCTCTCTGGTGACAGAACGTTGTCAAGTACAACATAGGTTGTCTGTATGTAGATATTAGCCTTCTGTGACAGAACGTTGTCCAATGGTAACATAGGAGGTTGTTGTATGTAGACTATTACCTCTCTGGTGACAGAACGTTACCCAGGGTACAACATAGAGGTTGTCTGTATATAGACTATTATCCTCTCAGGTGAAAAACGTGTCAGGAATACACATAGGAGGTTGTCTGTATGTAGACTATTAGCCTCTCTGGTGACAGACGTTACCAGGGTACAACATAGGAGGTTGTCTGTATATAGACTATTATCCTCTCTGGTGACAGAACGTTGTCCAGATACAAATAGGAGGTTGTCTGTATGTAGACTATTAGCCTTCTGTGACAGAACGTTGTCCAGGGTACAACATAGGAGGTTGTCTGTATGTAGACTATTAGCCTCTAGGACAGACGTTGTCAGGGTAAACATAGGAGGTTGTCTGTATGTAGACTATAGCCTCTCGGGTGACAGAACGTTGTCAGAGTACACAAGGGGTTGTCTGTATGTAGACTATTAGCTCTTGGTGACAGAACGTACCAGGTAAACATAGGAGGTTGTCTGTATGTAGACTATTAGCCTCTCTGGTGACAGAACGTTACCAGGTACAACATAGGAGGTTGTCTGTATTAGACTATTGCCTCTCTGTGACAGAACGTTGTCCAGGGTACAACATAGGAGGTTGTCTGTATGTAGACTATTAGCCTCTCTGGGACAGAACGTTACCCAGGTACAACATAGAGGTTGTGTGTATGTAGACTATTAGCCTCTCTGGTGACAAACGTTGTCCAGGGTACAACATAGGAGGTTGTCTGTATGTAGATATTAGCCTCTCTGGTGACAGAACGTTACCCAGTATACAACATAAGAGGTTGTCTACACGTCGTACCAGCAATAAGATGATGCGATGATAGTGGTTATGAAGTTATGGAGCCGGTGTGAGTCTTACCTCTTTAGCCTAATCAACCAAAACCCTGCTCACCGTTAGGATCATTCCCTTGAGGAAAAAATACCCAAGGCACCAGTCGGGAATCGAGCCCGGGAACCCTAGACTCGTAGCCAGGTGCACTAGCCACTACAGCACGGGGCCGGTTCCAATCACAAGACCAGGGGTGTAGTGGAGCGGGAACGCCGTTCCGGTACTGCTTTTTGTGGAAAAATATTAAATTTCATTATGTCGAGCCGAGTATTAAAATGTTTTTGTGTTAAAAATATTCTAAATAATAACTTTTTTTAGTAAAGTTTTTTACTATGAAACTATAAGTTAACTAATTGATTTTATATCATTATTATGTTAAAACATTTTTCATAATATGAATCAATAAATCATGATAAAATTTACTCTGCTCTATGCGAATTCTTGGAGTTTTAGGGGAAGTGCGTGAAGTTAGTTTATGCCTTAGTAACCATTAAAAAATGCTCCAAATAGTTTCTAGAGACTTTTGTGTTTGTGAAATCTTTTCACCTCCGGTGGTTGGGGGGCTGTGCCCCCCAAACTCCTCCCCCTTCAACCTTAGGGTGGCTACGGCCTTGCGTTCCGACACCGATAAATTTACGACAACACCACTGCACAAAACCATATATTTTATCATATAATCAAGTAAAACAAACATGGCAACACCGTATAAAAGGACTATTTTGGAGATATGTTTGTGAAATTACCTAAATACATACATAAGATTGGCTATGCTATATAAACGTTATGTCTCTGGTAGCCTAGGCGACCTTATTAAATATTTATACCAATAACTTTTAATTTCGGACAAATTCCTTGAGGAAAATATTTTAAACAATTTTGAATAAAATAAAATCAAATCAGTCCAAGCCCCATCTGAAATTGTATTTTCCTATGATTAATGTAAAGTTAATTTCTTTTCTGTAGCTTCTTTGGAATTCAGCCATTCTCTATAACCTCATTGTATAGTCGACAAATCTTAATCTGAAGAAGCCATAATTTACACTGATATCCTTTCAAATAAATTACACTCAAAATAAATACACAAAACACACATTTTATTTCTATTAATCACTCAAATAAGGATGAAAAAACTATTTTGGTTTTTAAAACTTATAGGTTATGCCTTCCATCAACAAAATTATTAGAGAATCAAACAGTTGAAGGAAGATAATTGGCTGATTAGCTTGATCAGAGATTGATCGATAATCGACAATAATAATTATTAATGGTGCAACTGAAAGTGAGATTTAATATACTGATTGGTTATCAACTTAAATCTAATCTCTGATCAAAGCCACTGATTAATGTTTATACATCCAGTCCTTAATTTTTACTTCCTCGTATAAAGAGAAAGTATTGTAATTTTGAATAATTCTGATCTCAAGATTCAGATGAATTTTTACATTTAAAAAAAAAGTCAGTTTTACAATTCTGTCATCCCCCATGTCTGTCTATCTGTCTGTCCTTGGCTACGGATCTAAAGCGGTTGGATGGATGTTGTTAAAACTTGATATTTAGATGTTATATAGATATGGGCTACCTCAAGAATATTTTTATATTTTGGCGCTAGCCCTTGAATTGATGAGTGATTGTTTGAAAAATCCAAATATTTCAAACACTCCATACTTGTTTTTCGGGTGAAAATTCGTTTAAAGGTCATTTACTGATCAGTGACCTTTTGAAAATAAGAGATTTTTTTAAAATAACAGTGACAAATTGTTACAAAATTGAGATCTGGAGACTATTTTACATGATAAATAAAAAAGTATACTTATTTTTCTAAAATAATTTAATTTGAAGGTATTTTACTAATGACAAACATTTTGAAAATGGCCTTTTATATTTAGTTCAAAATAGATATATGGAAATGTTTTTTATGAGAAATAAGGATACATTTTCCTTTTTATGGATAAATAATTTGAGGATAGTTTATAAATAATTTATTTTAAAAATGGTTTGAATAATTTATGTTTTTTTTAGGGAGATAGTTTATTGTTGTTAACAACATGATGGATTTGTTTTGCTTAGGAAATAGTGCCAGCGCCTGTAGCTTAGTGTTAATAAGGGGCCGCAAATTTTAAAAAATGCACATGAATATTAAAATATAGGCCTAAGTAATTTATATGAACAGTAAGGTGAGTCAATATTTTCATTTACTATTCAGCCAGTTAAACGTCAGTTCATTATTCAGAGGCTGTACTAGCCTGGCGTAGTTTTGACAAAAATAATAAGTATTTGGTGACCTGGTGGTCTAGGGGTAAGGTGTCAGACTTCTGTGCTGGGGATTTGGGGTTCAATTCTCGGTCCCGGCACAGATTTATCTGATTTCCAAACCCTTCCTTCACCTCTGACAAGACGTGTATTGATAACAACTTGTGAATATGAGGAATGTCAAGCCTCCACCGTGGTTCGGATTCCACGTTAAACTGTAGGTCCTCCATTTCATCTCACAATCACCCTACCATTACACATTAGCGTAAGTGCGTATAACCCGAACGGGTAGTGAAGACGCGGTGCTAATAATAATATAATATTATTATTATTATTATTATTTATTATATAACAATAATAATAAGTATTTGCGTGTAATTAATAAAGTAGTTAAAAAAGCACTTTACATTTTTACCAGACAGCTTACAAGCATCTTTTATTTTTCTTCAAATTTTAATTTACTTATTTAATTTTTTATTTTCTATTGAGTTCCCTCGAAAACGCGGGGCCCTTAGCATATGCTACTTTTGCTACTGTGCTAATCCGGCACTGTGAAGAAAGCTTGCTTAAGTGTAGGGTCTATAATTTACTAGAAACCCATTTTTAACATTTTGTTCCAAACTATAAAACAAAATATTAGAAAATTTGTACGATTATGTCGTCGCACCATTTATTTTATAAACTTTTGAATCCATATATATATATATATATATTCCAAAATATTTCACCCGCTTTAAATACCAACACCTAAGTTTGGGGAGAATACATCGTCTGCAGGTTTAAAAAGTCACTAATTCTACCTTTACCCTGATTTTGGTTGGAAGAACGGTAGAGATAACTCAAACATATACTCCTTTTTTTTAAATCGCCGTGTCTTACTACGTATTCATGTACCCACTTCGGTGGCCGTGTGGTCTAATGCGCTACTCTCTTGTTAGACTAGATTGCCGAAGACAGGAGATCGGGGTTCGATCCCAGTTGGATGCATTGAGGATGGCTTTTAATAAACTGTTTTCTACTCTCCCTTCACGCAAATGCGGGTGCAATTTCTCTCAATCAAAACCTTCCTAATCCCTAAAACCATTAGCGTAAGTAGTAGGCCTACATAGGCGTATAACCCAAATGGGTAGTAAGACGCGGTGCTAAAAAAAACCTATTCAGGTTATTCGTAAGCCTATATGTAATAATTTTTCTAATGAGCTAGAGATGATTTAATTTGAATTTGAAGGAAGTGTACCAATTTTTGCATGGAGGGAGAGTGTAAAACCATTTTGAAAAAAACCACCCTCAGTGCACCCAACCTGGAATCGAATCCCGATTTCCCTGTCATCGGAAGTCTAGTATAGCATGAGAGTGACGGCTTAGACCATACGGCCACCGAAGCGGATACATATTTTGTATTTTTCAAGGTATAAATATTTCATATATACATTAGTTGAACTTTCTTATCATACCAATTGTAAATACCTCATTTGACTGATAGTTTACTTTTATTTTCTATTTTTAATAACGGCTTGTTGAACATTTTCCTCCATTTTCTTCCAAAGTCAACAACCAAAGTTTGGTTTAATGTGGTACATAAGCCTATATCTATCTAGAGCTGGGCATGCACTCATCCCTTCAGTTGGCTAGTGCTACCTGCGTCATCTGGTGGAAGTCCCAAGTATTAGGGGAGTCCATAAAGTGTGGCGGTTCACACTGAATTGGTAAGAGCGAGCGCGAAATGACCTACCAATTTTTCCAGAAAAGGTGTTTTCACATACCTTCCAGGGTTATTGTACATGCCACGATCAACATGAGGTCGACGGCTTTACTTTCCCTCCGAAGGAAGTCGTGCTACGGATTTTTATCGCTAAAGAATAATCCGTTGACTCGGCTGGGTTTGAACCCACGAACATCGGGTCTTGAGGCGAGCACATTACCCTAAGACCACCGAGGTCAACTTATTAAACATAGTATGCCATCTTATAACAAGCGTTTCATTTTCGTTTTACTCATATATTTGTGTGTATAATTGATTTCTATACATTCATTAGGCCCTACTAGAGCCCGGATTTTGATGACCATAAATTAATCCAAAAATTACCTATAAAATTACCTAAAAGTTATAACAAACTACTTCAGATTTTCCAAAAATGACCTAAAAATATGAAGAAAAAAACCCCTCATAAATGAATGCACATGACTAAATTAAATACGCACTTTGCAAATGTAAACTAAAAAAAATATTCATGCGATGAAAAGCCTTTTAGCAACTAAAGTCTTGCATCCTGCTAAATATAATATTGATTTATAAATATCTGCTTCAGAAGTAAGAGCTGCCCCCTTCCAACAAAACCCCTTCTAGCTCAATTGCAGTGCAGGCATGTGCATTTTATAAACATACAAGAAAAGAGGACACAAAGTTAATTTACTATGTTTTATTATTTTTATTTATTATTATTTAGCACCGCGTCTTACTACCCGTTCGGGTTATACGCTTAAGTACTAATTACACTAATGGATTATAAATTGGGAAGATTGAATTCAGAGGAAGTGAACCCGCATTTGCGCGAAGGGAGAGTGGAAAACTGTTTAGGAAAAACCACCCCCAGTTCACTCAACCGAGATTCGAACCTCGATTTCCCCGTCCTTGGTGGTCTAGCTCAACACGACTGGCGCGTTAGCCAGCTACGCCACCGAGGTGGGTAATTTACTATGTTAAATAATCCCACCGACAACTGTGTGTTTGAAAAAAAAATCATTTAAAAATATTGATAGTAGCCTACGGTATTAAATAAAACTAAACTTATTCAACATGAATGCCCTAGAGTATTCTAAAATACCTTAAAATTAGGCAAAAATATCTAAAAACGACTAAAAAACGACGCAAACCAAGAAAATGTGACCCAAAATTAAAAAATGACGAAAATTTACCAAAAAATTACTCATAAATATACATTTTTACAGCAAGGGGATCATGAGCAGAGTTCATATACATATGAGAATTGTCTATGATGACCCCCCCAAAAAAAGGATGACATGTCATCAAAATCCGGACCCTGTTTATTACAAACTCGATCAATACAACAAATGTTTTTCGCAAATATTTTGGGTCCATTCTGTATAAAACCTTGGGGTCACATTCTGATAAAGTACTGCAGTAAGTCTATTTAAAACTCGTTTTTTGCTCTTTATTGAACGCTTCTAAGGGGTTTGTTGGTTGAAACAGGGGTCGAAAGAGGAAGAGAGGGATTGTGGTTTTCTATTCCATACCACCCCTCTGATCGTATTTTTATCCCTCCCAACCCATATAGAGCCTAATGTTATTGCAACCGTTACTCGCATGTTTACACGATGGGAATGGCTACAAAATTGACCGTTTAGTTAAGTACACAACCGAAGCCAGACAAGCGAGCTCACGTATCAAGCAAGACCACACAAGAGTAGAAAGGCGAAGAGGTACAATCACGGCCGAAAAAAGAACAAAACATGAATGACAACAATTAAACAGTGATTTTTATTCTGTTTTAATTTTCGCAAAGTCAGATTAACCTTAGATTAAAAAATGAACGATACGTCGCTATTTGTTTTTAGCACCACATCTTAATACCTGTTCGAGTTATACGCTTATGTACTAATTACGCTAATGGTTTTAGGGATGACTATGTTATCTTTAAAGATAGTGTACTCATATTTGCGTGGAGGGAGAGTGGAAAAAACCACCCTCAGTACACCCGATTAAGATTCAAGCCTCAATCTCCCTGTCATGGGCAGTCTAATATAATGCGATGGTAGCGCCTTAGATCATGCGGCCACCGAAGCGTGTCGATAATAGTTATTATTTGCTTGGTAATACTAAATTGTCAATAAAAAGTATTATTGAATGATTATAATAATACTTCCTTAAGGATTAATGTATACTTGGCGTTTTCATAACTTATTGAAATAATAAAATTTATTAATAAAACTAATATGTTTTTTGTTTTGCAGTTGTGGCAACAAGAGATATTATAGTACTTAAAAGAAATAATCGATTTTAAGTTTTATATTCACATTTATATATTGTTATAACTGGCCACCAAAATAAAATAAATGGTACGGCAGACCGCACAGACTTTCTCTCTCTTTCTATAAACTCGTAAGATTTCTGAACGGAATAATGTACATTGTATCATCACCACTCCACATAAGAACACGCATAAAATAATATACAATAATATATAATCAATGAGAAAAGAGGCGCATCTTTGTCCACCTAAGAGCATTTCAAACAGTTTAATGTCTTCCACAAGGGTCAACACTTCGTATTAAAATTTCGATTTCTGGTTAAAATTTTAACATTTTATATGGTGTTGCAGATCTTCAAGTCATCGCATTGATATTTAATTATTCATTTATACATTTTGACCAATAAAAAATGTAAATATTGACTATTGAGTCTAAAATGGAGATAGATCATTGCTATGGAAACATTTCTCCTAAGAGATTTAAGGAAAAATAACATACTCTTTTTAGATACTTACTTATATTTAATTACTCTATGGCATTGGAGAATTATTGCGTTAAGACTTAAGTAGTATATGTTTACAACTAAAGCTCACAAAATTGTATTAATATATTTGCAAATATCTCAGAAACTGCTGCTTTTATAAAAATATATGTCAAATAAAAGTTTTTTATTTATAATAGGCCTACAATTTTGCAATGATAAGTTGTTTAGTTTCTCCAATAGTTGTGGAGATACGGAAATTAATGCTTCTGTAATGTACCCTAAAAATCATTTTCATAGGAAAATGAAAATAGCCAGTTTATTTATAATCTTAATCAACGCCTAGATACGAATTTTAATCAAAATCGTTTGAGCAGATTTTGAGAAAACCAAATTTTTCTCTTTTCGCCCTTCAGTAAACTACCCTTAATTTTAAGTTTTTATAGACACACAGACAGACGGCATTGCAAAGACTATTTTTTAGGGTTCGGGGGTTCATGAGACGTCGACATCCTACAACATTTCAGGTTAGTTTTTTTTTACGGTCGCAATACTTAAACTTTAATGTCCAAAAAGTTAAAAAATTCATATAATTGCGTATAGATTGAAAGTTATTGATTTTATAAAAATATGTTTCGGATAAAATATCTGTATTATAAATATATATATATATATACATATTTGTAATGCTAAGTAATTTCATATCTCAAATAGTTTCGGAGCTATTTAAAAAAATGTTAATTGATGCATCAGACCGGAGCCCTTAAAGCCATTTTGCCGAAATATTGAGGGTAGCCATTTTGTTTGGAATATTAATTAATGTTTATAAATGAAATTTAATCTAAATCGTTTGAGACGATTTTGAGAAAATCGACTTTTTCTCTTTTTGCCCTTCAGTAAACTACCCTTAATTTTAAGTTTTAATAGACACACAGACAGACGGCATTGCAAAGACTATTTTTGAGGGTTCGGGGGGTCATGAGACGTCGAAATCCATCAACATTTCAGGTTAGTTTTTTTTACGATCGCAATACTTAAGCTTTAATGTCCAAAAAGCTAAAAATATATATATAATTGCGTATAGATTGAAAATTATTGATTTTATAAAAATATGTTTCGAATAAAATATTTGTATTATAAATATATATACATATTTGTAATGCTAAGTAATTTCATATCTCAAATAGTTTCGGAGCTATTTAAAAAAATGTTAATTGATGCATCAGACCGGAGCCCTTAAAGCCATTTTGCCGAAATATTGAGGGTAGCCATTTTGTTTGGAATATTAATTAATGTTTATAAATGAAATTTAATCTAAATCGTTTGAGCCGATTTTGAGAAAATCGACTTTTTCTCTTTTTGCCCTTCAGTAAACTACCCTTAATTTTAAGTTTTAATAGACACACAGACAGACGGCATTGCAAAGACTATTTTTGAGGGTTCGGGGGGTCATGAGACGTCGAAATCCATCAACATTTCAGGTTAGTTTTTTTTACGATCGCAATACTTAAGCTTTAATGTCCAAAAAGCTAAAAATATATATTAATTGCGTATAGATTGAAAATTATTGATTTTATAAAAATATGTTTCGAATAAAATATTTGTATTATAAATATATATACATATTTGTAATGCTAAGTAATTTCATATCACAAATAGTTTTGGAGCTATTATAAAAAATGTTAATTTACGCATCAGACCGGAGCCCTTAAAGCCATTTTGCCGAAATATTGAGAGTAGCCATTTTGTTTTTAATATTTATTAATGTTTATAAATGAAATTTAATCAAAATCGTTATAGCCGATTTTGAGAAAATCGACTTTTTCTCTTTTTTCCCTTCAGTAAACTACCCTTAATTTTAGGGGTAGATATCCAATTCCAAAAACCCCTCGGGGCAACCCTATGAAAACCCTAGATATCAAGTTTCAGCTCAATCGGTAAAATAGTTTAGGCTCTAGTTGGAGGTACAGACAGACAGACAGACATACAGACAGACAGACAGACGGAAATTCAAAAACCACTTTTTCGGATTCAGGAAGTCATGAAACGTCAAAATTCATCAAAATCTTGAGTTCGAATTTTTCGACGATCACCATACTTTCTCTACCTGTAAGATAGAGAGAAAGTAAAAATAAAATTGTTTAAAACTTAGAGAGAGAGAGCTAAAGAAAATATTAGTTTCAAAATAAAACCGCCCTTGTTTCGGCTGGTTCGCCATCTTGATTCCAGAAGAACAAGCTACATTTTAGAAGCTCTCATTTGAAAAGCATTTTTTAAGGTGTGGATGTAGGGAACGCGAGAAAAGCCCAGTATTTTGGCAGTTTTTGTAGCAAAACTTATTTTTTTTGTTGGCTAAAATAAATGAAATATTTCTTTAGTACAATCATAAGAGTTTAATTTTCTTCACGTGGTGATATCAACAGTTGTTGAATATCTGTCATGATCATAGCAGCATTAAATGACAAACTTTTTAAATAAAGTAAAAATGTTGTCATTAAATTCCAGGACATCCTTGACAGATATTCAAGAACTATTGATATGAGCATCAGGATTGCATCACTCGTAGCCCAGTAGTGGAAAGATTATCCAGTACTAATGTACCGTTGTCCAGGGGACGTCCAAATGTACAAATAGTACATCCTTTCCATGTCTCGATGAGATGAGGTGATGGTGATAGTGAGAGTATGAGGGTGATAGTGAGTATGAGGGTAATAGTGAGTATGAGGGTAATAGTGAGTATGAGGGTAATAGTGAGTATGAAGTTGTGGAGCCAGAGTAAATTCTTAAACCTAACTTAAGACTAACTAAACAAACCCTTTCGGAAAAAAAAAGTACTCAAGGTAACTGGCTGGAATTGAACCTCCAATCCTGCGGTGCATAGCCAGATGCACTGACTATTACACCACGGGGCAGGATCATGTTTCTAATGAAATATATAGATGTTGCTTTCACAAAAAATAAAGATCCAAACTATTATTTTCTTAAGTTCGTATTCCAATAATGTAAAAACTGTTGATAAATTAAAATAAATTATTTATTTGTGTGAATGTTCTGACTGTCAAAAGTAACAACAACTAAACACATAGTCTTACAGATCATATGGTTTGGCGAATGAATACATGATAACTTTCCTAGTTGTCAGATACCACTTCTCCTGCTGTGGATGCCCTAAACTACTTACGCTAATTTGTTAGGAATGAGGAAGGATGAATTTTATAAAGTGTACCCCGCATTTGGGTGTAGGAAGAGTGTAAAACCATTTAGGAGCAACCAACCTCAATACACCCGACAGGGATTCAAACCCCGATCTGGCTGTCATCGGTAGTCCAGTATATTGCGAGAGTGATGCCTTAGACCATTCGGCCACCGAAGTGGGTGGTGGTGGAATAAAAAAGCTCTTGGCTATTTCGATCAGTGTGTATCCAATACGCACGACACACTTTAGATGGGCATGCAGACTGTGGCGTCAGACTCGCCTGACCTGTGCTGCCAGTAATGGTGAGGTGAGAATGATATAGTCCAGGTCGGGTACACTGAAAGTGGTTTTTGTTTTTTCGTAAGTGGTTTCCCGCTCTCCCCAAACGAAAGTTCTGGCACATATCTTAAAAACATTCACTTTCCTCATCCTTACCCCATTATTGTAGCTAAATGCGTGTAGTGAGCACGTTTAGCCAAACAACCAAATATAAATGCTATGGTGCACCGCACCGACTTCCTCGCTCCTTTATCTAAAGTCTAAACTATATATATATATACACCAGTAAGCCATTGTGAAACTATCGCACATTCAACCTCCCCCCCCCCCCCACCCAAATGATTTAGTATTTTGTTGGGGGGATGTTTGTTGAGTTGGTAATTGATACAAAAATATTGTTAGATTTAACTTAAATGTCAAACAAATAATGTGTTTTAAGGTAAACTGAGTATACTATGTCAGAGGTCGGTAAAAAACTTTATCCACTGATACCTTATTCATCGCTGTAGGATTTGTATTAGTTGAGAAAAAGGCATGTTGACGACAGAAATAATATATAGGATAACTCGTCAGATATGTGAAACAAAATTATATAGGCCTATATTGTTATAGAAACATAATGGAGAAATCGCATTTAACCATAGAGCATACGTAAAATAATAATACTTAAAAAATATAAATTAATCTACAATAAGATGGAAATTATTGAATTTATAAAAAATTATTTAAAAAAAGGTGGTTTTTAATAGTACTACCACTTATCAGTTATAATCTATTTCGTATCTCAAAGAGTTGTGGGGATATTATCAAAATTTGAAATTTTCGCTCATGTAAAGTAGGCCTACCCTCAAAGTCATTTTCACGGGAAAATTAGATTCGCGATTTTGTTTGTAATGTAAGATGTGGTTAAAGATTTAACTAAAAAATTATTTTTTTCGTACTTGTAAACTACCCTTAATTTTGGGTTGGATATATAATTATAATAACTCCTCTGGGGGATCTTATTAAAACCCTAGATAATGTGTTTTATCCTTATTGGTAAAATGGTTTCAGTTCTTAGTCCCAGTTAGAGACAGACAGACCAAAAGAAAGACAAACAGACAGATGGAATTGAAAAAAAAAACCTTTTTCTTGTTCAGGGAATCATAAAACTTCAACATACATCAAAATCTCAAATTAGATTTTTTTTTTAACAATCACAATACTGTACTTTCTCTATTTGAGAAATTGCAAGAAAGTAAAAATTGTGCGCCACGTTTTTAAAAATGTTTGGAGGTCAATGATCTTAGAATAGTTACTCCCACAGCATATTTATAAATAAAAACTATAATTATGGTAAAAAAAACTTCATGGCTTCAGCCCGTTAACGAGCTATACTGACAGAGTGGCCTCTGCATGTTGGCGAAGTTAGTGCCAACATTTACGGATAGAAGGTGTCATATGGTCAGCACAAAGAGCCTTTCGGCCGTTATCTCAGTTTTCCAGACCACGGCCACTACTTTATTCAAGTAGCTCCTCAATGTTCCTCATGAGGCTGAGTTCCAGACCCATTTCATCACAGAAGATTCTGCAAGCGCCAGGGTTTGAACCCGAGACATCTGGCTCTGTAGCCTTGGAACTTTGACCACTAAACCATAAAGGTGGTCATCATTTATGTTAAATATGTCAAAATTGATACCCACTCTCACAAGCCACGTAGAATGGGTGAATGAATTCAAAATAATATTCCAGTATCTAGTGACACCTTAAAACTGGCCCCGTGGTGTAGTGGTCAGTGCACCTGGCTACGAATCTAAGGGTCCCAGGGTCAATTCCCGGCTAGTACCTTGGGTATTTTCCCTTAAAGGGCTATTATCCAACGGTCAGCAGGGTTTGGTTGATTAGGCTTAAATTAGGTTTAAGTATTTTCACTGGTTCCACACCCTCATACTCACTATCACCTTCATACTCACAATCACTATCATCTCATCACAACTTGTGAATGTGAGGAATGCCAGGCCTCCACCGTGGTTCGGATTCCACGTTAAGCTGTAGGTCCTCTATTTCATCTCACAATCACCCTACCATTGCACATTAGCGTAAGTGCGTATAACCCGAACGGGTAGTAAGACGCGGTGCTAATAATAATAAATAATAATAATAACTATCATTCTCATAATCTTCGGGACGTGGAAAGAGCCTCCACGGAAAGGATGTACGATTAGTACGAATAGATTGTGGACGATCTCTTTATTTCTCACCTGTCAGGTAAGGATGTCTGCACGCCAGTAGAGTATGGAGATGTGGGTTAAAGATGGCCGCCGCAGGCCGTGGTATGGGTTTGGCAATACCCACCGAACCCAAGCCATACCCAAAAAATGGTGGTCCATTACCGTGGAAAATTGCGTCAGCTGAAAACAAAAGACAGTGACACAGATGAGTTCATACACAGAGGTGGTGGAGAAAATTATACGAAACAAACAAATGTCTTCGGAGCAATAACACGTGACTCTAAAAAAAAACTATTACGGTGTTGCAAGGATTGAGCTTTAATTTGGAAGGGAAAGATTCATTATCACCGAAAGATTCATAAATTATTAAAATCAAAAATTAAAACCACTAGATAACTACCTTGAATAGTGAGGTCAACTTACTCTCTCTGTGGCATTAGTAACTTGAAATTCATTGCCGCACTTACAAAAGTACGCCACCTATCCCTATCTTGAGCTAGTTCTATCCAGTCCACCTTATTACATCCAATCTCTTTCAGGTCAATACTAATGTTATCCTCCCGTCTGTGTCTAGGTCTTCCCACTGGACTCTTCCCATGGGTTTGCCAGTCAGTTCCCTGAATATAGTTCTAGATTCTACCATTCGCACTGCATGTCCTGCCCACCGCTATCTGTGAGAGCTGAGTATTCTAACAATGTCATAATTATGTAACCTCCTCCCCTCCCAAGTAGCCTCATCCGTTTTTAGACCAAATATCTTCCTAAGCACCTTATTTTAGATCACCCTAAATTGGTTTTCAGTATGTAAGTTAAGATACCACGTTTCGCACCCAAAGAGAACAACCATTATAACTATTGTTTAGTGTATTCTGAGTTTTACATTCCTGGACAGCAGGCGAGATGTCATCAACAACTTACTGACCGAGTAATATCATGCATTTCTCGACTGTATTCTATTCATAATTTCAACACTTAGGAGCTACCATCCTCCCCTGTTCAGGACAATCCCGTATTTGAATAATTTGACGCAGCATCCTAAGCAGATCTGAATAACTACTTTTTCAAATTTCTAAGGGTTTTCAGCATCTTGAGTTTCAAATTTTTTATATTTGATTATTGTTCTCTCTAGTATTCCGTCACCCCATTGGCACCCTCTTCCTCCCCCAAAATAAAAGATTACGTCCACAACGTATGGTGGACTGTCTTTAGTATTCAAAATTATAAATATGTATTTTGGTGATAAATGAAGAAGTTCTATGAAGAGTCAATGAAAATAGAACCATTTTGCAGAACGAAGAAAGTTAAACTGGATAGATCACATCATGAGAAGAAATGTCTTATTGAGTGACGTCATAGAAGGCAAAGTGGAAGAAGACAAAAATTTAAATTTGGCATGACCTCAAAAATGGAAAAAATGATGAAGTTTTAGGATTTACAAAAATAAGCTGCTGGTAGGGAATGCTGGTGGATTCAATTTGAACAAAGCAACAACCCTGTAGAGAGATAGAACACCTAATAATCATAATAATAATAAAAAATTACACAGTTACAACCTATTTCCAACCAAATGAGAGAATTGAGGCACCCATTGGATACTGCTATATTCTCGCTACTGCCCTGCACATTATCGGTTAATCGGTCAGAAACGTATCCTAGTTAGAAACTCAGCCACTATAGCACTGCAAAAGTAAATGTGGAAGAACACTATATAATTATGAGATAAGTAGCAGAAATATAATATTTGCATCAGAACTCAAATTTTCGATTTTTTACCTTTTCATCAGAGGGGCTAAGGTAAGCCTTTAAGCCTTAATTTACAAATTATTATTATCATTTGAACATAATTTAGGGGGAAATGATGAAGAAAGGGAAGCGTCAACACTGGCTACAAGCGAATTAATCCACATGACGTATGTAAACATGATTAGGTAGGTAATATTTTTTAAATACACCCGTATATACCTTGAAAAAGGATGAAAAACCAAAGAACAAAAATGAGCTTAGTGAATCCAGCTGGCATTGAGCAACAACCTGTTAGATCAGATCCAATCTCATTACCCATTACTCACATAAAATTGATCAGTTAATTTAATAACATTAAGGAGCGTGAGCTAAGGTCCGTATTGTACAGTTTTAATAGCAAAAAAAAAAAAAGTGTGTTCAAAATAACTTGAATCTGACTTTGGTTTGAATTTTCTACATATTATGGTAATCTAAACAGTTCTTGAATATTTGTCATGGGCATCACCGAATTTAAACAGGACTTTTGCCCCTCGTTTTAAATCTATCCGTTTAAATGTCAATATGATGATGACAAATTTTTAATAAATGTTGATATTACTAAGAGTAGAATATTAAACTTAACGTATTTACTCAAGCAGTATTTATGTTTCATATTTCAGATCCCTGGTAGGCATGTGAAAATACCTTCCCGGCCCAATTGGCACGTTCTTTCTCGCTCGCTCGTAGAATTTCAGCACGGAGTGTGATGAGAAACCACCACACTTTATGAGATTCCCTCCAGTACATGTGAAAGGTACAGGAGAATAAAGGAAGTCCAATTTTAACTCAACATTGAGTTGGTGCTGCCATCTGTTAGACAATCATGAGACCTTTCTAAATGCACTTTAGATCATGGTTAAAAGTGGTAGCTGTCATATTTAACCTAATTTAGAAATAAGAGTATTTTCTGGAATCCCTTAGTGTCCTACACAGAAAAAACGATATTCCCATTTTTTATAAAGAATTCGGTAAAATTAACTCTGATAAGAATAACGATAAGTTAATTATCAGCTACCATCTTGAAAAAATGAATTCTGAGCAAGGCCGTAGTCAGAGGGGGTTTAATCCCCCTCCACCCCCCAGAAATGTTATGAACAAAGTATATATGACTTTATTTATGGTCGAAACAATATCAAAATTAAGGTACACGTAAGAATCAGGGAACAGAGAACTTCTAAAGGTGTTTAATATTTAGAATTTGTCCTAGCCTCCATCATTTAGGGGGTTATGTTACCATTAAAAAACACTTCAGATAGCTTCTATAGGCGTTTAAAATTTAGAATTTTTTCCAGCCTATGGTAATTGGGGCCCCACTAAACACCTCCAACCCTCCCCGAAATTATTGGCTGGCTTGCTTCTGAGGCAACACATCCGGTTGATTATTGCTCTATATATCTCATTTCCGTGTGCTTTGTATTATAATATATGTGTTGCGCTGTGAAGCAAGCTTTTTTTTAAAAACACAGCAAAACTGGAGTTTTATAAAACCGTGACAAAAAATCAACATTTCCAAACTTGGTAAATAATGCCGAAAAAAAGTTGCAATGTTGTAGTACCTGATAGCCTATGATTACACTGATACCCTATCTTATAAGTTATAAGCTGCAACATACTGGATATACTTTCACTTTCCCTCCTCATCACGTCTTATTGACCGTCCAGGCTACACTCATTTTAATTACGTTAAGGTGGGGTGCTAGTGAGCGTGAGTTTAGGGAAGTATTTTTAAAGTTTTTACAGCATAAACATTTTTGGCCAAAAATAAATCAAATTTTTCTTCTATAGAAACATATAGTTTAGTTTTCTGCACGTGCTAATCTCAACAGTCCTTGAATATCTGTCAAGGGTGTCCTGGAATTTAATGACAACTTTTTCTCTGCATTTAAAAAGTTTGTCACTAAATGCCACCATGCTCATGACAGATATTCAAAAACTGTTGAGATTAGCACGTGCAGAAAACTAAACTACATGTTTCTATAGAAGAAAAATTTGATTTATTTTTGGCCAAAAATGTTTATGCTATAAAAACTGCAAAATTAGCGCACTAAATTCGCCCTCACTAGCACCCCACCTTAAGGAGCCGCTTCGGAAGCCGAATGGTTAAACGCGCTGCTCTCATGTTAGACTAAACTGTCGAAGATGCGGAGATTGGGATTCAATCCTGGTTGGGTGCACTGAGGGTGGTTTTTTCCCTAAATAGTTTTCCATTTTCCCTCCACGCAAATTCGAGTGCATTTATTCTAAATTAAAACCCTTCCTAATCCCTAAACCATTAGTGTAATTACATAAGTGTATAACCCGAACGGGTAGTAAGACGCGGTGCTAAAAAAATACTTTAAGATCCGCTTCGGTGGCCACGCGGTATAACGCGCTACTCTCGGTTGAAGTAGCCTACTGAAGATGGAGAGACCGGGGTTCACTCCAAGTCGGGTGCAATGAGAGTGGTTTTCCTATTGGTTTTCTACTCTCCCTCCACGAAAATGCGGTGCGTTTCCTCTAAATTAAGCCTTACTAATTCTTAACCCTTTAGTGTAATTAGTACATAGGCGTGTAATCCGAACGGTTAGTAAAACGTAGTGATAAAAAAAATTACGTTAAGATAAACTAGGGATGAGTGATATATAATTTTAATGACATGTTCACGCATTTTCTTGGGAAGCTATTTAGAGAAATAGGCCTACACGCTGAGTATACATACTTGACAGGGATTCAAACCCAAACCCCTCTCTCACCAGCAAACCAGACTAGCCCACGTGCCCACCGTTGAGCGCTATTAACTACTAATGTGAGTCAATAAAATTAAACACAGTTATAGTTAAGTTTTTCCAATGCATTCGAATTTTTAAACCAACACTGCCTACACTAAACTAATAATGCATGTGTCCTGTGTATTTTAAATATTTGTTTAGGAAAGTTTGTCTAAAGAATCAGGACAATAGAAGGATCAGCCTTTCTTCACCCTCCCAAGTCCCACTCCCCCCATCGACCTCTCATCCCCCGAATAAACGTTAGTGGTCTTTTTTTATAAATCATGTAGCTGTGGCGTAATATCCTTACAATGGTTTTCAATGATTACTGGAAATAAAATCTGCTTGGTAGAGGGAAGAAAATCGACAAGAGGGCACATTTTGTGCGAGCATTTTTTTTTTTTGTACTATTTCAAGTATATAAATTCCTTTTCTATTTTCCTAATTGCTTGTTGCTTGGTTGATTAATCGCTAATGACCAGCATATTGGAGTTCTTCCATTTGCCTTCCTACATCCCAAGAGCGATGGACTAAATCATTGCCTTTTGGAGCGATACAGTTAACTACACTGGATATCATCTCTGAGGGAACTCCATGGTTATACTGGAAGACAGTGTTGTCATTCTCTAGTTTTTGCGTGGTCAATATCCCTTAAATATAAAACAAGTTTTGCAACGCTGGTTAGTCGAAGTTTGCCAGTAGCTCCTTCTTATCCTAGCACACCACCTTCAGACAAGCTGAGAGCGAGGAGATTTGGCAACAGTTAATTGAGAAAAAGAACGAAGATAAATCTTTTCTCCATAAGACCTGCAGTTCCTTTACCAATGATATTGGGTGTATAATGTAAGTTAATGATCTTTATCCATTGTAGGATCAGCTTCTTTACAAAGTGCTGAATGAGTTGATGAATATAGCCCGTACAGGTGGGAATCCAGGCAATCATGGCATGTATATAGATGAAAAAAACGACAAAGATAGCATTGGGCTTTCTGGAATGAGTGTGTCTAGTCGTTGATGACAATGCTCCATCTTTTTTATGTACTGGCATTTACGATTTTCTCTTTTTCTCTTACGTCTTAATGTAAAGGAACTGAATGTAAGGAACGTCAGAATAGGTCAGTGTTTTTGCAGTTTTAATAGCAAAACATGTTTTTTGGCCAAAATAGATAAAATATTTCTTCAGTAGAAACATAAAGTTTAATTTTCTTCACACGGTGATATCAACAGTTGTTGAATATCTGTCGAGCGTGTCTTGGAATTTAATTACAACTTTTTCTCCTCATTTAAAAAGTTTGTTAGCTAATGCCGCTATGCTTATGAAGATATTCAACAATTGTTGATATCACTGTGTGAAGAAAATTAAACTTTATGTTCCTACTGAAGCAATATTTGATCTATTTTGGCCAAAAACATGTTTTACTATAAAGACTGCAAAAACAGTTACTTTTTCTGACGTTCTCTATATCTCCACTTTAATGATACTTTTAAAGTGGGAATGATAATACTTTAGGCTTGTCTGTACAATAGTTGTGCCTTTTTTTTTTTCTGGGAAGTCTGCTTT